>CM062293.1:139737448-140330769 GCA_031216915.1 Pictodentalium vernedei
CTCATGTTTGGAATTCATCAAAATGAATGGCATGAAAAAATGCATTGTTCAATTGGATAAAGAGTGAGATTCAGATGCAAGTTGGATGGAGTTAGTCTACAAGGTTGCCACCAAAGACGCAACATAAATTTGCTCGGCAAATATGCACTGTGTTTGAGTAAAAAATCAGTGTCATCCCAACAAGGTGAATCCCAACAAGACGAATCGGTAAAATATCCCAACAAGACCATCCCAACAAGACGAATCCCATGAAGACAAAAAACATTTTTTCATTAATTCTAGAGGAAATTAATAAAAAAAAATTAAAAAATTAAAAAAAAAAAAGAAATAAAATTTGTATATATTTATACTATTTGAGGTATTTTGGGGTGACTTATACCTCTTTTGAGCAGTTGCTGAGCAGTAATTTTCTTTTTCTTTTTTATCTCTCGAACGCCCACAATCACTGTTTAGCTCGAGCAAGAATTTATTTCTATATTAATTTCAATAGTTATATATCTTTATAGTTTTTTTTCTTTTCCATTTTTATGTGTTTTTTTTAAGTTTGCTTGATAAGAAGGGAACAAAAAAAAAGTTTAGCAAACAATATCTCATAACACTGCGTGGCGTTAGAAGTTTATGGTGCATTAATAACTAACAAAGAACCTACAACACTTGTCTCTCTATCTCTCATCTCGGCAAAAATACTAATGCAGTGTAAACAGTCGGTTGGCTATCTATGTGAAAAGACTCACATGTGACACTACAGGAGAATTTTTAAAAAAAACTGATATTGATGACATAGTTGAACAAAAAATGTTCGAGAAAAGAGATTTTTATATAAATTATGATATAGGCTCCAAAAGTTAAAATCATTTCTGGTAAAATTAGCCTTCTTGTACATTCCTTGTCATAATTTACATTTGCATGTAATTTACAATTCATAAAACTGAGAGGCTAAATCGTAGTTCAATACCGAGCCTTTCCATGCCCTATCGTTGATGAACTGAACATTTTCCTCATAATTTTATAAAGCATAGATAACGTGAAAATGGACAAAATATTTAACAAGAAGGATGCCAATGCCCTATAGCTCACCAACATTCCTCTTTGATAGTAACTTTGCCAAACACAAGAACTGTATCAAACAGGCTCATAACACGCGACAAAGCTTACCTAAACACAACCTCTTACCGTAAAAGTAAAACACAGAAACTGACATAAACACTAAGTTAAACATGAAATTCTGAGCTAAACAGAAAACTAAACGCAACTAAAAATGTCAAGAAAAATGTTTAAATTGCAGAGTATGAGGGGGTTAATCATGGAACAATGATACTGAGGAACATGTATGATGAATATAAGTGCCATGGGAAAAGAAGGAGCACAGTAGCTGACCTAAACACTAAGTTAAACATGAAATTCCTAGCTAAACAGAAAACTAAACACAACTAAAAAAGTTAAGAAAACTGTTTAAAATGCAGGTTATGAGGGGTTAATCATGGAACAATGAAACTGAGGAACACGTATGATGAATATAAGTGCCATGGGAAGAGAAGGAGCACAGCAGCTGACCTAAACACTTAGTTAAACATGAAATTCTGAGCTAAACAGAAAACTAAACGCAACTAAAAATGTGAAGAAAAATGTTTAAAATGCAGAGTATGAGGGGTTAATCATGGAACAATGATACTGCAGAACATGTATGATGAATATAAGTGCCAAGGGAAGAGAAGGAGCACAGCAGCTGACCTGAACACTAAGTTAAACATGAAATTCCGAGCTAAACAGAAAACTGAACGCAACTAAAAATGTCAAGAAAAATGTTTAAAATGCAGAGTATGAGGGGTTAATCCTTTAACAATGATACTGAGGAACATGTATGATGAACATAAGTGCCATGGGAAGAGAAGGAGCACAGCAGCTGACCTAAACACTAAGTTAAACATGAAATTCCGAGCTAAACAGAAAACTAAACGCAACTAAAAATGTCAAGAAAAATGTTTAAAATGCAGAGTACGAGGGGTTAATCATGGAACAATGATACTGAGGAACATGTATGATGAATATAAGTGCCAAGGGAAGAGAAGGAGCACAGCAGCTGACCTAAACACTAAGTTAAACATGAAATTCCGAGCTAAACAGAAAACTGAACGCAACTAAAAATGTCAAGAAAAATGTTTAAAATGCAGAGTATGAGGGGGTTAATCTTTTAACAATGATACTGAGGAACATGTATGATGAACATAAGTGCCATGGGAAGAGAAGGAGCACAGCAGCTGACCTAAACACTAGGTTAAACATGAAATTCTGAGCTAAACAGAAAACTAAACACAACTAAAAATGTCAAGAAAAATGTTTAAAATGCAGGGTATGAGGGGTTAATCATGGAACAATGATACTGAGGAACAGGTATGATGAATATAAGTGCCAAGGGAAGAGAAGGAGCACAGCAGCTGACCTAAACACTTAGTTAAACATGAAATTCTGAGCTAAACAGAAAACTAAACGCAACTAAAAAAGTCAAGAAAACTGTTTAAAATGCAGTTTATGAGGGGTTAATCATGGAACAATGAAACTGAGGAATACGTATGATGAATATAAGTGCCATGGGAAGAGAACGAGCACAGCAGCTGACCTAAACACTAAGTTAAACATGAAATTCTGAGCTAAACAGAAAAGTAAACGCAACTAAAAATGTGAAGAAAAATGTTTAAAATGCAGAGTATGAGGGGTTAATCATGGAACAATGATACTGAGGAACATGTATGATGAATATAAGTGCCAAGGGAAGAGAAGGAGCACAGCAGCTGACCTAAACACTACGTTAAACATGAAATTCTGAGCTAAACAGAAAACTAAATGCTACTAAAAATGTCAAGAAAAATGTTTAAAATGCACGGTATGAGGAGTTAAATCATGGTAGAATGATAATAATCATCATATAGCAGCATGATAAAGGCCATGTTGAGTAAGTGACCTAAACAGAAGCTTTAACATTATTGGACACGTACGCTGATGCCGACCGAGCCATGCCATAAAAATTATTATATTATTGGGTACAAGATGTAAACTCCTTTATTTTTTGTTACGAGAGTGTGATTTTAATGAATTCTTCGAGCTGGTTAATAATAAATGAAATATCTCAAATAGATCAGGTTTTTTCCTTGGAAATAAAAATTCCACTTCAAAATGTTCTTCTCATGTCCATTTTTGCCCCCAAACTCAAAATAAATGGGTTATATGGCCATATAAATTAAATTTGTCTTGTTGGGATGAACATTTTCGATATTCGTCTTGGGAATTGTCTTGTTGGGAATAAACCAAAACATCAATCACTTACGAAACCTTTCCGGTACAGGAATAATCAGGTTGACGGGAAAAGCCCTGAAAAAATTGCTCTCAGTCAGGACCACTTAAAAAGCTGAGTGACTCTCAAATCATCCAATCTTAACACTTCACAAGCTATAAATGTATGAAACTCCAATGGGCTGGACTATGGAAGAATATTGGGTTGAGAAAATTGTGGACATCATCTATGCCTTTTTCAAAGAAAAGGTTCTACAAGCAGCACATCTTGCCTGTACACTCATAATCATAATGTAGTATGTACTCATCAATGATACATGTTGTCCATAGGGCTGCACGGTATATCGATGAACTGATATATACCGGTATTCAAACCAATAGCGATTGAATACCGGTGTAATTACAAAAATATCAGTTTATCGTCATTATTTATTTCCTCACAATTTAATTTTCAAGATGTCTTGAGATTTTTAACTGTAGCCCCGAATGAATAATATTATCCCTTTACCAAAGGAATCAACTGCATGTGCTCACGTAATATACAATTTCAGCAGCTGAAAAAATAATTTTCAAAACTTTCAACAAAACTATATCATGTGACCCCTAATTGGAACGAGCTTGTTGAGCTCGTTCCAATGAGGGGTCACATGATATGGTTTTGTAGAATTTATGTTTGGAAAATCTGATAAACTTTTTTTTTAAATATTTTGAGATCGTCTGCCTTGGGTAAAGGTTTTTCGAACCGCATCATCAAGGCATGCTAATTCGTTCCGACTGTGATGCCTCAAGCCTCGGTTGTGGTACTTATGTTCATTTTTCGGAACCGTTTTCGATATATATCGGTATACCGCGGGATTTTTTTTAATACCGATACCGGTATTCAGTTTTGAATATCGTGCAGCCCTGGTTGTCCAGTTAACTTGGGTTATCAAATAAATATAGAATATACCCATAATAGCTTGATGTACCAAATGTTCACCACGAGTGGTGGAGTGGTGTTAACTGCAAGCCTTTGGCAAATGGTTAACACCACTTCACCACTCGTGGTGAATATTTGGTACACCAAGCTACTTTGGGTATATTTTATTTATACCATGATCGTCAGTTTATTAAAGAGTCGCTACTATTTTTTCTCGATTTTACTGAGCAGCAGCCGTACATCCGTGCGAATTTGTTTTTGTTTACATGAGCATCGTGCTGTCAATTTTATCACCAAAACGAAATAGAAAAAGAAACAGGGCCTTTTTCATTTTAATAACATAATAACACACTGTTTCGAGTTATGGATGCTTTATTAACATGAGACAATGCAAGTTTGTGAATTTTGGGTGTTTTATGGAGTAAGCTCATTTAAAAACGTAATAAATAATTGCCACTTTCATTTCACTCTTTGCGAGGCGGCGTGCGATAAATTTAGACAAGTTCGCATTCAGGTCGATGTCACCAATGGTCACCTTGGTTGTAGTTCCACTGTAGGTGTAAATTTTAACTACTGAAATCCCATTACTGGCGTGTTCATCACGGTTGGTGAATAAAGCTAAAATTTATGTCATAGGCTTTTCATATATACATGTAGTAGAATAGGTAATGATGGTATAAATTACGATATTCAAAATTTTTATCATAAAAGGTAAGCAATAAGTAACTGTTAAGCCTTTACCTAATGAATCAGATGCATCTGTTTGCATAATTTATTTATTTATCTGTCCAGTAAAAAAAATTAATAGACTTGTTACTATCAATTTGATAGAGAGTTTTTTGCTGTTGGTCCAGTATTTAAGAATAACATGGAAAATGTAAAACCTGAGTTGTTGGCTGTATAAACTTTTACATCTGCATTTTCCCGAACTGCATTTTGTACCTGTGAATATAAGTGGGTGAAATGAATCATCATCGTTTTAAAAGACAGGGTTACCAGGTAAACATTTTAACATGTCTATGACTGATTTCAATGATTTATAGCCAAAGAGAGAAAATACAATTTTTGAAAATACAATTTTGAAAGCTTTTTTGCACTGCCTTATATTTATTTATTTCATTTATTTATTTATTGGGGTTTAATGACACTTTAAACAGCTAGGATCACCTCCTGTTGGGCAGTTTTATGGGTGAAGGAAGGAGGAGTACCGAGAGAAAACCACCGAGCATCAGGGAGCAACTGTCCGACTCCCCAACGTACTAACTCCGCACAAGCAGGGTTAGCATAGGTTGAAGACAAGTGCACATTGACGTGCAGTATGCCTTAGTACACAATCCCACTGTGCCACCAAGCATTGATCCTTGGTATATGAAAACACTGCAGACTATTACTGTTGGAGTGACTTATCAGTAAATACTGTACATACTTTTTTTGATCCAATAAAATCTGGATATTACTCCAATGTAATCTAATGACTGCCGATATATTTGATGACCCCCACCCCCTCCCACTCCACCTTCGCATGCAAGATCTCTGTTTTTGACAACCAACTGATAAAAGAGTTAAAAACATGATTTTCTCAATAACTTCAAACCTTTTTTGTTTTCAAATTACACTTTAGGGGTATTAGGTGATCTATTTTGGGAGTTGACTGCTTTTTGATATTGTCCCTACAATAAAATTAACAATTATTAAGTGGCATTTTGACTTTCCCACCTTATATCAAAGAACACTCCTCATGATAAAGTCTTTTACATACACCTAACTTGTGACATAACTGCCTATTCTCAGTAAATGATACAAAATATTGCCACTAAACTTGTCAATTTGGTTATATTGGATAAAATACACGCATCTATGGAGTTTGAAAGGACGAATGCCCCATAGTATAACAGTCATTTCACTATGATGGGAAACTCTGCATCAAAGGCTTTTCAATAATACCATCGCCTTGGGAACTGTTAAAGTCCACCTTTGGCCAATTTTGTGTTCTGAGAATGTGTACTTCAACATACAAAGAAAAAGAGGCCCTATTAATAATAGTCAAATTCCTCTAGAGGCAGCCAAGACTTAGCTAGAAATCACTGATAAACCACATGACTCCTGGGGTATGTTGCTGTAGATTATCTGGAATATTAAAGTTCCAGACTGGTCTGGAAAATAAAAAAAAAATAAAAAAATAGTCTGTTAAAATGAACTAGAGATGGTCTGTTGCCCGGTATACCCCCACCATGACATACTGCCTAGTGTGGGTGACTGAAAAGGGGCATTCAATTTTTCTAAGTAAAAAAAAATCCAATATGGCCACCATTCGGCCATCTTGAATCCAATCAGGAAAAAGAATATGTCACGCACTGCTCCTCATAATATTGATCATTTTGGTGAAGTTTCATGAAAATGCGACTAAAGCTGTGGAAGTAGTTCACTCAACAAGTATTTTGCAAAATCCAATATGGCTGCCAGTCGGCCATCTTGAATCTGATCTGAAAAAAAAAATTATGTCACGCACTTCTCCTCATCATGTTGTTCAATTTATATTGAGTTTCATGAAAATGCAGCAAAATCTGTAGAAGTAGTTCGTTCCACAAGTATTTTGCAAAATCCAATATGGCCTCCAGTTGGCCATCTTGAATCCCGATCTGGAAAAAATTTATGTCATGCACTGCTCCTCATCATGTCGATCAATTTATATTGAGTTTCATGAAAATGCAGCAAAAACTGTAGAAGTAGTTCGCTCCACAAGTATTTTGCAAAATCCAATATGGCCACCAGTCGGCCATCTTGAATCAGATCTGGAAAACATTTATGTCACACACTGCTCCTCATCATGTCAATCAATTTATATTGAGTTTCATGAAAATGCAGCAAAAACTGTAGAAGTAGTTCGCTCCACAAGTATTTAGCAAAATCCAATATGGCCACCAGTCGGCCATATTGAATCCGATCTGGAAAACATTTATGTCATGCACTGCTCATCATCATGTTGATCATTTTGGTGAAGTTTTATGAAAATGTGACTAAAACTGTGGAAGTAGTTTGCTCCACAAGTATTTTGCAAAATTCAATATGGCCTCCAGTCGGCCATCTTGAATCTGATCTGGAAAAAATTTATGTCACGCACTGCTCCTCATCATGTCGATCAATTTATATTGAGTTTCATGAAAATGCAGCAAAATCTGTAGAAGTAGTTCGCTCCAGAAGTATTTTGCAAAATCCAATATGGCCTCCAGTCGGCCATCTTGTATCCGATCTGGAAAAAAATTATGTCACGCACTGCTCCTCATCATGTCAATCAATTTATATTGAGTTTCATGAAAATGCAGAAAAAACTTAGAAGTAGTTCGCTCCACAAGTATTTTGCAAAATCCAATATGGACACCAGTTGGCCATCTTGAATGCGATCTGGAAAAAAATTATGTCACGCACTGCTACTCATAATGTCGATCAATTTATATTGAGTTTCATGAAAATACAGCAAAAACTGTAGAGGTAGTTTGCTCCACAAGTATTTTGCAAAATCCAATATGGCCGCCAGTTGGCCATCTTGAATCCAATCTGGAAAAAAATTATGTCACACACTTCCCCTCATCATGTTGATCATTTTTGTGAAATTTTTCAGTTTCATGAAAATGTTACTAAAACTGTGAAAGTAGTTTGCTCCACAAGTTGCAACGGACCGACGACAGACCGACGGACAAGTTTACTCCTATATACCCCCCTAAAACTTCGTTTTGTGGGGGTATAATAAATTATGGTCAATAGAAAATCATTCACCCCAATAAGACATGGTGATCCAGTTAAGCTTAGGCGGACCAAGGTTAATTGAAGGGTATTTTTTTCACCCCCCACCCCTCCCCACCTTAAAAATGTAATTTCTGGGCAATTGAGGAGTTCTGAGGCAATTCCTTTTCATTCCAAATCTGGGTTATGTGATAAATGGCAATGCTACCACAAGTGCAGTTGCCAAGTAGCCATAACCCTTTACCTAACATTAAAAGCAGATGGCACTCGCAAACAAAATTCTTGAATAATTAATTTTTTTCATTTTTAGTCTTAAAAACATAAGTTATGACCCCTCTTTGGAACAAGCTCGTCGAAAATAATGAAAAATAATTGCTTATTTTTGTGATGCTGCTGTTTTGGCTGTTATGTTGGGTAAAGGGTTAATGGCCATATTTTACTATTGCAGTCACAGTAAGTTGTCTTCGTCTCAGTAGCAATATACTGTATTCTGACAAAAAGCGATTATTCAGCTCAACATAAAGTATATATTTGAAGTTGTAAATGATATATACTACCTCTCCTTACCATTCAGTCCATCAAGTTGTTTATGGTCCTTTGTGGGATGTTATTCCACTCCTGAAGAAGAGCCTGAGTGAGCTGAGCAATGTTGTTTGGGACATTGATGCGCTTCCTGACCCTCCTGTTCAGCTCATCCCAAAAATGCTCGACCGAGGACAAATCTGGACTATAGGGCTGCTAATCGAGAACTGGGACATTGTTTTGGTACAGGAAGTCATGACAAACCCTAGCAACGCGCGACCTCACATTATCTTGCTGCAACGTAAGGTTATGTGCATGGATAAGTGGAAGGACATGAGGCATGAGGACCTGATCCAGATACCTTACAGCTCTAAGATTACCCTGGATGACAAGATTGGTTTTCATGTCATGAGAAATCCCCCCCCTCCCCAAACCTTAACAGACCCTCACCCAAATCTGTCATTTTCCTTAACGCACACATCAGAATATCGCTCACTTCGACATCAATAGCAACGTTGTCATCCATCTGACCTGTAAAGCATGAACCAAGACTCGTCAGTGAAGAACACACATCTCCAGTGGACCAAGTGAAACTGATTTGGTGCATGTCCCCGCAGCCATTGCAATCAATGTTGATGTCACCTGGGTGTAAATTGCAGACCAATGTAGGGATGTTGTGGCCTTAAATTGAACTCTGCAACCGATTCCTAACTGATCTTGGACACACTTGGCAACCAAGAGTGCCTTCAACCTGACCCGCAGTCTCCGTCACCGTCTGAAATCGGTTACATAGGTGTGAGATGTATGCCTTCATCTTGATGTGGCAATGGTCAGATAATCTTCCTGTGGCTCTGAGACAGCCAACTAATTGAGCTAACATTGACTTATGGACCCCAAATTGTTGCACGGTGCGACGTTTCGACTGGCCCTGCATAATCAGAGCAATAGCCCTACCCTTGTGAACTTAAGACATTCGAGGTATTTCGCTTTTCAATCGAGTTGACATGAAATGTTGTGCAATCGATGTGTACTGTTCAAACTTCGATTTGGTATGGTTTTCAAGCCCATAGCACGTGGGAATGCCCCGGATGCACACTTTCACCCAAAAATCTGTTGAAAGCATGCAGCGTTACATGTGATCATGGTTGACTGAATTTTAATCAAGGACTCTTTAGACAGTACACTGAGGTATCCATGTGTCAAATTTTACTACATTTGGTCTATGGATAAAAAAATTATATTACCAAAACTGAACTTGCGTTTCTTTTTTCCGACAGTATATAAAATCAATACTGTGTGGGGTTAGCTAACATTAGTTTGAAAATCAGTTTGTATTTATTTATTAAGGTTTAATGACACTTTAACAGCCAAGGTCATATCATGGCGGTGACAGTTTTACAGGTGGAGGAAGCCAGAGTACCCGGAGTGAACCACCGAGCACCAATGAGCACCTGCCAGCTCCCCAACATCGTAACTCCGCACTGCAGCACAGGCAGGGTTAGATTGGTTGAAGATATGTGCACCATCGACATGCAGTATGCCTTAGTACACGGCGTCATCATGCTCCCATGTGGACAATCGGAATTGAGTGCCTTGCCCAAGGACACAATGTGGGAGTCCGAATTGATTGCTCAGACGGTCACCCATCCAAGGACGAACCAGGCTTGACATTGCTTAACTTCAGTGATATCAGTTTAAATAGGAATGAAAAATATATTCGGATCCGCCATAATTGTAATCATTACTCTTCATAAAACCCACCACTCACTTTGATTAACATTTCATCAAATGACAGGAAATATTCTTGGCCTCCCCACTTTGATGTTACACAGTTCATAGATAGAGCCAATGAAAGGTTTCAATCAAGAAAAGTACATGGGATTAGATGGGATTCCATGCTAAATTTATATTCTGGATACAGATCAGCAGTTCTATTGGTCAAGAACCAGATGGAGCAAGCACAATGCTCTCTTTAAATTGTCATATCCAAAATTCGCCGCATTAGTAATTCAATATATGAAACTAAATATAAATAACAATCATTCAGCATCAGCTCATTCAATAAATATAAACTCATCAAATCCTTAACTCATAAAAATCTGCTGAGGACTGAAGTTACGTTGTTATAGGCCCCTATTATGATATCAGAATTGATATGTCTTTGGTTAGTAATTATAAACAATTGATATTTTCTTAAATCATTTTTTAATTAGAATAATTGGAATAAGCAAACCTTCAGTAGTGTTTATGAGTTTGTACTGAGCGACCTTTGAATGTACCTGTCAACATGTTTACAAATACTCTTACACAGGATGATGTATTTTTCTTTGGGTTACTCTTGTTTATGTGAAATTAGACAGAATCATCTAGAAGCATAATGTGGTGATTTAATTCTCCAAACAGCAATTAATAGAGCAGTAGAAAATTGGAGAAATATTTTATTCAGAAACTTTCTATTGGAAGACTGTATAAATCGCTGTCAACACACTTCTGACGTTTTTTTAATCCCACACGGCACTGAGAAGTGACTATTGTTTATACAATCAACATTCTTTGAACATTGGAGATTATTATTACAGGTCAGTGCATTATTAGAGATAGCAGCTGAGTTTATGGTATATTCTACAGAATATTATTTTTGTGATCTGTGCATCTTTTTTTTCAAAAAGTGTTTCCAAATCCTTGAAGAGAATTTAGTCTTTCTATGAACCAGGATTTACTTTTGTGAAAAGCCAGGATTCTACTGGATTATTTAAAAGCACCAGTGGAGCCAATACTTGTTCAATATTATTTCCATTTTAATTTTGCTGAGTGCTTTATTGGAATTTATTGGATACAGCAGGATTTTTGAGTGAACATTTCATTACAATTTACAATACCAGCTGGAAAGTTTCTTCATCAAGCCTGTTACTGGATTCTATTGAACTGTATTCTGGACTAGGTAAGTATTTGTATTTTATTTTTCTGTAAACCAAACAGTGCAAAAGATTTGGTACCATTTTCATTTCAAATTAATCAAAATACAAAGCGTTTTGAAAAGGGGGTCCATATGAGAATTCCGTTTTTTCTTACTAATGGTGCTGATTGCTTTTCTCTGTAATGTGAATATCTTTGAAGTTGATGGTACGTGACCCCATACCTGTATGCCGTACACAAGATGACTATGTATTAAAGAAAAATACAGTAATGGTAATATGTTTTTTGCTCTGTTAATTGCATAGATAGCCCTTGCCATTTTGGAACAAATTATCGAGACGTGCTGTTTGAAATTTACATTTTCATCCATGAATATTGCGGCAACCGCGTTGTGTCCTTGGGCAAGACACTTCATCTCCATTGCCCGCATGGGGGCCCGATGACGCCGTGCACTAAGGCGTACTGAACGTCGATGGTACGCATGTCTTCAACCAATCTAACCCTGCCTGTGCTGCAGTGCGGAGTTACGATGTTGGGGAGCTGGCAGCTGCTCGTCGTTGCTCGGTGGTTCTCTCCGGGTACTCCGGCTTCCTCCACCCGTAAAACTGTCACGGTCATGATTAGCCATTGTGCATAAATATGTGACCTTAAACATCAATAAATAATAATAATAATAAATAATAATCCATGAATATACCCAGAAAAATAACTGAAGTTTCTATTTGTTCTTTTCCTATGAGTTCAAGTGTTGTATCTCCTAGGAATAACTTTCTTTCTCCCGGCTTATAGGAATCATTATTAGGATGAAGCAACATAAATTTAGTTTCCTGGGCATTCAAGACTAGTTTATTTGCAGCACACCATTCTTCCACATGTTTCATTTCCGAGTTAATTTTAGAAAATAGCTTGTCTAAGTTGTTGTGAGCTGTCATGTCATCGGCAAACAATACAACCTTTAAACTAGTACAGTTGGATATATCATTTATATATAGCAGGAATGAAATGGGGCCAAGAATAGATCCCTGTGGTACACCTGTGGTGATGGCTTTGAAGCCAGATGTTGCAGTCGAGTACTGCACGCACTGAAGTCTTGTCTGAAAAATAGTCTTTAGACCAGGAATTGGCCACACCTCTGATCCCATAATGTTCTAGCTTGCTTAACAAGATAGAATGATCAATTGTATAGAATGTTTTTGAGAAATCAAGAAATAAGGACAATGTAGAGTATTGTGAGTGTCCAAGTAGCTAGATAATCTCACATACATTATTTTCTCAATAATTTTAGAAAAAGCTGGCAAAATACTAATGGGTCTATAATTATTAAAGATATGTTCATCACCTGACTTAAAAATTGGGATGACTTTGGCGATCTTCATGTTAAGAGGCACCACGCCGGTGGAAAAAGATAGGTTTATTATATGGGCTATGGGTTCAGCTATCTCATACATGACATCTTTCAGCAACTGAGTTGAAACATTGTTGTAATCTTTACTTGTTTTGGATGTAAGGTTATTCACGGAGAGTATCACTTCCTGTGAGTTTGTGGGCGAAATGAAGAACGACTCCATGTTGTTGTTGTTTCTCAGATATTCTGAGAAATGATGTGGACTCTGGGAACTTGGTTATTTAAGGTTTTGCCAATATTGACGAAAAATGAGTTAAATCTATTAGCAATTTCTTTTGGATCGTTCAGTGTAATATTATCATCAGTGAAAGGAGGTAAGGTGTGACCTCATTTAGATTTAATCCACAGCTACCTAATATTTCTTTTGTTCTCTGTCATGAAAACAAGCCCTATAAAATCACACCAAGTACGGTTTTGATGAGTAAAACAGTACCAATATTTGGATTTTGGGACGGTTTTGAAACAGTCCCAATAACTACATATTTGTACGATTGTCACGGTACTGTAATCATAACCATTCAAAAGTAAAGATGCTGTAAAGAAGGTGTGAAAAACTTTCTAACACATGAATTATCGACAAGCTTTTCTCGACAGAGCTACTGAATTGAGTGTGCATCGTGTCCAAATTATAATGTACTTTTTAATTTTTTGTTGCTTTTAATAACCAACAGCCCTGGTAACCTAAACAGGACTCCTGTGGAAACCTCGGAAGTGAAGCAGTGCTTGTTTGCTGTGGTAAACAAGTTCAGTTTTACTGGTAAAATAGGACTTGGTCACCAGTGCCCGGGGTAGAAGTCCCCTAAAATGGGCAGTATGGGTGTAAACGATTGGCTAAACTTGACTTTACACCTTTTTTTGCGGTCACAATTAGCCATAGCTGCAGAAAAGTGACCTTAAACACCAGTAAATAAATAAATAACCTAAAAAAACGCCCTTTTTCAAATATTAAGACAGCAATCAGGCACCACCACCCGCCACCCCTGAGGGAAAGCGAACCTCTTCTTCAGATAAAAAAAAAAATTATTCTTCCAAATCCTTTAAAAATGAACGATTATTAAATTTATATGCCGCACTTTCGATGAGGGATTGAATAAGTGTTCCACCCTTGAGCTGAGACATTATATTAGTGGGAGAACAAATTACATCATGATGTGAGTTCACTTCGAAGCCACGGATCTGTTCACAATATCTGAACTCCTGATACGTGTCATAACTTCAATAGACTTTCCAGCAAGCAAACAATGGGTTATGCCCATTTTGTTTTTCGAGGGTAGAGCAAGCAAAAAGTGTTTTAAAATGTGGTTTTACTCGTGTCAAACTTTCTAAAATATAATTTTTTTTACTTTTGTTAACATTGAGGGGCTGTGGATTAAATCACATATATCACTATTTTGTGTACCATATGGGTAAATAATTGTACAGTTGTCCTCCAATATTTGGACGAGGCGAAGCCTCGTCCAAAATATCTCCGGACACCTGCACAACTGTACAATTATTTACCCATATAGTACACAAAATAGTAATATATCTATTACTTATTGATAGCTTTTGAGAGCATGTCCCAGGTCTTCTTTTTCTTATATTTATAGTCCAAAAGGATGTTGTTATTATAGTCGGCTTTGCAGACACGCTTTAATCTGTTAAAATGTTGCAGTGGTCTTTGTATCGCTGTATGTTGAGGGCCATTGGTGATTTCAGCTTGATTCTGTAAAGATTTTGTTTGTTCAAAGAGGATTGCAAAAGTCCTGTGGTCATCCATGGTTCTCGTTTGATATATTTGTTGGTGATCGATACAGTTTTTAGGGGGAAAGCTTTATCAAAGGCTTCCTGGAAACTGTTTAGGAAAATATTATAGGCATTATTGGAACAATTACTACTGAAGGTATCAATGAAGTCACACTGACGAAGAAGGTTTTTAAAGTAATTCACATTCTCTTGGCTGAAATATCATTTTTCGACTGTTTGAATAGGAATGTCTTGATATGCGATAGATTCTTCCATGTAAAAATTGGCAAAATGATCACTGATGTCAGTTGTAATTATACCTGAAGTATACGTATTGCCATTTTTGTTGTTACATAATATATGGTCTATCAGAGTCACAGAATTTTCAGTGACTCTAGAAGGCCTTGTAATAACCGGCCAGAAGCCTGCACTGAATATTAGATCTATATAATGACTAGTTTTTTGGTGATTACCAAAGTTTAACAAGTCTATATTGAAGTCACCCATGAGGTAAACATTCCTAGATTCAGAATTAATTTTTTCAAGTAATTGCGAAAGGGTTGATAAAAAGAGGTCCAAGTCTGCTTTGGGTCCTGTGTTAGGTCTATAGATTATTCCAACAATACATTTTGATTTTCCCAAGGTTTCTATGAACAGTGATTCAATAACATGTGAGATAAATACCGATATGTCTTCACATACTCAGAAGGGTATATTCATTTATGAAAAATCCGACTCCCCCTCTGCCATCATCTTCCACAGATCGACAATGAAATACAGGGCGGTGATAGCCATAGAGTTCATATGCAATATTATCCCAAATATTGTGTGTTTCTGAAAGACCAATAAAGTCAAAAATGTTCCTATTAGGCTGCAGGTCACACAGGTTTTTGAAGTTGTCCCAATTGGCATTTAAGCTTCAACAATTTAAGTTTAAAAGTGAGAGTTTTTTGGTTTCTGAAGATTTTTCTCTTTAAAAGTCTCAGGTGAGAAGTAATCACAACTGTGTCTTTCAATACTGAATGGGGTGTCTGAGGGATCAATTGAATTATCACTGATTGCGTCATTGAACTTTGCAAAATCGTATGTTTCTTCACTTTGAATATCACCAAGTTTAATTGTATTAGCCATTATTGTAATAATATAAACAAGTGTTTGACCACCGAGGTGGTATTAGTCCCCTACGGTGCTTTTGTGACATAAGGTGTTTTTGTCACATAAGATATGACCACAGTCAGCAGGAGTATCAGACCTGGCTGGGGGGTGGTTTGGGTAAAATACAGGTTATCAGACAGGATTTCAAATGTGAATGAAATCTAAAAATTGAGAATTGAGAGAAGTGTAGCTTGAACCATGTTGGAGGGAGGGGTGGTAACATAAAAATAGAGA
Organism: Pictodentalium vernedei; assembly: GCA_031216915.1. NCBI lineage: Eukaryota > Metazoa > Mollusca > Scaphopoda > Dentaliida > Dentaliidae > Pictodentalium > Pictodentalium vernedei. The sequence goes on from CM062293.1 coordinate 139,753,354, forward strand.
AAAAAAAGCTTTAAAAACACAGCAAAAATGGCCGCCATTCCGCCATCTTGGATTTTGAAGAAAAAAATATTAAAGCATGTTGGAGGGAGAGGTGGTAACATAAAAACAGACAGACAGACAGACAGACAGACAGACAGACAGACAGACAGACAGACAGACAGACAGACAGACAGACAGACAGACAGACAGACAGACAGACAGACAGACAGACAGACAGACAGATCTTAGATTTTGAAAAAAAAATATTGAGCGTGCATAATCCCCTCACAACCCTTTATCCATGTACCAAATATGAAAGGTGTAGCTTGAACCATGTTGGAGGGAGGGGTGGTAACATAAAATAGAGAAAAAAAAAAATATTGAATGTGCATCATCCCCTCCCAACCCTCTATCCATGTGCCAAATATGCAAAGTGTAGCTTGAACCATGTTGGAAGGAAGGGTGGTAACATGAAAATAGAGAAGAAAGCTTAAAAAAACACAACAAAAATGGCCGCCATTCTGCCATCTTGGATTTTGAAACAAAGATTTTGAGCGTGCATCATCCCCTCAGAACCATTTATCCATGTATCAAATATGAAAGGTGTAGCTTAAAGCATGTTGGAGGGAGAGGTGGTAACAAAAAAACAGACAGACAGATGGACAGACGGATGGACAGACATTCTTACACGTTCTTACTTGTGGGGTTTTTCCCATGTTAAACCCTAACCCCACAAGGTCAAAAAATGAACCCCACAGTGCAAAAAATAACCCCACAAGTGGCCACTGTACTAACCCAATCCCACCCCACAACTACCACTGACCCTAAATTGTAAACCCCACAATGTACCTCTGCTAAGACGAACAGACAGATGGACAGATGGATGGAGTGCAATCCTATAGTCCCCTTACGGTTCCCGTAGGGGACTAATAAAGCATAAATGTACCTAGCATAGATATCTGTATATGAAATATTGTAAGTGTATATTTATAAACAACTTTGAGAGAACTGGCAGTATATAAATGAAGTGCCTACGGGCACTTTTCCATGCGTTGCAACGTGGCATAAACGTGTGAACACATTTTGATTGTCCATCTGACAGCCAGGCATAATTTGGCATGCTACCAGCGTCATCATAGTGGCCAACATCACCCCCACCCAAATCAGATCTGTTATAAGTTATTGGAGAGTGTCGCGAAGTACTCCCTGGCGGTTCCAAACAAAGTGAATCTCCATTATAGAAGAGTGTTTATGGGCGCTTTCCCGCGGACTGCGGCAGGGCAGAAATCAGTGAACACATCCTGACAGTCCCCTTGACAGGTAGCCATAATTTGGCACTCTTCCTGGGATAATTACCTTAGTGGCCAACACTTCCCCTACCCCCCCCCCCACCCCCACCCCCGAATCTGATCTGTTGAGAGTTGTTGGAGAGTGTCTTCGGGTACTCTCTCTAGTGGTCCCAAACAAAGCGAATCCCTATTGAGCAAATATTATTCGCCTCTGGATCAGTACGAAGCATGGCTCTAAAACAATAGGACTGCATTAGGACTTACTCACTTTTCTTTAACCGAACGAGGACCGGATGCACATCTTTGGGCTTTACTCTGAAATACAAGTTAGTACCGCAATTCATTGGACCTTAGTTTAAAATTAGGGTACCGCAACTAAAACTTCTCACATGCTGTGCATGGCCTCTAGAAGAAATTCCCTACCACCCATTGCCAAAATAATCGACCAAATGCGACAAACCCAGCCGTGGGAGGTACAAAAAAACAAACTTCTCTTAACTGTTTGTTTCTTTGCCTATCACGGACCACAGCCTGTGACCCTCACTGAATTGAGCCTGTTGAACTCATTCCAGTGAGTGCCATGGGCTGCGATCGGGGGAAAATTGACGATCTTGGAAAATGAAATGGTACCGTCCCCGGCAAACTGCACCAGTTCGGAATTAAGAGGTATTCCAGCAAATCAAAAAAACAAACCTATCACGGACCTATCACGGACCACAGCCTGTGACCCTCACTGAATTGAGCCTGTTGAACTCATTCCAGTGAGTGCCATGGGCTGCGATCGGGGGAAAATTGATGATCTTGGAAAATGAAATGGTACCGTCCCCGGCAAACTGCACCAGTTCGGAAATAAGAGGTATTCCAGCAAATCAAAAAACAAACTATAAGCCGATATCACCACCCAACCAACCAACCCTGAATATGTGTATAACATATCTAATCTTATTACAAACTGTATATACTTGTTATTCCATAACAGTTACTTCTGTTTTTCTTCTCATCCTCTTCAAATACTGCCACTCACTCTCACTGTTGCGCAACCAACCTGTATCAAACATACTAACTACATTTCACGGCACCTCGACGGGCCTTTTTCCAACTGTTATCCAGACTTAAATCATGGGTATTAGCATCCAGCAACACAGGACGGCAGTCGGTTTGCACAACAATCTCCTCGTGTACAGGTACCGTGTGACGATTAAACCAGGTAGACCTCAGCATCGCGTGACGACTCGTATCGTAAAAGTCCGTTTCACGCTGGTTTTGTGCGTTGTTCTGGGCATCATTCTTCTGTCTGGCGACATCGAAGTTAATCCAGGGCATCCCAAACTGGGGCAGCAGACGTAAGTAGTATTTCTATACTTAATTATAACATCAGAAGCATCAGGATCATATTATAGACGACATTGATGATTTCGACATTATCTGTTTTACCGAAACGCACCTCGATCCCAGTTTCAATTCTAACAAGGTTTTGATCCCCAATTACCCCCCACCAGTTAGAAAGGATAGGAACCAACATGGTGGCGGTGTCGCGGTTTATTTTTCAAAAGAAATATATGCCAAACGTTTACCCGAACTAGAATTTGACCAGTCGGTCTTATGGTTTGAGATTACCTCAAAACACAAGTTTCTGCTCTGCCTGGCATACCGATCGGTTCAGTTCTCTACCAATGACTACTGGGAGAAGCTCGAAAGAGCCATTGAAGAGTCAATCAGCATAAATCCGTCCCTGATAATTACCGGAGATTTAAATAGCGACCTTCTTAACCCTTCCAGTCGATTAAACAAAATTATAAACTTTTACAACCTACAAAACGTCACTGAACAGCCGACTCGTGTAACGCCAACCTCAAGTACTTTATTAGACCCAATAATAGTTAGTGATAATGTTGTGATTCTGAACTCAGAAGTTCACGAACTTGGTGTTTCCGACCACAATGCTGTATCAGCAGTCATAGAGACTGGAATTGCACAGTCCGAAACGAAAATTCGACAGATCTGGAATTATAACAGGGCAGATTTCCCCAAAATGAATAATTTGATTTCTGAAACAGACTGGTCCTTCATCTCAGACACGACTTCCCCTGATATATCATACCATAAATTTGCATCCAAATTTTTAAATATTGCTAGAGAATGTATTCCATCTTATAACATAGTTATCCGTCCCCATGATAAGCCCTGGTTTGACTCGGCTCTTCGCCGGGAAATTCGCCATAGAGACCGTTTACGGAAACGAATTCTGAAAAATCCAAACCCACGAATAATTGAAAAATACAAACACGCCCGAAACAAAGTAAATAACATGAAAAAGAAGGCTAAATCCACCTATTTTTAAAAATTAGATACTTCACTTTCAGTAAGTAGAAACCCTAAAGATTTCTGGCACACTGTTAAACAGTTACTGAATAATTTTGAAAGCAAGCCTTCTGTCCCTTTTCTTAACCATAAAGACAATGCGGGTAGTCCAGTTATGGTAACAGATGACAAAGAAAAAGCTGACTTGCTCAACAAAACATTTTTGTCAAATAGTAAGATAAATGACGACGGACATAGTTTACCTGCTTTCAGAAGCAAGTGTTCTGAGAGTCTCTCTGAGATAGACGTCTCTGAAGATGAAGTGACTCGAATCCTAGGCAAACTAGATACCAAAAAAGCAACTGGACATGATGGCATAAGTAATCGCATGCTTAAAGAAACCAAAGATACAATATGCAAGCCTTTGGTTCAGTTATTCAGGCTTTCTTTTTCTTCATGTGCCTACCCATTGGAATGGAAGCTGGCAACTGTCGTACCTATATTTAAACAAGAGGCCCCACGGGGCCTGAGGGCGCTCACCTGATACTGGCCGAGTCATATCACCAAAATAGCAAGGGATTCTGCCTTGTGGTTATTATCAGTTTTTCAACATAAAAGTGTTTTCTCTACTTAGTAACCCAGAGTGTTCATATGTTAGATCCCCATATTGGGTACTCAATAATTTATCTATTTATTTATTGGAATTTAAGGTCACTTTCTAAGGCTACATCATTACAGAGGCATAATTATAATATCAGGTTTGGTCAATCGTTTATGCCTATTACTGCCCACTTTACAGGGCTTTCAACGCAGGAATTGGTTACTGGGCCCAATTTTATCAATAAACCAGAACTTGAACAAATTTCAATTTGCCGCTTCTAAGAAAACTAAAAATCAAATATCAAAAGATTCTGAGAGGAGTATCAGAAAAAAAAGATTTTTTAAGAATATTTCTCATACTGAATTAAGTTATACATTGGGCTCCCATAGGGAACCCAAAAACAAAAGCTTCTGAAGCAGTGGTTTGGGAGAAGAAGATTATTCAACGTTATTCCCATTACCTACAGTGTTAAAAAATGATGACTCGGCACTTTTAGTCCTGGAAAAGTACTTATGATAAAACCAATGGCATTTTTTTCACCATTCCTTTCTCCCGGCCCTAAGGAAGCTTCACATTGTATAAAAATTCTCAGTGCCATGTAGTTCTGGAAATATGGGCATTCAAAAAAAAAAAATTTTTTCAGCTCCTGTAGTTGCCGTGGGGGACAGGAAAACAATTTATGGCATAAATTAGGTATTTGTGACCCAATAAGCCCTCATATCAAATTTGGTTCAAATCGACCTCTTGGTTTGGAAAATAAAAATTTTGGTATAACTTGGGCTTCTACAGTGAGCCCAAATATGAACCAAGGGACTTGGCTTTAACAAACTTCACTCTCAGCCCCCCCCCCCCCCCCCCCCCCCCCCCCCCCCCCCCTACGAATGCTGTACATCAAATATCAAAAGATTTTGACTGGTGGATCTAAAAAAAAAATTTTTTTTAAAGAATATTCCTCATATTGAACTAAGTTATAATTTGGGCTCCCACAGGGAGACCAAATATGAGCCGAAGGACTTGACTTGAACAAACTTGAATCTCACCTCCCTAAGCATACTGTATACCAAATATCAAAAGATTCTGACCGGTGGATGCGAAGAAGAAGATTTTAAAAGAATATACCTCGTATTGCACTAAGTTACAATTTGGGTTCCCAAAGGGAGTCCAAATATGAACTCAGGGACTTGGCTTGAACAAACATCAATCTCACCCCCCTAAGGATGATGCATAGCAAATATCAAAAGATTCTGATTTGTGGATCCGAAGAAGAAGATTTTTAAAATATATCCCTCATATTGCACTAATTTGAACATTTGGGTTCCCATAGGGAACCCAAATATGGACCGAGGAATTTGATTTCTACAAATATGTGAATCAATGTTCCAAAGATGTTATATGTAAAATATGAAAGCTTTTAGAGCAGTGGTTTGGAAGAAAACAATTCTTTATTTTTTTCCCATTGCCTACTGTGTTAAAAAATACTGACTCAGCACTTTTTCAGAGTCCCGAAAAAGTACCCTATGATAAAACCGATAGCAATTTTTTTTTACCAATCCTTTCTGTTGGTCCCAAGAAAGCTTCACACCAAATAAAAATTCTCACTGCCGTGCAGTTTTTGAGATATAGGCGTTTTAATTTTTTTCTATTTTTAGCTCCTGTGGTTCCCACGGGGCTACAGGAAAAAAAATTTCTGCATAAATTAGGTACTTATGACCCAATAAGCCCTCACATAAAATTTGGTTCAAATTGGCCTCTCGGTTTAAAAAATAGAAATTTGGGGTGGGGCCAAAATTTTTGCTCCTCCCATAACATCGCCAAGTATAGACCTACAAACTTCTCTTGAACAAACTTGAGTCTACACCTCAAAAGGAAGCTGCATACCAAATATCAAGTCTCTGCTATTGCTGGTTCTTGAGAAGAAGATTTTTTAAGAATTGGAGCATTTTTGCCCCACCCCTCTGCTCAATATGAGCCGAAACCTAATTTGCCCAAAAATCAAAATGCCGCTATATAACCCCTACTCACATGAAATTTCATTAACATGCGGCCAGTGGTTTGGAAGAAAAAGACCCAAACACCACCTTCACGCCGGACGACGGACGACGGACGAAAAGTGATCAGAAAAGCTCACCCTGACTTTCAGTCAGGTGAGCTAAAAAGGAGACACACACGACCCCAGTAATTATAGACCTATTTCTCTACTAAGCTGTGTCAGTAAAGTTATGGAGAGGATTGTTTTTAACCATATGTACGAATACTGTTGTGTCAACAATTTACTTTTTAAATACCAGTCTGGTTTTCTACCCCAAAATAGCACCGTCTATCAGCTCATCGAAATATATCATAATCTCTGCTTAGCCTTTGATAGGAACCAGTTTTCACTTGGAGTATTCTGCGACATATCAAAAGCGTTCGATAGGGTTTGGCACAAAGGGTTAATTTATAAACTGAGACAAAACGGTATATCTGGCCCACTCCTTGAGTGGACCAAAAGCTATTTATCTGATCGTAGACAAAGGGTAACTGTTAACTCAACTCCCTCTGAGTATTTACCTGTTGATTACGGTGTTCCCCAAGGATCCGTCTTAGGTCCCTTCTTCTTCCTTATATACATAAATGACATTTCTGAAAATTTAAATGCACCGGATGCTTGTAGACTATTTGCGGATGATACAAGTATAACAGAAACTGGATTTGAACTGGACGATATTGTTTCAAAATGTAATGAAACGTTGCGGCCGTTTCTGAATGGGCAAATGCATGGCTTGTTACATTTAACCCTTCAAAAACTGAAACTGTTTTATTCACCAAAAAACGTGTTAATGTAAGCAGTATGGTAATGTTTGGTGACACGCCACTCAAAATGGAAAAGTCTCACATCCACCTCGGCCTATCTTTACAGGGGGACTTAAACTGGAATGTCCAAATTAATAGATTATGCCAAAAGGCTAATTCCAGACTGTCCCAGTTAGGAAAATTAAAGTATATTCTAGGTCAAAAAAGCCTGGAAACGCTGTACAAATCATTCATACTTCCTATCTTAGAATACGCCGATGTGGTGTGGGCCGGTGCTCCCGACTACCAACTTACCAAATTGGATAGAATCCACGCGGATGCAGCGAGAATAATATCCGGTCTAACGAGATCAACCCCGGTATCTGCTCTATTTGCGGAACTTGGTTGGGAAACCCTTGCGCAGAGACGTCATCTCCACAAAATGAAAACATTTTTTAAAATCGTAAATAATCAAGCCCCCACATATCTCTCTGACTTATTGCCACGGACCTTCGAGGATATTTCCACGTATAGCACCCGGTCGCACACTAATTTTCAATTATCACTTACGCACACGGCAACATTTAAGCGCTCATTTATCCCCTCATGTATTTCGGAATGGAATGCATTACCCCAAGAAATAAGACAATCGAGTTCACTGAATAACTTTCTCAAATATTTTAATAGTGGCGCATGCAGACCACCTAAGTACTTTAACAATGGCGATAGAGCCGTCAATATTATACACTGCAAGTTGCGAAATTCATGTAGCGACCTAAATTATGATAAATACTCCAACTACGTCCACGATACACCTATCTGTTCGTGTGGCTATGAGACTGAAGACGCAAACCATTACTTTTTCGACTGTAATAACTATTCAAACGAAAGACTAGTCCTACAGAGAAATCTTGCGCATCTTACAATAAGATCGACCAACGATCTTCTTTATGGTATCCCCAACCTACCAGAATCCGCCAACATCCACCTTTTTCGAAGTGTACAAAATTTCATTAAGGCCACAAAGAGATTTTAAGACTGGACCGTAATCAGGCAGCCTAGTCCGTCAACATATTCCCAGCCAAATGTCCTATAACATGAGTGTCCGTTTTCATTTTCATTTCCATTTCCTTCAGTAACGTCTTTGTGCATTCCGCATGTTCGTCCTGTATACCCTGGCTATAACAGTGTTAACGGGGCTCCGTCTAAATCGCGGTTCCGCTGGAATCACGATTGTACCGTGAAATGACACGTTGGCTAGTTGACCAAATCCAGCAGTGTTGCGATGTGGCAGTTCATCTTTCACCTTTCTGTTCTCCTTCCTCTCGCCTATCTGTTCTGACTCATGTGAAGTCGAATACCTACCAACATCCATCTTGAAGAGTGTACATACACAATATTGTTTTAATTATTCATAAGTTTGCTTTGCCATTGCATGCACATTTTGGTGACTTTTTGTAAATATTTGTAAAGATAATCTGAAATTTTCAAATGTATATTAAGGAAAGGATATTATCTAAGTGCTAGGCACTTGTTATCCAATCCATTTTGTTATAACAAATAAAATATGTTTAATAATAAATGAAATGAAGTTCTGCTGTCGGGAGATAGTAGATAAAATGAATGTAACATGACTAACATCTATTTTAATATGAAGGAAGTTTTCTTCATATTTCACGTTAGGAGAGCAATTTACAATAATCCGTTGCTAAGCTGATCACTTGGATATTTTACACAACATAATAAGTTCAATGGGCTTGACTTGCCAGACCTGAATCCCAATCTGCCTTCTAGAAGTGAAAAGAGTATCCCAGATCTCCAACCCCTTACCTAACATCTCGGTCAAACTGGCCAGGGCTATTCACAGAAAAAATCTTTTATATTTTGTTGTTGTTTGCCCCCAAAACATAGCTCTCGAGCTCTCATCGGAGTGAGCTCATCGAGATCTTTCTAATGAGCGACAATAAGCCATATTTCTAAACCACATAAAAAAAATTATTTGTACGAGAATATATTTTGTTGCGTGGGTCTTCTGCTATTCAGGTTAGGTAAAGGATGAGGGGCATGTCATCGAAACACAGAAAAGAACAATGAGCACCCTTTGTAGCCCATGCGACCCAATTAAAATGACGTTCACCAATTTGTTTATTCCAGGATCCTAATATGCAGTACAAAAAAAAATACATACTTACAGCCGAACTTCTCTCTGGGGTTTCTCTGGGAACAGGCGTAAAATAACACAAGGCATACACTTTTATATACTATTAAGAGGAACCTATATGCCAATAACAGGTCAAATTTGTACCGGACCTATGGATCTATGGTGAATGGTTTGTTGTTTTGAAAGTTATATTCAATTAACATGGATATTTAATTAAGTGAATTACAAGATATCCAATTAAGTGGATTCGACTGTATAACAATAATCTGGACATCTGGACAATATCTGGACACTATGTGGCTAATTGTCTGCGGGTCTGAATATCTGCTTATCTAGTCTGTACTCTTTCCATGCTGATGTGACGGATTCCTTCACCTCAAGAATCACTCTCACACCCGACACATGAATCCTTGTCTTGTAGCCCTTGTCTACTCTCAATCTATAGGCTTGGCTCGAAAGCCTCCCCCTCTCCCTTTTGAGAGCTGGAGGTATGTCTGTCCTAATGCTCTTTCTTGTCCCTCTCAAGTTGGGTGCTGCCTTTAAAACCTGTTGTTTGTCCCTGTAATTGCCCATTCTTATAATAATAGGCATGGGGGTGGGTTGGTGTTGGAGTTGGAACTACCGAACCTTGATTGTGGGAGTCTATGAACATTTAGAACTCTATTCACTATATTTGATACGGCAGTGATGTCCATTTTCAGATTGGTTGCGAGAAAGGTTTCCATGGTTGCATACGTTATCTTCATCATCTTTATCAGGCACACTGAAGATCAAAAGATTGTACTTCCGATCGTGGATTTCACTAAGAATGGTTTTATTCTCAAGCTCTGAAAACCTGGCTTCAAAATTTGTCTCCTGGTTAGGAATGACAGTATGCTCAATTTCCTCGATTCTCTGAGCATTGTAATCTACACTCTGTGCAAGCTCATTGTGCTCTGAACTGACCTCTTGAATAGTTTTGTGGATGGAGGTAATCTCGGTCTTTAGATCTTGAATGTCTTTCCGAAAAGACTTGAAATTAGATGTGAACTTCTTATCCAGATCTAAAATAAGTTTTTTTACCTCCGCAATGCTGGCAGTATCAGTAACACTTTTTCCTGGCTTTGTAGATGACGTTGTTTACAGTTCGAAAGAACACAAATTCTAAGACTGAAATATCAATGCAGCGACAATAGGACACATGGATTCAAAGTTATGAGAATACTGCAATACACATTCACTATTGTTGTTGCATCACAAAATATAACAGAAGTAGATGAAACAGAGACTCTTCGGTTATGAGCCACAGCCATAAATTAGTGATCAAAGAGCCTACGCGCAAAACACTGAAGAAAATCCCCAAAACCAAAAATTCAGTTTGCTTCACATTCTGCCATGGTCGTTGTGTTCTTTCTTCATCTTCAGGCCATCTTAATTTGTAAATTGTATGTGCAGGCTTTCCAATATTGGGTAACAGCACAATTAATCCACATTTCCAATTAGTTTTCTAATGCTATGCATACAATTGGATATTCCATTTTCAAGTATTTTGTAAAATATTCTGATGAGACACAGCAAGTAAAAAGAAAAAGAGAAAAGAAGCACAACACATTTCTGATGGGGATTATGTCAGTGTATGGGCTCATTGGGTGGAACATTGGGTAGTACCGGTACAGTGGAGCCCACTCAACTGGATATCTCTTAACCCTTTACCTAACATGAAAAGCTGACAACACTTGCAAACAAAATTCTTGAATAACTAATTTTTTTAATTTTTAGTCTCAAAAACATAGGTTATGACCCCTCTTTGGAGTGGTCATAACCTATGTTTTTGAGACAAAAAAATTAAAAAAAATAATGAAAATTAATTGGCGATTTTTGTGAATAGAGCTGGCCGTTTTAGCCGTAACATTGGGTAAAGGGTTAAGTTAAGAGTCTTAACTGAATAATCGTGTTAACTGAATATAATTTTCAAACCCAAAACAATTTACCATACCTTCAGAACAAATCAGACCCGTTAATTGTAAAAAGGTTCAAGAATAAACTCCCATTAACTGAATATAAAATATTGTATTATGTCGAAGAATTACTCCGACATTCACTAAATTCTCCACATTTCTATATATTTTGGGACTCAATACATCAATACCGGCATTTAATCTAGTAACCCTTTACCTAACACGAAGAGCAGACGACACCTGCAAACAAAATTCTTGAATAATTAAATATTTTTATTTTTTGTCTCAAAAACATAGTTTATGACCCCTCATTGGAACGGGCTCATCGAGCTCGTTCCAATGAGGGGTCATAAGCTGTCCTTGAAACAAAAATTTTTAAAAATAATGAAATTTGAATGGTAGTTTTTGTAAACAGCGCTGGCCAGTTTTGGCCGTTACGTTGGGTAAAGGGTTAAATCATGTTTGACAGAGCTCTGCCAAACATGATATAATAGAATAAATGCTCATTTAAAACCTAGAAGATAGGAAAATACCCCAATTCCTGTTAATTGATTACCTCTGTTAACTGAATGTTTTTCTCTGACATTTCTATTCAAATAGTAGGATTCCATTACAGACTTGGGAAGTGTTTTTGTTTTTAGTTTTGTATATGGCAAAAATATAAATATAATATTACAAGACGATTGTGAATGTACATTTATTTGCTTCTCCATTTAATGAATGAAAAAACATGAAAAAAAGAGTGAATCAAATCGACTTCATGTTCTTAACACAGTATTTTTCAATTAGTAGGATGATTTTTTTTATGATTGATTTCATGATGTCAATCAATTCTGAATTCTCATAGGAAGAGAGACAAGTGACTACGAGTGTTTGGGGGTAAATAAATACATTATGTGAAGAGGCATCTACCAAAACCACAAATAAACTGACTGTGAAGGGTAATCGAATCCTGAACCAAATGAAAATTATGGGAGAAACAGCTTCAATAAGGTGTTGCTGCAGAAAATCATTTGGGAAAAGGTGGATGTACCAAGTATAACATACGGTAGAGAAGTGGTACCTCTAAACCAAATGGCTTTAAAGAGCTTGGAAACCCTGCAGAACGATGCAGGTCAACGGATAACGAGGTCGAGTAATGCCACAGCACTAGAAGCTTGGGTGGATTGACTTAATGAAACTCTGTTGTCTTAAAACTACTTGGTAAATCTCCCAAACTTGGTAAATCTCCAGAAATATTCTGGAACACCGCTGAAAACCAATCTTCCAGAATATTAGGAATTCAAATGCAAAGACTGGATAGATGGTCCAAGTGAGGGAGTTAATAGAACTAATCACTGGAGATCTCGGACTTAGAAGTAGGGACAACCCAGGGTAAAAAAAAAAAGTGTCAGAGAAGGAGTCATGGAGGATGGTAACCTTAATTGGCAAGAGAGGGGTCAAATTAAAAGAGTCTTTGGGTGGCCTGTCTGATAAAGAGAAGCCAGGTTTTGAAGAGTATCTTGAGGACACCTTGGGGGGGGGGGGGGGAGGGCGCCACTGTTCAAGCTGAGGTCATGGTCCCTGGAGCTTAGGGGAAAAACAATGAAAAGGAGTGCAAGATGTGTAATTTAGGCATGGTGGTGACCCTGGAACACTTTGTACTAGAATATCCAAAATCTAACTCAATAAGATTCATTGGGAGTATAAAGGGGAAGTGGGACAGGAGAATGAAGAAGATGTGGTTCGCTGGTGACACAAAGAAGAGGGTTAGTCTACTTATCAGAGAGATTAGGAAGAATGGGGCACAGGGTATCATCAAGCAGTTCATCTCCCAGAGTTGGGAAGAGAGAAGAGGCATAAGAATAGGGAGGCAGTTGGGAGCACTGGGGTAACCAAGGTCTTCTCACCTGAGAACCGCAACAAATTAGCGCTCAGCCAAAGTGTTATAGTTATTAAACAAAAGCATGTCATGGCTGTGGTAAAACATCACCAGAATTGTCTTATTAGAAGTTCAAGAACAATTATTTGTAGAAAGCGAATATTTTGTTACAGGTCCAAATCTTTTAGAAACAATGAAGTGTTTTTATTTCACACCCATGGTAATATGGATTATTGAGTACCCTTCATCTACTGCACTTTGCAAGAACAAAAACAAATGTTTCAATACAATGCCCATTTTTCAATATGAAATCAGTGAACAAGCAGACATTATTGATATGTGAAGGTCAACAGTCATATCAGAAACTTGTAGTATACATGTGAGCTCTCATTTCCACCCACCAAATACTCAAGATTACACAGAATGAATTTTTTTTTTATCTGACATCAGAGCCTTAACCCTTTAGACAATTCACAAATATTAAATATTATTATTTTAATTTTATATGGTTTTGTTTGAATTTTTTTTTAAATATATATTTTTTCAACTGCTTAATTTGTAAACTATGCAGGTGAATGCATTTGATTTGTAAATTGTGCAAAGAAAATTCATCAAACAGTGCTGGAAATGAACAAAATTGATGGGTGCAGTTTTAAGCTCCCGCAAAATCAGAGATGAGAGTAAATTGCACCCGTAAAATGTTAGTATATGAATTTTCCAGAAATACTGTCACCAAACACCAGAAACCTTAACCCTTTGAACCCGAGCAGCTGCTTTTCCAGCCAGGAACATGATACGTTATCACGTCATTAAATAGGATGGCTGTTCAGTCAATTGGGTAGACCAATCAGTATTTTCAACGTGCAGCCCCAAGGCTGCACATTGAAAATATTGATTTGACTCAAGCCAGAAAATAAGCAGGCTGTCATCTGCTTATTTTCAGGTCTGATTGGACTACCCCAAATAATAAATATGGACTCTTGTAATTGCTGCCATTGAACTGGCATGGCAGATACCACTAGTATTCAAAGGGTAAAAAAAGGAATTGTTGAATTTATGACAGTAACTTACCACTGGCCACAGTGTGCTGCTTTCTAAAAACACACAGTAAATAAGTGCAATATTTTTCAACGAGTGCATTGTTTAGCTCCCATAAAATAGAAATCACAGGTGCTGACAGGAGCAATTGCACTCGCACCTGTCTCATTTCCAGGACTGATCACACAGGTTTGCCTTGTTACAATTTACTGGTGAGTAACTATGGGCATTTATAAGTAAACTGTAACAAGGCAAATCCATATAAATGAAATAATCTTGCCTCTGAGAGAATATGAAGCACATCCACAGAAAATGAAACCTTTTAATGGAGGTACCAGCATTCATCAAGAGCCCTAAATAGTGGCTAACATTCAATCATTTAACTGGTTGAGTGTTAGAAGCCACTAGGATGGGTCTGTTGAAAAGTGTTGAAAGCCAGTTTAGTGGTGCTATAGTATAGGAATTAGCATTTTGCTTGCACAGCAGTCGAAAAAGAAATGTTTATATAATTTTTGCTTGTTACAATTTAATTGAGAGTTCCTTTTAGCACCAATAAATTGTAACAAAACAATTATTTATAAATAAAGTCTTCGTAAGCTGAAGCTCCCCTTGCTGGTAATGTGGTATCTTTAACCCTTTGATACTTTTGTATGTTTTATAATGTACGAAATCAAACAGAGGGTTGATACTTGGTGGTCATTTGTTTTGTTATTATTTTTCGATTTTTTAAACATTTAACCTCAATTCCTATTTTCTCCTGAATAGTGCTCAGTGACAACAGTTGAGACAAATGTTATCGCAGCTTAAAATACTAATATAATTATGCTGTCAAGACTTCTTAACTGGTTGAGTGCTAGAAGCCACTATTTCAAAAAACGAGGATACCAGAGCAAAAGCCAACACTTTCCTTGCTTATATTTCATATTCAGTCAAACACAAATAATATTTTGTTTATATAAATTTGTTTTATTACAAATTATTGGAGAGTGCCTATGGGTACTCTCCAATAACTTGTACTAAAACAAGTTTTGAATAACAAATCTGGCCTTCAACCAGATAATGACTAATGTGAAAAATATCATGTTATTTGTACTTTCCGACATTTGACATCGCATTTTGAAAAACGTTGAAGAAACTGAATTCCCAGTGAAGTTTGAACATCAGGATAATTAAAGTCTCAAAGGGTTAACTAAAAGTTAAAAAATTTATAGTAATTTATATATTTTTTATACTTACCAATGACCCAGACTTAGCTGGTGCTAACTCTAACAAAACCAGGGCCAAACACAAATTTTGCCCCCCAATCCCCAAAATTTGCATCCAAAACAAAAAGAAATCATGTCCTAAAGGACCTCCATACTACGCCCCCACTGTGCATGCGCAGTGACACGGACGTCCCGAAATTGGCACCAATTATCATTCTTACTGGCAGTGCCTGGTCAGCGCTATGTACTCAGCGGGGAGGCAAGAGTTCCCAACTCCAGGGAGGGCCATCCCCGTCTGGGTCATTGGTAAGTATAAAAAATATATAAATTACTATAAATTTTTTAACATTTTTATACTGTACCAATGACCCAGACTTAGCTGAATAGTAAACAGGCTGAAGGGCCTAGGACATAGAGGAAAATCCAATAAGCTCAACTATATAGTAAAGAGGTAACCCCTTAAGGAGAAAAGGAGTATTAGGCTTTACATGTATCTTTCTTATTTAATATTAAATTAGAAAGATACACTACCTTTAATAATTGAGCACAATAACATTCATGTTCTCTATTAACATCCAGTATATCCCTTATACTAATTATTTTTAAAGTAAGCCAATAAATAAAGTAGTCCAGAGAATTGAGACTCTTTATAGTCATTTTAAAAGTGTCCGAGTATTGTATATTAAAGCCCGTTTGACACTTGACATATACAAATGCTTCACACCGAGCTACACTTTAAAAATAAGACATGAATGAATTTTAACATTAATATTACACTTTAAAACCATCCCGGAAGCGACTCAGAAATACTGACTTGGAGGAGGCATTCCCTTGCTTTTCACTATAAAGCAGGTGACCTAAGGGAACACCTGCCCCCCCCCCCCCTTCCCCTTGCCCTGGGTCAAATAGCCCAGAGCGAAGAGGGCAGCCGGACGGAGTCACTGCCGGAACAGAAAGCCTGCATAACTATAGTTGCAACTGTTTAGTGGACGACATTCTGAGCAACAGATAACGGACCTAAACAATGCAGGTCTCCAGAAATGGACTCAATATTTCTGAGATAAAAATTTGTGAATGTGGATGGCTGAGACCAATAAGCAGCCTTCATTAAATCTGTAATAGCAACACTATTAGCATAAGCCCAAGAAGTAGCAAGAGCTCTTACTTCATGAGCGGAAATCTTAAGCAAAGACTGCTGAGAAGAAGATAAACTCTCATAAGCAGTACGGATAGTTAATTGAATCCATCTAGCAATAGAATGGACCGAAATGTCCTTTCTATTAGGCATCAAAGACAGAAAGAAACGTTTCCGTCCCTTTCTGATAAACTGAGATCTCTGTTTATAGATACGTAACGCTCTAACAGGACAGAGTAAAGGCCTACGCCCGTCTGAAGACGGAAGAGCCTTAATAACAATAGGTTCCGGATATTTATTAGGAGCCTGATTCTTAGCTAAAAAACCCACATTAGTAGTGAAGGTGATAGTGTTCCCGACACTACGATAGTGAGAATCATCCACCGACAGTGCATGAAGCTCACTGACTCTTCTAGCAGAAGAGAAAGCTAAGAGAAAAGCTGTCTTATAAGATAAGAATTTGAAATCTACTGTCCCAAGAGGTTCAAATGGCTTTTCCTTCAATTTAAGAAGAACCCAAGCTAAATTCCATTTAGGAATTAATCTAAGAGTTCTGGGTCTATTTATCGAAAAGTTTCTAACCAACTTCGATAAAGAGACATTAGATCCAATTTGTAAACTATCATGATGTGCATAGGTATCAGATAACATAGATCTATAACCCTTTATAGTAACAGGCTGCAGTTTGATTTCGTCAAACAAGTATACTAGAAAGTTTGCAATGTCTGGTATAGAGGGATCGAATATATCTACAGAATGATCCCTACACCAACGACGAAAAACCTTCCACTTAGCCGCATAGTTTAGCGAAGAGGAGGTCCTCCTACAGTTAGAAATCGCGTCCACTGCTCGTCCTGTAAAGTGCTTGCCATGCAAGAAGGACCGCACAACGGAAAAACATGAAGGTTGAGACCTTGCGGGTTGTGATGGAGTTGGCGCGATTTCCCCTGCGAAAGAAGATCCTCCCGTGGAGGAAGCTTTCGTGGTAGGTCTCACAACAGACACCTGAGTAGATTTATCCACGGTCTCTGTAGCGACAGAGATGCTACCAACAGAATCTTGCATTGAGATTGTTTTATCTTTAGCAATACTTGTTGAATTAACGGCGCTGGAGGATACGCATATCCTATCATTCCGTCCCAAGGGATCGACAGAGCGTCTACTGCAAATGCTCTTGGATCCGGTCACGGAGACACATACGTCTGCAACTGATTGTTGAGATGTGTCGCAAATAAGTCTATCATTGGCCGTTCCCATTGGTAGCAAATCTGATTGAATACTTGTTTGTTGAGAGTCCATTCTGACGGCAACAAGCGACCCTTTCGTGAAAGGGAGTCTGCTAGCACATTCAGACGACCCGGTATGTGACGGACCGAAAGAAGAACGTGATGTTCTAGCGCAAACAGAAGGATTCTTTCCGTTAGATTGAACAACGGAACTGAATGAGTGCCTCCCTGATTCCGTATATACGCCACTACTGTCGTATTGTCGGATAAGATTTGGACATGAGCATTGTGAATAATGTCCATCCAGTGACGTAACGCAAGCCAGATTGACATCATTTCCTTGATGTTTATGTGCTTGCACAGGAATTGCGGATCCCAAAGACCTTGGCATCTCGAATCCGTTGGGATTAATGATGCACCCCAACCTGTTTGACTGGCATCCGTCATAATGGTAAAACTCGGATCCGGCAACTGCAGTGGAACTCCCTGAGTTAACCACTGAATGTTTGCCCAAGTCTGAATCTCTTGTTTCACTTGATCTGACAAGAGAACGTCTTCGTCGAGCGAATGAATTTTCACACTCCAATTCTGAGTCAAGAAAATTTGGAGAGGACGTGTACGTAACCGCCCCATCGGAATGAGATCCGCAGCGGCTCCGCACAGACCTATCAGTCTCATAAATTCTCTCG
The DNA here is from genome assembly GCA_031216915.1 of Pictodentalium vernedei. NCBI lineage: Eukaryota > Metazoa > Mollusca > Scaphopoda > Dentaliida > Dentaliidae > Pictodentalium > Pictodentalium vernedei. The sequence continues at coordinate 139,771,548 of CM062293.1, forward strand.
CTGTGACTTTGTCTGCGTGCAGACAATAGCGAGCGTAACAACTGACTAATTTCGCTCTGGTTAACGGCAGACGAACGAGATTGTAGTGCGTCTCGAAGCTCATTCCCAGATGAGTGAATGACTTGGACGGCACCAGATCCGACTTCTCCTTGTTTACTATAAAACCAAGACGTCGGAGCAATAGAAGTAGATTCGGAACATCGTTCTGAAGCGTTAACTCGTTGCCGTACCTCTGAAGAATTCGTCCAGGTAGGCCGACATTACCACAGACGAATGAGCTCGGAAATAGATCATTACCGAGTTCATTACCCGAGTGAAAGCCCAGGGTGCTAGATTCAATCCGAAGCACATCGCCCGGAATTGATACACAACTCCTAGGACTGCGAAGCGTAGATACTTTCGGAATGTCGGATATACCATGACGTGAAAGTACGCATCTTTGAGATCTATGCTTGTTGCATAATCGTTCACCCGAATACTCGCTCTGACCGACCGAATCGTCTCCATATAAAATTTCGGAGCGACGATCAGCTTGTTTATCCAGCTCAAATCTATGACTGGACGGAAAGAGCCGTCTGGTTTCGGAACCAGAAACAGATGGCTGTAGAATCCCGGAGTTTCCTGGTTTTCTACGACCTCTACCGCATTCTTCATTAAAAGAGACGGCACCTCTGATAACAGAGCGTCTCTTTTCTGCGGATTTGACGGAAGTTGAGTCCACTTTGGACTTCGAGTCAATGGAGGCTTTCGTTTGAAGGATATCTTTAGACCTTCCGAAGTCACTCCTCTCACCCAAGGGTCGTCCGTAATCGACTCCCATTCTTGAGAAAAGCTCGACAACCTTCCGCCAACCGGAACGCGATAGAGGTTTGAGCCATCACCTCCTGGACCTGCGAGGCCTGCGGTAGGAGAAACCACGTCCTCCACGACCCGCACCTCGCCCCGTCGACCTCGGGGCGTCCGACCGATTGTCCCGGCCCGAAGGACGTCCCGAACGAGAGTCGCTACCCTGACGGTCTCTCGAATAAGACCAAGAGGACGCACCGGAACCTCTATAGGAACCTCTCTTGGGCGCATTAGACCCAGAAGTGCCTGTCTTATTCTTGTCTGCTGTATCCGGCTTCTTAGAAGCAGATTTGAACAACAGAGAATCCGAAGCTTTCTTAGTAATTTATTGTAAATAGCAGAAAGCTTGCCGTCAAAGAGAAGATCTCCGGAGACCGAAGTGACTCTAAGAGAGTTCTTCACCTTAGAATCCACAAGTGTGGATGTAGCTAGGGCTGCGTCACGTCTAACCAACTCCAGATTTGCCACTGAAAGGGCGGAGTTACACGTGGAATAAGCTACTGCCCTTGAAAGAAGTCTTAAAGAGGATTGTATATCCTGAAACTCTTTCCCTTGAAGGCGCAGTGATAACGCCTTAGTAAGGTGATCTGCGTAAGATAAGGCATCTAAATTGGCTCTGTTAGACGCAATAGCTGTTTCCAACACAGCGGTTGGAATAGAAGCCGACAACGGTAATGATAGCTCTAAGTCTTCCGCCTCGTCGTCCATACGCAGAGGAACTCTCGGGATACCCTGTCCTGCCGTATCGAATTTATTCCTTGCATTAATGAAAGGCAGGTTGAGAGTATTAGCGGACAAGGAACCTGCTTTCCCCGTCTTGGAAGCAAGTTTAAATATAGCGTCGTTCAATAATTCAAATGTTCTTGCAACATTATTGGACTGCGACGGAAACTCGGGAGCGATGCCCCTGAACCGCTCAAAAAATTCAGAGTCCAATGACGCTATAATCCTCTTGTCCGGAACCGCAGCAGTCTGGCCCGACGGAACAACTTGAGGGAGAAAGTGCCGGATGAAGTCCACGGCAGCTTTATGTTGTTCCGAAAGGGATAGCTCCAAATCATCCGTATCCCTTTCACATCCGGTCGGACCTCATGATGTTCCCGGTCGTCCGCCCCCGATGCTTCGGCGGAGCGTACCGACCCAGCGCCGTCGGATAATTCTCGATCTGACACCGTTTCTGTCGGCTGCTGGGATGCTGCGATAAGCTGTGCTATCTGCACAAGAATGACTGGCGTCGAGACCTGCGGAGGCGCAGTCTTTCGCTGCTTCGCCGAGGGCAGCTCCGCATCAGATGGCTCCCGCATACTTTTTCTATGCGAATGTCCGGAGTCCATCGGTCTCGAATGCCTGGCTGCCGGATGGTGTGACCTGGTCGCCGAAGAATCCTTGATCGGTGAAGCTGGTAAAATATCGGCGGTCACGCAGCCAAGGTGCGGTCGTGTGCGCTGACGAGAAGAAGAAGCCTTAGCAGTCTCCGCAGACTGCCTATACAACGGAGCGTCCCGAGCGACGGACGTATGCTCCGCTTGCGACACATTTTGTACCACAACATCTGGTCCCAGATGTTGTTGTACGAGAGAGGGGCCTCTCTCGCTCGCGGCCCGGCTGGACCTGGACGAGCTAGGAACTGGACTCAAAGGCTTCCTCCGTTCTCGCTTACTATCCGCCGTCACTGGGTGTGCACCTTGTATGTTTATAGTGCTCGCATCACCCAAAATTTCCTCCTGGACCGCATCGGACGAACCCGGCTGCCGAACCATTCGGTGAATGGACGCTACACCGGGCGAGCTAGCGGACGACATTTGTCTAATCTCCATGAGCACTTTTGCCGCTAGCTCTGAATTCATTTGTGACGACGGACGCACACTTGTAGAAGATAACATGGAAACATCACCCTGTTCTTGTTCCTCTGAAATAGAAACTGAGAGAGTAGAGTGACCTTGCGGAGAAAGAGCCGGCATAGCCCTTTCTCCAGAAACAACATACCGTGACACACGTTTCCAATGTTTATCATCCCAATATTGACATATAGGACAGGGATTAGTGCGAGAACACTGACTACAATTAATACAATGATCATGAAAGTCAGAGGAAGATTTCTTCCCATTACAATTTGAACAATATCCTTTCATTGTGAAAAGTCAACAAGTCCTAGTTACTCGCACAAACCCCTGACACAAAGATACATAATAACATGATCCATTAATAAATGAAAAAACAATTGCAAATCAAAATAATTTTGAAAAAATATTTTTTCAGCGAAGCCCAAGTTGCTGAAAAGTAACGTTGAGCCCCGATGGATCCGATGGCAAAGTGTGGTCAAAAATTTTAAATTTATATTAAATAATTAATGAGACACTTACGGATAATATAAATGTATCTTATAGTGAGATAAACTAAAGCAAAGGCAAACAGCCCCCTCAAAAAAGGCTGTTGCCAATGTAAACAAACAGTGTAAAACACCAGAAAACATGACTCCAGGCACTGCAAAAACTGGCCCAGAATCAGTCATCAAAATTACACTCTATCTGATGCAAAACAGAGACTCCCAGGGGAGAATCTGCAGAACATCAGATGGAAGATGCAGAACACAACGTTTATACACCCATGGGTGAAAACGTAACTATGGGGAAAATAACAGAAAACATTCTGTATCCAAGCAACTCTCCCAGGGAAATTTTAGAAATGAACTTTCTCAAAAATATGCCAAAAGCATGGGAGAATTGCAAGGGGGGACTTTAGAAGGCTAGGGAAGAGGAAACACTGAATAAGCAGTGCAACATTTAGCAAGAATGACAACAAGAGGCCCATGCCTCAAAAATAGGCAACTTAACATAATTTCAACAAAAAATTTTAAGTACAGCCCTGATTATTTTTTTGTCACTTCTTTTTCCTCTCCTCCTTCTATCCTCCTTAGAATCACCATTTCTCCAAAAATTACGTGTCTGGCATCCTTTAAACTGAGATTTACAAGCACAAAGATCAGTGAGATGTTGACTGATGAAGGGCCAAACAGAGAATGATAATTCGCGCCAATTTCGGGACGTCCGTGTCACTGTGCATGCGCAGTGGGGGCGTAGTATGGAGGTCCTTTTGGACATGATTTCTTTTTGTTTTGAATGCAAATTTTGGGGATTGGGGGGCAAAATTTGTGTTTGGCCCTGGTTTTGTTAGAGTTAGCACCAGCTAAGTCTGGGTCATTGGTACAGTATAAAAATATACTCATTTTATAAATCACCTTTTAAAAATAATTCAGAAGTCAACTACATGTAATTAATTAGTGGGTTTGTTAAAATGTGTCTGAATATTCTTTGGTAACTTGACCTTTCAATTCTTTTCACAAAAAATTCCTCAAAATGTTTTTAGTTGAGTTGTGATGAAGGCGAACAGGCAGGTATCTGGTAAGCATTTGTCGGGCAGGCATAGACAACTGGTTTCTGAGCCTTAACCTTAGTTCTATTCTGATCTGAGAAAGTCCCCCAAATTTACAGGGTTGGTCCCCCTCATGGGAAGGGGAAAAACCCTATCATTTTTCAGGTTTATCAACCAAAGGGCAAGGTTACCATTTCTAAAAATAAAACTTTTGGATTTTCAGGCGATAACTTTAGTTCTATTTATCACAGATCAAACAAACTTGGAGAAAGTAATCTTATACAGACAGTGAAGAACCCTATTGATTTTGGATGTGGTAGCCACAAGGTGAAAGGTCACAAACCTGTTACTCTGCATAGAACTTTGTCAGAAATAGGATTTGGGGCAAAAACTTTTGTTTTGTATGTTATACATTATTAGATTTACAGATTAGGTACCCCTATGGGAGATGAAGAATCCTATATCGAATTTGCATTGACCAAAGGTCAAGGTCATTGTTACTAAAAATAGCACTTTTTTTTGTTTTCAGGCGAGAACTTTAGTTCTATTTGCCATAGCTCAACCAAATTTGCAGAAAGTATATGGACAGTGAAGAACTCTATTGAATTTGAATGTGGTAGCTACAAGGTCAAAGGTCACAGGACTGTTACCATAAATAGAACTTTGGCTCCCGCATACTTTTTCTATGCGAACGTCCGGAGTCCATCGGTCTCGAATCCCTGGCTGACGGATGGTGTGACCTGGTCGCCGAAGAATCCTTGATCGGCGAAGCTGGTAAAATATCGGCGGTCACGCAGCCAAGGTGCAGTCGTGTGCGCTGACGAGAAGAAGCCTTAGCAGTCTCCGCGGACTGCCTATACAACGGAGCGTCCCGAGCGACAGACATATGCTCCGCTTGCGACACATTTTGTACCACAACATCTGGTCCCAGATGTTGTTGTACGAGAGAGGGGCCTCTCTCGCTCGCGGCCCGGCTGGACCTGGACGAGCTAGGAACCGGACTCAAAGGCTTCCTCCGTTCTCGCTTACTATCCGCCGTCACTGGGTGTGCACCTTGTATGTTTATAGTGCTCGCATCACCCAAAATTTCCTCCTGGACCGCATCGGACGAACCCGGCTGCCGAACCATTCGGTGAATGGACGCTACACCGGGCGAGCTAGCGGACGACATTTGTCTAATCTCCATGAGCACTTTTGCCGCTAGCTCTGAATTCATTTGTGACGACGGACGCACACTTGTAGAAGATAACATGGAAACATCACCCTGTTCTTGTTCCTCTGAAATAGAAACTGAGAGAGTAGAGTGACCTTGCGGAGAAAGAGCCGGCATAGCCCTTTCTCCAGAAACAACATACCGTGACACACGTTTCCAATGTTTATCATTCCAATATTGACATATAGGACAGGGATTAGTGCGAGAACACTGACTACAATTAATACAATGATCATGAAAGTCAGAGGAAGATTTCTTCCCATTACAATTTGTACAATATCCTTTCATTGTGAAACGTCAACAACAAGTCCTAGTTACTCGCACAAACCCCTGACACAAAGATACATAATAACATGATCCATTAATAAATGAAAAAACAATTGCAAATCAAAATAATTTTGAAAAAATATTTTTTCAGCGAAGCCCAAGTTGCTGAAAAGTAACGTTGAGCCCCGATGGATCCGATGGCAAAGTGTGGACAAAAATTTTAAATTTATATTAAATAATTAATGAGACACTTACGGATAATATAAATGTATCTTATAGTGAGATAAACTAAAGCAAAGGCAAACAGCCCCCCTCAAAAAAGGCTGTTGCCAATGTAAACAAACAGTGTAAAACACCAGAAAACATGACTCCAGGCACTGCAAAAACTGGCCCGGAATCAGTCATCAAAATTACACTCTATCTGATGCAAAACAGAGACTCCCAGGGGAGAATCTGCAGAACATCAGATGGAAGATGCAGAACACAACGTTTATACACCCATGGGTGAAAACGTAACTATGGGGAAAATAACAGAAAACATTCTGTATCCAAGCAACTCTCCCAGGGAAATTTTAGAAATGAACTTTCTCAAAAATATGCCAAAAGCATGGGAGAATTGCAAGGGGGGACTTTAGAAGGCTAGGGAAGAGGAAACACTGAATAAGCAGTGCAACATTTAGCAAGAATGACAACAAGAGGCCCATGCCTCAAAAATAGGCAACTTAACATAATTTCAACAAAAAATTTTAAGTACAGCCCTGATTATTTTTTTGTCACTTCTTTTTCCTCTCCTCCTTCTATCCTCCTTAGAATCACCATTTCTCCAAAAATTACGTGTCTGGCATCCTTTAAACTGAGATTTACAAGCACAAAGATCAGTGAGATGTTGACTGATGAAGGGCCAAACAGAGAATGATAATTCGCGCCAATTTTGGGATGTCCGTGTCACTGTGCATGCGCAGTGGGGGCGTAGTATGGAGGTCCTTTTGGACATGATTTCTTTTTGTTTTGAATGCAAATTTTGGGGATTGGGGGGAAAAATTTGTGTTTGGCCCTGGTTTTGTTAGAGTTAGCACCAGCTAAGTCTGGGTCATTGGTACAGTATAAAAATATACTCATTTTATAAATCACCTTTTAAAAATAATTCAGAAGTCAACTACATGTAATTAATTAGTGGGATTGTTAAAATGTGTCTGAATATTCTTTGGTAACTTGACCTTTCAATTCTTTTCACAAAAAATTCCTCAAAATGTTTTTAGTTGAGTTGTGATGAAGGCGAACAGGCAGGTATCTGGTAAGCATTTGTCGGGCAGGCATAGACAACTGGTTTCTGAGCCTTAACCTTAGTTCTATTCTGATCTGAGAAAGTCCCCCAAATTTACAGGGTTGGTCCCCCTCATGGGAAGGGGAAAAACCCTATCATTTTTCAGGTTTATCAACCAAAGGGCAAGGTTACCATTTTTAAAAATAAAACTTTTGGATTTTCAGGCGATAACTTTAGTTCTATTTATCACAGATCAAACAAACTTGGAGAAAGTAATCTTATACAGACAGTGAAGAACCCTATTGATTTTGGATGTGGTAGCCACAAGGTGAAAGGTCACAAACCTGTTACTCTGCATAGAACTTTGTCAGAAATAGGATTTGGGGCAAAAACTTTTGTTTTGTATGTTATACATTATTAGATTTACAGATTAGGTACCCCTATGGGAGATGAAGAATCCTATATCGAATTTGCATTGATCAAAGGTCAAGGTCATTGTTACTAAAAATAGCACTTTTTTTTGTTTTCAGGCGAGAACTTTAGTTCTATTTGCCATAGCTCAACCAAATTTGCAGAAAGTATATGGACAGTGAAGAACTCTATTGAATTTGAATGTGGTAGCTACAAGGTCAAAGGTCACAGGACTGTTACTATAAAGAGAACTTTGCCAAAAATGGATTGTACACTACATATATAACTTCTGTTTTATATGTTACATATTCTCCAGATTTACAGATTAGTAATCCATATAGTACCCTTTCAATACCATCAATTTTTTTTTTAATGAAGCAAGCTCAATGCACTTCATTAAGGGTAATAGGCTAAGATTTCAAAGAAGAAAAAGAAAAAAGAAAAGTAACAACACCGAGAAGCCTTTGTTGTGTATAATACTGTATGGTGGAACCCTGTTTAACTGAATAGCAACTTTTGCAGTGAAAAAAGTTCAATTAATAGGGGCATTCAATTAATAGGAAATGATCAGTTTCACATATTCTTGTGATAAACTGATAATGTACTCTATTACTGGTATATCTTGTTTAACCCTTTACCCAATGTAACAGCCAGTGCTATTCTTAGAAATCGCCAATTAATTTTCATTATTTTTTGTCTCAAAAACATAGGTTATGACCCCTCTTTGGAACGAGCTCATTGAGCTTGTTCCAATGAGGGGGTTATAACCTATGTTTTTTAGACAAAAAATGTAAAAAATTAATTATTTAAGAATTGTGTTTGCAAGTGTCGTTTTCATGTTGAGTAAAGGGTTAACTGAGCTCACTGTGCTCTGTCGAACATGATATAATAGATTAAATGTCTACACTGGATGAACTGAGACAAAATTGGTCAGAAAACATGTAAATTTTGGGTGGTTGTACGAGTAGATTTTTGAAAGTTTATAAGATTTTTTATTCAAATAACAGGAGTCTACTCAATAACCTACATAAATGAGGACTGTGTGGCCATTCAGGCCAGCTAGAAATTGTTGTGTCATGTGACCGGGGCTTCCCTGTCCTGGGTCAGGAAAATTTGTACTGGATGTATGGTAAATGGTTTCGTGTTTGGAAGTTATATTCAATTAAGAGGGTTATTCATTTTAGAAAATACAATTAAATGGACTCTACTGTACTCAAAAGACCTGTCTAATATGTTTGGTAAGGAGATTGCTGAAGATTTACCATCAACCTTTTGAATTACACATCTCAATGCCACAATGGCAGGCACATGGCAGAAACAGTCGTTAAAAACCCAAATAAATAAATAAACTAGAGTGATGTCATGCATACAGCCCAACTGTCCCAGCAATGGCAATGTGTAGACACAAAATAGTATGAGCCATTTTTTGTTAAAAAAATTACCTAACGAATCTGCCATATCTGCACTCGCGATATACAAAAATTGCTATTCAAATTTAATCTTTTCATTTAGAGGAGTAGTGGCATCCAAATTTTTTGGACAAAAGAAAAAATGTTGCTAAAATGGCCCGAGGGAAGGGGGGGGGGGGGGAGGGGGGTGTTAAAGGAGTCAATTTTTTTCTGCATGCTGTTACTCTAAATCTTTCAAAATATATTTTGGACCAAAGAAAAAATAAGTGCTTAATTGGGATGGGGGGGGGGGGGGGAGGGGGTTGGTTGTAGGGGTATGGAGTTAAAAAAAAATTCTGCATGATGTCACTCTAACTCTAAATACTTCAAAATGCATTTTGGAGCAAAGAAAAAAATGTCTAATTGGCGGGGGGGGTGGGGGCAATAACTTCAACAATTTTCATTGGATAATGGTGGTCATCGAACTTGACATAGACTTTGATGCTGTAGAGACATATACTGAAAAGAATTGAAATCTGTTAACTATTGTTCAAGTTATGCCATAAACCAAGTTCAGACAGATGGACGGACAGCCAGGCTGATGAACATATGGAGCTCTATGCTATATTGGATTATCCCTCCCTTGTGGGGGGATAAAAAGTAACAAAGAATGTGGTAGAAGCCTAATTTGAAATTTATAGAAACTAAGATCGAAAACCATTTTGAAAAAGGTTAAATTAATGCCAATATTTGAAACCACTGTGTAAAGCTTCAGTAGACCTTGCCCCAAATGAAAAACAATGATGTTGTAACATAGTGTTTGAAGAATGAAAGGTAGAACCTTGAAAAGCAAAACTTTAATCTGAAACTTTAAGCTGGGAATACTAAGTAAAACTGACTTTCAAAAAAGGGTTAAATATTTCCTACACCGATAAAAGAAATCATTGATGTAATGCAATCATTAAGTTGTAATGACCATGCAAGAATTAAAGTAAGAATGTATGTGGCAAAGTCTAATTTCAAATACAAAGAAACTAAGTCTGAAAACATGTTTAAAATCATGCCAATATTAATGAAAATCACTGTAGAAAGGTTCAGTAGATAGTAGACATTGTCCCAAATGAGAAACAGTGACATCGCAATAAAGTGTTTGAAGAAGTATAAATTTTATAGTAAATTTCCTTTCTTATTATACCTACCAAAATTGTTTACTACAGGCTTGCACTACAGTGGAAGAACCTAACTCAGATAAAATACTCTCTATTTTAATCTTTCCCAAGATTTGGGAAAGAAAAGTGGTGTAAAAACACCACGAAAAAATAAGCCAAAACTGGGTCGAGCGCCATCGGCGCACACCCAGTATGGGACACTCTTCCATAGTACAAATCCACGACTACCGTAAAACAGTGCGCAATGCGTCAATTCGTCATTCTTTTGATTCCGAACAACACAGGAGTTATGTGATCAGCGGGGAGGAAGGATTCTTACCCGAATAAGAAGACGGGAGGGCCTCCATGTAAACAATTTCGGTAGGTATAATAAGAAAGGAAATTTACTATAAAATTTATATTTCTTATCAGCCTACCTCAATTGTTTACTACAGGCTGAATAGACAAAAGGCTGGAGGGAATCACATAACCAACCCACACATAACTCAATAGCACTGGGACCATGGACAGAGGAAGAGATCCCTAGGCCTATCAAACCATAGCATCACAAACATTAGAAAAGACAATGAAAGATGAGGGGTATCGTGAAGTGTGACGCACAGACAGAAAGGGCAGTAACAGCACAGAGCTGGAACTGACCCTGAAAAAAGCTGAAAGGCTGGGATAGACAACAGCCTGGGGCGAAGAAAGAGGGCCCCAAGGTTCTCTGTCGGCTCCTGCAACTGTCGCAGATAAAAGGAGAATGTAGTATAACATCCGTCATCCGACAACATGACAGAGTTATTAAAAGAGGAAGACAATGCACGCACCTCAGAGCAGAAAAAACAATTGGTAATACAGTCACCAGTAGCTAGATGAGCAGAAGCTGCACGAATAGCAAGACAAATCCATCAAGAAATAGATGCAGGAGAGATCTGGCATGTGAGGAAAACGCATATTCATCCAGGATAAAGGCGTGAACGCCCCCCACCCCCAAGCAGAGCAGCATCCAAGAAAGTGACCATCTTGGAGTAAACTGCAAAGTCCTAGGCCTTTTCAAGGAAAAGAGCTGAACAAGCTTGGAGAGGCAAGGATGAGTGTCGAAACAATGCGGTATCACATATGAAACAAGTATTTGACCACCGAGGTGGTATTAGTCCCCTACGGCGCTTTTGTGACATAAGGTGTTTTTGTCACAGAAGACAATAGAGTATATAAGCATCTTGGATTTTGAAAAAAAAATATTGAGCATGCATAATCCCCTCACAACCCTTTATCCATGTACCATATATGAAAGGTGTAGATTGAACCATGTTGGAGGGAGGGGTGGTAACATAAAATAGAGAAAAAAGCTTAAAAAACACAACAATAATGGCCGCCATTCTGCCATCTTGGATTTTGAAAAATAAATATTGACTGTGCATCATCCACTCAGAACCATTTATCCATGTACCAAATATGAAAGGTGTGGCTTGAAGCATATTAGAGGGAGAGGTGGTAACATAAAAACAGACAGACAGACAGACAGACAGATGTTAGATTTTGAAAAAAAAATATTGAGCGTGCATAATCCCCTCACAACCCCTTTATCCATGTACCATATATGAAAAGTGCAGCTTGAACCATGTTGGAGGGAGCAGTGGTAACAAAAAATAGAGAAAAATGCTTAAAAAACACAACAGAAATGGTTGCCATGGCGCCATCTTGAATTTTGGAAAACAAATATTGAACGTGCAACATCCCATTACAACCCTCTATCCATGTGCCAGATATAAAAAGTGTGGCTTGAATCATGTTGGAGTGAGGGGCGGTAACATAAGGTTCCGCTCCACAGTTTCGCACTATTGCACAGGGGTGAAATTCTAAACATAGGGCATATGTTGAAACTAAGGCCATGTAAAATAGAGATATATTTTTAGTATCAGATATATGATTACATTAGGTTTTTTGTTGGACAAGAGAATTTGAAGTTTTGGTCCCAAAGTTGGAGTCTGATACACAGGGGAAAATTACCAGATGAATTATGGGAAACAGTGGCTTCGAAAAATTGGCTATTTTTTAAAATGTAATTTTTACACGGGTTTGTTACCAGACAGGTAACTGAAAAAGGAGACGGAAACATATAATTTTTTTTTTGCATTTTAGAAACAGGGGATGCTTTGTTCCAGGGGTGGGTAGGTGAGGTTGGTGGGAAAATTCTGCTTTTGGGGCTGCTAGGTGGCTGAAAATGACTGGTTTCGGCATTTTTTCATGCAATTTTTCAGGTTGAAGTCTGGCCTTTGACAATAAATTATTCCACCCACATTCAGATTGTTTATTTCTACTTAGTCAGATAGTGTTATATGTTTTTTGTGGATTTGGGAAATGTAATACATGTTATGAGTTAGATAACTAAGCTACAGAATATTTGCATTTGAAGAGAGTGTATGGCATGTCATATTTGAAAATGCCTGGAAAACTGTGGAGCGGAACCTTAAAGAGCATTCTGCAGTCGGTGTCAATTCTTGAATCAGGAAGTTCCTTATTTGTGTTTGAGTTATAAATACACCATTTATCAAAAAACTTTTCATTATTTCTGGTTTGTGTGCAATTGTTAGTAGTAGTTAACATTCATCAAGTGATATCTCAGCACAACTGGATGGAAATAAGTGGCAATTTGGAGAAATTTATTGATGTAGCCTAATTTCGCACTTGTTTTGAATTTTTGTCAAGATTTCGAAAACATTAAGGTATATCACTGCCTTTCCTAAACACCAAGCCTTGTATTCATGGCAAATATATGCAGTTATGGACAGCCTGGTTTTTATTGTTGACTAGAGATTTGCAGTCATGGTGTCTACTTTTTCATTTTGGTCACTGGTGTAATGTCTGTGTGTCATCTGTCCGTCAAGCTGTTTACGCTTTCATATCTAGAGAGCAACACCCCCCCCCCCCCCCCCCCCCCCAAGCTATGGTTATCACTGCTTATTGTTTACATTTTGATTGTATTTAACAGTGCTATTGGTAGGACCTGGTTAGTCAATGTGGCTGGTGGTAATAACAAAAATGCTCTCTGAAGTGGCTCAGAGAAATGTGTGGGCTGATGTGGTGTGGTGTGGTCTGGTGTGGTTGTGAAAATCAGACAAAAACTGGCTGCAAAAGCTATTCGGCAATCAGAAATGCCATGCTGTATCTTTTTACTGGTTGAAAATAGAGACTTGTGGTTTTTGTTCATTCAACTCAGGATAGACTCCAGATTCTTTTGCCTGAGTGAAATCCAAGAGGAGATCACTCTTGTTTTCTCTTTAAGGTTCCGCTCCACAGTTTTGCACTATTGCACAGGGGTGAAATTCTAAACATAGGGCATATGTTGAAACTAAGGCCATGTAAAATAGAGATATATTTTTAGTATCAGATATATGATTACATTAGGTTTTTTGTTGGACAAGAGAATTTGAAGTTTTGGTCCCAAAGTTGGAGTCTGATACATAGGGGAAAATTACCAGATGAATTATGGGAAACAGTGGCTTCGAAAAATTGGCTATTTTTTAAAATGTAATTTTTACACGGGTTTGTTACCAGACAGGTAACTGAAAAAGGAGACGGAAACATATAATTTTTTTTTTTGCATTTTAGAAACAGGGGATGCTTTGTTCCAGGGGTGGGTAGGTGAGGTTGGTGGGAAAATTCTGCTTTTGGGGCTGCTAGGTGGCTGAAAATGACTGGTTTCGGCATTTTTTCATGCAATTTTTCAGGTTGAAGTCTGGCCTTTGACAATAAATTATTCCACCCACATTCAGATTGTTTATTTCTACTTAGTCAGATAGTGTTATATGTTTTTTGTGGATTTGGGAAATGTAATACATGTTATGAGTTAGATAACTAAGCTACAGAATATTTGCATTTGAAGAGAGTGTATGGCATGTCATATTTGGAAATGCCTGGAAAACTGTGGAGCGGAACCTAAAATAGAGAAAAAAGCTTAAAAAAACACAACAAAAATGGCCGCCATGCCACCATCTTGGATTTTGAAGAAAAAATATTGAATGTGCATCATCCCCTCCCAACCCTCTATCCATGTGCCAAATATGCAAAGTGTAGCTTGAACCATATTGGTGGGAGGGGTGGTAACATGAAAATAGAGAAAAAAAAGCTTAAAAAACACAACAAAAATGGCTGCTATTCTGCCATCTTGGATTTTGAAAAAAAATTTTTGAGCGTGCATCATCCCCTCAGAACCATTTATCCATGTACCAAATATGAAAGGTGTAGCTTGAACCATGTTGGTGGGAGGGGTGGTAACATGAAAATAGAGAAAAAAAAGCTTAAAAAACACAACAAAAATGGCCGCCATTCCGCCATCTTGGATTTTGAAAAAAAATTTTGAGCTTGCATCATCCCCTCAGAACCATTTATCCATGTACCAAGCATGAAAGGTGCAGCTTGAACCATGTTGGTGGGAGGGGTGGAAACATGAAAATAGAGAAAAAAAGCTTAAAAAACACAACAAAAATAGCCGCCATTCCGCCATCTTGGATTTTGAAAAAAAAATTTTGAGCGTGCATCACCCCCTCAGAACCATTTTTCCATGTACCAAATATGAAAGGTGTAGCTTGAAGCATGTTGGTGGGAGGGGTGGTAACATGAAAATAGAGAAAAAAAAAGCTTAAAAAACACAACAAAAATGGCCGCCATTCCGCCATCTTGGATTTTGAAAAAAAAAAATTGAGCGTGCATCATCCCCTCAGAACCATTTATCCATGTACCAAATATGAAAGGTGTAGCTTGAAGTATGTTGGAGGGAGAGGTGGTAACATAAAAAACAGAGTGCAATCCTATAGACCCCTTACGGTTCCCGTAGGGGACTAAAAAAATGTCTCCAAAGCATGGACATGTACCCATTGCTGGAGACCCCCAGAAACAAACATATACCAGAAACTCTGCAAGCGGTGTGATCAAAGGAGTGACAGAAGCAACAGAGTGATCGCACACCATCGACAGAAGAACCTTCCACTTAGCCACAGAGGCTAAACCAGTGGAGTGAGTGCCTCCTTGAAGAAGAAAAGCAACCCCACTGCATGTCTCGAAAAACCACTACGGAGGAGACAGGATCCGATAAAAGACATGTGCGAAGGCACAATGAAGTCGGGCCAACGTGAAACCTCCTCGGGCGACTTTGGCAAAGAAAGTCGCGAGGTAGAGGGAGACCAGCCGGAACCACCACTAACAGAGCGCGGAGCAGATTGATCCACACCCACCGAGGCAACGGGTGTGATCGAAAGGATTTGACGACTGCAGGTTCATATCTGGGCGAAAACCTGAGGCAGAATCGGAACCGGTAGGAAGGCGTAGCCGACAAGACCATCCCAAAGGCGGGCCAGAGCGTCCACGGCAAAAGCCAGAGCATCTGGACATGGGGACATCAAAGTGTCCACCGGATGGTTCCAACGAGTCACAAGAGATCGACGGAACCTGCCATGTGGAGCATCCACCTGGTGGAAATGACCCTGCCCTGACGGGACAGGGAGTCGGCTAGGACGTTCAGACGACAGGGAATGTGACGAACAGCCACCTCAGCGTGGACATCCTGAGCGAGCAGTAGAAGATCCCGAGCCAATTCGTACATTGGAACAGAGTGCGTGCCGCCCTGGTTCCGAATGTAAGCAACCACCGTCGAATGGTCGGCCAACAGAAGGACCTAGCGATTCGACAGGTGAGGGATCCACTGCCTGAAACTCAGAAAAAGAGCAAGAAGCTCCTTCTGGTTGATGTGTAGAGCTGCATGATCCTGGTCCCACATCCTGTGAATGGAAAGACCTAAAGGATCCAACATCGCACCCCATCCGAGATCACTGGCATCTGCCGTCAGAACGCGATCGGACGTGGGTAAGTCCAACGGAACACCCTGCGAAAGCCACTGGACATCCACCCAGAGGAGAAGGTGAGGATAAAGATATTCCGGAAACTGAAGCACCAGATCCAGAAAATCTACATTCGGCCTCCAACGACTGAGCAGAAAGTGTTGGAGAGGTTTGACATGCAGCCGACCTAGAGGAATGAGATCCGTCACCGAACAGCAGAGACCGATTAGCCGGAGAATACTCCGAGCCATTGCAGATGTGGACTGGGACAGAGTCAGAGCAAAAGCTGAGAATCACAGCCTTGGCCTGGGGAACCGCCACCAAATTGAATTGTGTGCGGAAAGCCATCCCCAGATGATAAAACGACTGAGAAGGGACCAGGTCCGACTTCTCCTCGTTGACTCTGAAACCTAGCGACGTGAGCAAGTTCAACAGAGTGGCGACATCCGACCACAGTGAGGCAGCATTGGAATGCCCTGGAGGATATCGCCCAGATATGCCGAAGTAGTCACCCTGGACTGTGTGCGATGGAAAGCTATCACATGCGACATCAGTCTGGTGAAGGCCCAAGGAACCAGGTTGAGGCCGAAAGGCATGGCCTTGAACTGGTAAACTCGCCCCAGAAAAACGAATCTGAGATACTTCCGTAATGCCCAATGAATCGGAACGTGAAAGTAAGCATCTCGCAGGTCAAAGCTGGAAGAGAAATCTTCCTGGTGAATTGAATGGAGGACCGACCTGAAAGTCTCCATGCTGAACTTGGGAGCAATGATAGACTGGTTCAGGAAACTCAGATCGATAACCGGTCGGAGTCGGCCGTCCTTCTTCGGCACCAAGAACAGGCGGGAATAGAAACCCACTGACCTAATGTTCTTGATGACCTCAATCGCCCCCTGTGTCAGGAGATTGTCTATCTCCATGGACAAAAATTCCCGACATAAAATGTCTGAAGGAACTGTGGTTGGAAGAGGCACCCTGGACAGAGTGGGGTGCCTTCGGAAGGATATTTGCAGCCCGGACTGAACAACATCTAACACCCAAGGATCAGATGTGATGGTGGCCCAACGGTTTGCGAACTCTGCTATCCTTCCTCCAATCTGGGACGAGTCGAGGTGAGGCCCTTCATTTCGAACCCCGACGAGGCTCGAGAGAGGAGAAAACACCTCCTCTACTGAATGAAGAATCCTGGGACTTCCATCAAGACTGCCGACGCTTACCCTTACCCCTTGAGTAAGAAGTAGAAGCGGTGGCAGAAGGATCAGCCCCTTTGCTTTGCAGAAGAAGCAGAGGGTACTTGTCAGGCTTGGAATGGCCCCTGCCTACCCTAGAAGGCTGATCAGGCTGAAGAAACAACAGCTGATCGTTGGAATGACGTAGGACATCATCCCGGACCGTCAACACAGAACCATGGAAAAGTTGCGGACCTGCCAAAGAAGCAGATCGAAGAGTAGCGCACTGCTCCTCAGGAAGGGATCAGCCTGTGTCCAGCACAGAGTCCCTTCGAACTAATTCCAGATTAGCCGTGTTACAGGCATGCGTGTGAGTAAGATGCATGAGCGCCTTGGACAGCACACGCAAAGGAGACTGTACCTCGTCAAACTTATCTGGAGACAGATACCCAGCTAAAGCTGAGATGACGTGATCGGAGAGAGAAAGCATACCAAGCATCTCTCTCGATAAGCCCAATGTGGACTCCAGAGTCGTCATCGGAATGATAGCAGACTTGGACTTGGAAAGCCCAAGGGAATTGGAGTCCTGATCCAAAACCGTCAAAGTCTGGTAGACCAACGGATTGGCGGAATCGTAGGAATGATAACGCGCCAGAGGCAAAAAAGTGTTAACCCTGGTGAAGAACGGAGCCTTCATAGCCTTGGAACGTAGCTTAGAGTCCAAGGCTGAAAATGCTTCAACCAACTGTACCGACTGGCACGGTCAAAGACGCCCAGAAGTGGGTTGCTCCATAGGCTGTTGGTGCGTGACCGATGATCGCGGCCTGGCTGACACTGTCGACTGGTTAGATGGTTTGAAATCCGGAAGGAACCCAAACACGAAATCAAGAGCTGCCCCCAAGTCCGAAGACTGCTGGCTCTCGACATCAAGCATGTCTGACTCTTTCCCTGAGTTGAAAGACACATAGCCCATCATGGGCAAACCAGCCGACGCCTCCCATGGTGTCGGAACACCAGGGGGATCAGAAAGCGGCCTGTTTCCAATCCCGGGAGGCGGCGCCTGGAAACCACTCGCTGCCTCGCTGGAAGCAGCGGGAAGGCTCTTTGACAGAACCTGAGTGAGTAAGGAGAGGGCCTCCCTAAGCTCACTGCCCGTACTGGCCGGTTCGACAGGGGAACAAACCGGCAAAGTGGCTTCACCTCTGACCCTCTTAACCAGCAAATGGTCACGATCCTCCAAAACACCCGACGTGGGATGACGTGCGGCAGCCGAAACGTCTGAAGGCAGATGTGTATAGGGGTGTGACACACCCCGAGGATCAACATAGCGGGAACTCATGAGAGTCATCGCGGACCTCTGCAGGGCAGAAGGTCCAGGCTGCACAAAAGACGTTGGTCCCCCAAAACTGGTTGTGTGGCCAGAATGAGAGAATGGAAACGCCATGGAGTTCATAGTGTCCCACTAAGAACATCCGAATCCAATGACAACTGTGGTGCTCGACGGCGCAGAGACAACAGTAGAAGGTCCGGTCGGCAGCCACTTCCAACTTCGCCGAGTTGAAGTCAGGGAAGGCTGAGGCCAATACCCCCTTGTCTACACAACCAGACACCACAGCAGACCACTGCAGGTATAAAACTACTGTGCTCAATGGCTGAGAGGACACAGTAGGGGGTTCAGTCGGCAGCCCCATCCGACTTCGTCGAGTGGAAGTCGGGGAAGGCTGAGGCTGATACCCCACAACCACACCACAGACATCCCTGCAGACCCTGGCAGGGATAAGCCGTGGCCGGCTAAAAACGGTGCCCAATGACGTTGTAGACGGAACAGCAGTAACAGCAGATACGACGGGAGCTGTTGGAACTGGCGGAAAAGCGGAGAGAGCCACCAAGCTTGGCCTCCAAAGGAGGAGTCACAACCCTAGTGACAGCCTCAGATTGCGACTGGAGAGGGCGCATAGTCCCGGAACCAGACATCTCTTCACCAGAAATCCAACAGCTCCAGCAGTATCCACCACGGTAAAAAAATGCACATTCCCCACGGAAGGGGAATAACTCTCACCAGACATGGACAAGTCGGGAAGCCCCGAAACGACAGTGTTCCCCACCCCCCGCTGATGCGGGAGGAGCTGCACATCCCCCATGGAGGGGGAGCAATTCTCACCAGACTTGGTCGAATCGGGCGACCCCAAAACAATATTGTTTCCCACCCCCCATGGGAGCGGGAGGAGCTGCACATACCCCACGGAGGGGGTCAAACTCACACCAGACATGGTCGAGTCGGGGGGCTCCTGAAACGACAGCGTTCCACACCACCCGTGGGTGCAGAAGAAACGGCCACGAGAACGCACCAAGACGAGGGCAAAAGGAATTGCCCTAAAGGAACCAAACTGGAAATAACAGAGGTGAGAGCAGTAAAAGAAAAAGGTGAACTCAACAGAAACAGAAAGTAGAAGAAGACCCTCAACTACGAGAGAAGGTGGCAGAAAAAAACTGGTGGGTACATGACAGAACCCAGGCAGTCGACAGGGACCGAAAAAACAGAAATTCAGCCCTCAACAGAGTGAAGAAATCCTGTCCAGACAGTCCCAGAATGACACCCAACTCCAAAAATTAATTTATCAACCGAAAAATTCATTGTCGAATCGTGTGATATCGAAAACAAAACATTCGCGAAAACGGAATAGTAAATAATATACAATGAGAATGTGGTTGAAAATATAAACGAGAATATATAAACACAGTCCTGTTATTATACGATCTTCAGATCCATAAATCCAGTCACAGGAAAACCATTATCGACGAGTTAAAATATCACTGTTACTGAGCAAGGATGGCACACGTCCACCACGTGTGCGGATAATCAAAAGAATGACGAATTGACGCATTGCACACTGTTTTACGGTAGTCGTGAATTTGTACTATGTAAGAGCGCCCCATACTGTCTATTCAGCCTGTAGTAAACAATTGAGGTAGGTTGATAATAAATATAAATTTTATAGTAAATTTCCTTTCTTATTATACCTACTGAAATTGTTTACATGGAGGCCCTCCCATTTTCTTACTCGGGTAAGAATCCTTCCTCCCCGCTGATCACATAACTCCTGTGTTGTTCGGAATCAAAAGAATGACGAATTGACGCATTGTCGGTAGTCGTGGATTTGTACTATGGAAGAGCGTCCCATACTGGGTGTGCGCCGATGGCGCTCTACCCAGTTTTGGCTTATTTTTTCGTGGTGTTTTTACACCACTTTTCTTTCCCAAATCTTGGGAAAGATTAAAATAGTGAGTATTTTATCTGAGTTAGGTTCTTCCACTGTAGTGCAAGCCTGTAGTAAACAATTGAGGTAGGTTGATAAGAAATAAAGGTGTAACTTTGTAAACCAAAAAAAACTTTAACCAAAAACTTTAACCTGGAAGTTGTAAGTTAAATTGCCATTACAAAAAAGGGTTAAATATTTCCCTAAATAAGATGAAAAACATAATGAGAATGATACAATCAATAGTAATTAATATTAATTTAAAAGAAAAAAACTTTATCCTTGACTAAAAAACTTTAACCACAAACTTTAACCAAAACTCTAAATGTTAAAAGATGAACAGACGGACAGACAGACAGATGAAAATCATAACAGTCGGGCTAAAAATCACTGTAGAAAGGTTCAGTAGACAGTAGACATTGTCCCAAATGAGAAACAGGGACATTGCACTAAACTGTTTGAAGAATTAAAGGTGTAACTTTGTAAACAAAAAAACTCTAACCAAAAACTTTAACCTGGAAGTTGTAAGTTAAATTGCGATACAAAAAAGGGTTAAATATTTCCCAAAATAACATGAAACATAATGAGAAAGATACAATCAATAGTAATTAATATTAATTTAAAAGAAAAAAAAAATAACCTTGACTAAAAAACTTTAACCACAAACTTTAACCAAAACTCTAAATATTAACAGACGGACAGACGGACGGATGGATGGACTGACGGACGGACAGACAGACGAAAGTTATGACTATACCCCAGACTGTAAACAGTCGGGCTAATAAATGAGATTATAAAAGACTCTCTGGGTTGTCATTTTGGGTACTCTGTGTTTTATATTTTGTAAATAATCTACCTATCTATTGCCTATGTAGATCTGACCAAAATCTTGTCTCATCATTTATTAGAATACTCTCAGTACTAGAACTTTGCAAAACTAAGAACTTAGTGAAGCCTACTCGAATTATATAAACTGATATCAAGTTTCAAGAAATTGTTCTGGTCATTATGTCAAGCACAAGTGAACTGGTCTTTGTCAAACATGCATGTTGTACCCGTCATTAATAGTGACAGGATGCTTACTTGCGGGCTTGATAGCAGCAACTGACATATTCAGAACACAGAAGTGTACAAATTCATACATCGTCTGTTCTAAATTAAGTATGATTTGAGATTGTTTGTTAATTTCATGGGAAATGGCTATTAATTAACTAACCATTGATCAGTGGTGGTAATCAGTTGATTATAAAATTTGGTAGGCACGACAGCCGTAAATATAACACTATAACACAACTGTTGGGCAGTCAATGTGGGAAACATTTCTCAGAATAATGTATTCCTGTGATGCCCTTGCTCGTTAAAATGCAGCTGGAATGTTGGTACCAAATTTTCATTACTGCCACCCCAAAACACACACACACACAAAAAGTTTGGTATCCTTATAACACATAGCATCTGTGAAGTGCTTTGGATGAGCATTTGTTAGATTTTCTCTCATGTGAAGCAAAGTGTGAAGTAAGATCAGTGTGAACTAGTTTGCAACACATCCACAACCCAAGCCACAAAAAAGATACATGTTTGTTAACCATGGGCTGACTACTTCAGGAGTAATGTTGTGGACAAAGATTTTCTCACATGTAAAGTGAACAATGAAGTATGAATGAATACATAATTGTAAGAAATAAATAAAAAGAATTAAACAATAACCTCTGAGAGAGAAGACCGAGATGATAAGCTGTAGTGTCATAACCTTTCTTGGCAATTCATCATCACTACATCAGCAAAAAATACCCCCAAAATCAACATGTCCTCAACCATTGACAAAGATGCTCTCAAATAGCTGCCACCTATGAATCGAATCGAATCTGGCAACCAATTCAAAATCAAAATGAATATCAAAGCTTCAGGGTGGCACCAAAAGAGAAGTACTGTACAGACCCCCATTGGCGAGACTCCGACCCCCCCCCCCCCCCCCCCAGCCAAGGAAGCTCCCCTCTTCCATTGTATAGTTTCTTGGCTACACCCTACTCTCTGTATGACAACTATATACTGCCCCTCCATCCAAGGCATGAGATCCATTCTGAGGGAGGGTCTCTATATAACCGTCTCCTGAGTAGTATATATTTAGGCCTCACCCTTCTACATATTGAGGAACTCTACTTTTTTATTGTAAGTCTTTTGTGACACAACATAGTCTCTGTATGAGAGCTATATACCGTCCTGCTCCAACCCCAGTCCCAGGGCTTGAGTTGTAGGTTGGGAGAGGGCTAGTATATATCTGTCTTACAGACTAGTATATACCTAGTACCCCTATCCGGGAGGTCAGTCCCACTGTTGATGAAATGCTACTGCCACTAAGCTTTGCATGGTCATAGGGGTAAGGCTTCCACGTTTAGACAAAATTGTAAACGTTTAAACGACTGTCTGTAAACGAAACGGAAATGTTTACACGTACTAACAGTAACAATGCAAGTAGTCAATATTTGATAGAAGTGTGTAATAATACACAGTAAGTTCATCATATCTTTGCATACAGGGCATACAATTTATGTTATTGAGACAGCCGATTTACAGTCCGTCCAAAAACGATGTAGACGAACGATCACAGCATGCAGATGCCGAAGGCAAAGTCGCTCGGTCTCTGGGTGGAGGGGGGGGGGGGGAGGGGTCTGGGGGAGAATTCTCCCCCAGGTAAATTTTGAAATTTATCGGGGTCTCTTGAGCTCATTCTGGTGGGTTCGGGGTGAAATTCCTTGTGCTTTTTCAAACAGTAATGTTGGAGCGAGTTGCCATGGCACACAATAGTGACAATACCGGACTTGAGAGTGGAATGCAATGTCGCAAAAATAAACAAAGTCTACAAACCATGCAGGGGAATCCAAATTTTCAAACACGCAAGTGTCAGTCTGTCTGTCAAACTCCATAAATCGATCCTAAGATCATCCCATGTGTGAATAATAAATTAATAATCCATGTCAAGTGAGAACAATTGTGTATCACTTTGGGAATATACATGTACATCCGAATAAACTAAAACATCCCACACATGTTTCGAAGGAAACACCAAAGATAAGCACATGCCATGCGGCTCACGTGACTGTGTCACATATATCACATGATTTGAAGATGATTTCGTTCGGTTACTGTGACGGCGGTGCTAGTCGGAACCAGTACACAGTTTTTCTGAAGCATTACCAAAATATTGCATTGCAAAGTTGGAAATTTTCGTGTACACGTTTACCAGAACTGTAAACGTTTAATGCCCATAAACGAAACGTTCACATTTACACGTGTAAACGTGGAAGCCTTACATGGGGGGGGGGGGGGGGAGGGGGAGGGGGAGGGGGAGCACAGCTACAGATCTTCAAATGGCTCCCTTCCACAACCCCCACCCTTGGGCCAGTTTTGACTGCTGCTCAACTTGGGGAGTTTGGGTAATTATTTGTCAGTCCAAAAGGTGGCAAATTACAACTGCAACTGGGCAAATCTAATTGTGTAATGCAATTGGGGGTACCCATTTTTCACACCCCCCCCCCCCCCAACCCCAATACACACCTGTAGGTCAACTCCCCCTACCAGCAGGCCTGGCCATTTGAGGCGGGCGATTGCTCCCGCCCACCTCTGCCCGTCTGGATTCAAAATAAGACAGGCATATTTTGCCTGTCTAACGTCAATTTGCGCGGGCGATTAATACTATAAAATTTGTTAAAAAACAACAACAACAACGTATGTTATTATTGGTTACACTCGGCTTATTAGCAAATCAGTTTTGGTCGAAGTACTTTCCCAAAACAATATCAGCACATCAACAAAAAAGGGTGCACTGTTTTCATTCAATGACATAACAAAAAGGTTCGCTTGTCATTGAACTTCAGTCATTCTCTGAATAATGCACTATGCTTTCCGGAACTTATTTCAATGGTGATTTTTTTCTCCAACAAGTACAATATTGCTAAAATGGTGCTCTTTTCATAACCTCTTATCGTTTCACTGAAAAAAAGTTCCACTTTCAAGTTTATCACTTGGGAATCCATGCACACTGCAGCGCATTGACCGGAACTTATTTTCATATGGAACAGTTTTCGAGGACTTTTGTTTTCCGATGTGCTATACATTTTGAACAATATCACACCGTGTTTTAAGTCATACCTGTGAGCTTAGAGTAAACAACAGGGAAAATTATAAAACTGTGGTCTATTTATTAATTTCCGATTACAATTAACAATGGGAAAATCTGAAAAAAAGTAAAGAATTTGAAATGGAAACTGCGAGTTTGATTTTCACATACCTGCATTTTTTTTCGTTCCAGGTGTCACTGAACTTAAATAAGTTAAAAGTGATAGGGCATTGATGGCTCCCAGAGGTGAATTAAGGGCCACCATTATTGCCCGTCTGGGTGATTTAAGGCGGGCAGTAGTAGCTCGTCTGCATTTTTAAAACGGCCAGGCCTGTACCAGCACCACTCTAGAGAGTTTCTGAGTTCATTTGATACCAAAGTTAGTCATCCACGCTGCATTTCTTAAAAAATCAATAGTTTTTTATATCCATTCCACATCCTTTTCCACATTTTTGTTTGAGCTCATTCAAACGATGTGACCTGTCAAAATCCCACCCTTTTTCAAACTGAATTGCGGCAGCAATGAGCACTGGTAATCCGGCCAAGCATTTATAACTTACTGTAAATTACTTCCAGAACAATTTTAATGAAAGTCTAAATGAGAAAACATAATAATTTATGAAGTAATCTTCTGGTGAATCTTTATAAACATAAGCGACCCGGTACTGACCTAATTGTGAGTGTCAATACATTCCATTTTACGAAGTTCACGCTGCAGTCTTTCAAAATTTAATTTTGGTGGAAACTTGTAATATATTAGACTGTAAGATTCAATAAAAATAATTACTGTGATTCGTTCATTAGCAGCGAAATCAGCATAAATATGAAAAGTGACCTGTTATACCCTGACTGACTGAATATAGAACTCAGAAAATATATGCAGTTAACTCACCGAGTTGACAGCAGGCATCAATGGTTCCTGGAAGCGTGCTACCGTATTCGTACCAGAAGTGATATGATATTGAACATTTTAACAGAATAATATTATAGTATTTTCCGAAACATACTTGGCGAAAGACTGTATCGCGTATCTCCTGTTCTGTTTGTTTTTCAATTATAATCAACCACTCAAATTAAAGAATAGATGAAGGAGACAATTTTCGCATTACTACCTTATCGGTGGGTCTTCATTTTCCCTTGATTTCACTCAAAAGCTCACCGTTGTTGTCATTTTACGCCAGCAGCCGACATGTTTGTTTACCAATGACGTAACGGTTAGCATAATCTATTTTTACCTGAGGGTTTCGAGGTTGTTGCAAGGAGTTGTGTTTTGATGGATTTGGATACAGATCAAAACATAAATCTGAACCGTTCCACAACATCGGTACGTTTGTTGTGAAATTCGGGCCCAAGTGAAACTTACGATCACAAAGTGATGACCGTTTCTGTAAAATAAATAAAATACGTCGGAAAATAACTGTTGAGGCTTTCTAAATAAAATTTTGAAGTTCACACTGATAAATTTTGTAACAGCTTTAGAAACATTGTGCACAAAAGCAGACTTGTGATTTAATGAGGTTTTTCTGCCGAAAGTTAAAAAATTTATAGTAATTTATATATTTTTTATACTTACCAATGACCCAGACTTAGCTGGTGCTAACTCTAACAAAACCAGGGCCAAACACAAATTTTGCCCCCCAATCCCCAAAATTTGCATCCAAAACAAAAAGAAATCATGTCCTAAAGGACCTCCATACTACGCCTCTACTGCGCATGCGCAGTGACGCAGACGTCCCGAAATTGGTGCCAATTATCATTCTTACTGGCAGTGCCTGGTCAGCGCTATGTACTCAGCGGGGAGGCAAGAGTTCCCAACTCCAGGGAGGGCCATCCCCGTCTGGGTCATTGGTAAGTATAAAAAATATATAAATTACTATAAATTTTTTAACATTTTTATACTGTACCAATGACCCAGACTTAGCTGAATAGTAAACAGGCTGGAGGGCC
Source organism: Pictodentalium vernedei (assembly GCA_031216915.1). Taxonomy (NCBI): domain Eukaryota; kingdom Metazoa; phylum Mollusca; class Scaphopoda; order Dentaliida; family Dentaliidae; genus Pictodentalium; species Pictodentalium vernedei. Next base: position 139,797,787 of record CM062293.1, read on the forward strand.
TAGGACATAGAGGAAAATCCAATAAGCTCAACTATATAGTAAAGAGGTAACCCCTTAAGGAGAAAAGGAGTATTAGGCTTTACATGTATCTTTCTTATTTAATATTAAATTAGAAAGATACACTACCCTTAATAATTGAGCACAATAACATTCATGTTCTCTAATAACATCCAGTATAACCCTTATACTAATTATTTTTAAAGCAAGCCAATAAATAAAGTAGTCCAGAGAATTGTGACTCTTTATAGTCATTTAAAAGTGTCCGAGTATTGTATATTAAAGCCCGTTTGACACTTGACATATACAAATGCTTCACACCGAGCTACACTTTAAAAATAAGACATGAATGAATTTAAACATTAATATTACACTTTAAAACCATCCCGGAAGCGACTCAGAAATACTGACTTGGAGGAGGCATTCCCTTGCTTTTCACTATAAAGCAGGTGACCTAAGGGAACACCCCCCCCCCCCTTCCCCTTGCCCTGGGTCAAATAGCCCAGAGCGAAGAGGGCAGCCGGACGGAGTCACTGCCGGAACAGAAAGCCTGCATAACTATAGTTGCAACTGTTTAGTGGACGACATTCTGAGCAACAGATAACGGACCTAAACAATGCAGGTCTCCAGAAATGGACTCAATATTTCTGAGATAAAAATTCGTAAATGTGGATGGCTGAGACCAATAAGCAGCCTTCATTAAATCTGTAATAGCAACACTATTAGCATAAGCCCAGGAAGTAGAAAGAGCTCTTACTTCATGAGCAGAAATCTTAAGCACAGACTGCTGGGAAGAAGATAAATCTTCATAAGCAGTACGGATAGTTAACTGAATCCATCTAGCAATAGAATGGACTGAAATGTCCTTTCTATTAGGCATCAAAGACAGAAAGAAACGTTTCCGTCCCTTTCTGATAAACTGAGATCTCTGTTTATAGATACGTAGTGCTCTAACAGGACAGAGTAAAGGCCTACGCCCGTCTGAAGACGGAAGAGCCTTAATAACAATAGGTTCCGGATATTTATTAGGAGCCTGATTCTTAGCTAAAAAACCCACATTAGTAGTGAAGGTGATAGTGTTCCCAACACTACGATAATGAGAATCATCCACCGATAGTGCATGAAGCTCACTGACTCTTCTAGCAGAAGAGAAAGCTAAGAGAAAAGCTGTCTTATAAGATAAGAATTTGAAATCTACTGTCCCAAGAGGTTCAAATGGCTTTTCCTTCAATTTAAGGAGAACCCAAGCTAAATTCCACTTAGGAATTAATCTAAGAGTTCTGGGTCTATTTATCGAAAAGTTTCTAACCAACTTCGATAAAGAGACATTAGATCCAATTTGTAAACTATCATGATGTGCATAGGTATCAGATAACATAGATCTACAACCCTTTATAGTAACAGGCTGCAGTTTGATTTCATCAAACAAGTATACTAGAAAGTTTGCAATGTCTGGTATAGAGGGATCGAATATATCTACAGAATGATCCCTACACCAACGACGAAAAACCTTCCACTTAGCCGCATAGTTTAGCGAAGAGGAGGTCCTCCTACAGTTAGAAATCGCGCCCACTGCTCGTCCTGTAAAGTGCTTGCCATGCAAGAAGGACCGCACAACGGAAAAACGTGAAGGTTGAGACCTTGCGGGTTGTGATGGAGTTGGCGCGATTTCCCCTGCGAAAGAAGATCCTCCCGTGGAGGAAGCTTCCGCGGTAGGTCCCACAACAGACACCTGAGTAGATTTATCCACGGTCTCTGTGGCGACAGAGATGCTACCAACAGAATCTTGCATTGAGATTGTTTTATCTTTAGCAATACTTGTTGAATTAACGGTGCTGGAGGATACGCATATCCTATCATTCCGTCCCAAGGGATCGACAGAGCGTCTACTGCAAATGCTCTTGGATCCGGACACGGAGACACATACATCTGCAACTGATTGTTGAGATGTGTCGCAAATAAGTCTATCATTGGCCGTTCCCATTGGTAGCAAATCTGATTGAATACTTGTTTGTTGAGAGTCCACTCCGACGGCAACAAGCGACCCTTTCGTGAAAGGGAGTCTGCTAGCACATTCAGACGACCCGGTATGTGACGGACCGAAAGAAGAACGTGATGTTCTAACGCAAACAGAAGGATTCTTTCCGTTAGATTGAACAACGGAACTGAATGAGTGCCTCCCTGATTCCGTATATACGCCACTACTGTCGTATTGTCGGATAGGATTTGGACATGAGCATCGTGAATAATGTCCATCCAGTGACGTAACGCAAGCCAAATTGACATCATTTCCTTGATGTTTATGTGCTTGCACAGGAATTGCGGATCCCAAAGACCCTGGCATCTCGAATCCGTTGGGATTAATGATGCACCCCAACCTGTTTGACTGGCATCCGTCATAACGGTAAAACTCGGATCCGGCAACTGCAGCGGAACTCCTTGAGTTAACCACTGAATGTTTGCCCAAGTCTGAATCTCTTGTTTCACTTGATCTGACAAGAGAACGTCTACATCGAGCGAATGAATTTTCACACTCCAATTCTGAGTCAGGAAAATTTGAAGAGGACGTGTGCGTAACCGCCCCATCGGAATGAGATCCGCGGCGGCTCCGCACAGACCTATCAGTCTCATAAATTCTCTCGCCGTGACTTTGTCTGCATGCAGACAATAGCGAGCATAACAACTGACTAATTTCGCTCTGGTTGACGGCAGACGAACGAGATTGTTGTGCGTCTCGAAGCTCATTCCCAGATGAGTGAATGACTTGGACGGCACCAGATCCGACTTCTCCTCGTTTACTATAAAACCGAGACGTCGGAGCAATAGAAGAAGATTCTGAACATCGTTCTGAAGCGTTAACTCGTTGCCGTACCTCTGAAGATTGTCGTCCAGGTAGGCCGACGTTACCGCAGACGAATGAGCTCGGAAGTAGATCATTACCGAGTTCATTACCCGAGTGAAAGCCCAGGGTGCTAGATTCAATCCGAAGCACATCGCCCGGAATTGATACACCACTCCTAGGACTGCGAAGCGTAGATACTTTCGGAATGTCGGATGTACCATGACGTGAAAGTACGCATCTTTGAGATCTATGCTCGTTGCATAATCGTTCACCCGAATACTCGCTCTGACCGATCGAATCGTCTCCATATAAAACTTCGGAGCGATGATCAGCTTGTTTATCCAGCTCAAATCTATGACTGGACGGAACGAGCCGTCTGGTTTCGGAACCAGAAACAGATGGCTGTAGAATCCCGGAGATTCCTGGTTTTCTACGACCTCTACCGCGTTCTTCATTAAAAGAGACTGCACCTCTGATAACAGAGCGTCTCTTTTCTGCGGATTTGACGGAAGATGAGTCCACTTTGGACTTCGAGTTAATGGAGGCTTTCGTTTGAAGGATATCTTTAGACCTTCCGAAGTCACTCCTCTCACCCAAGGGTCGTCCGTAATCGACGCCCACTCTTGTGAAAAGCTCGACAACCTTCCACCAACCGGAACGCGATAGAGGTTTAAGCCATCACCTCCTGGACCTGCGAGGCCTGCGGTAGGAGAAACCACGTCTTCTACGACCCGCACCTCGCCTCGTCGACCTCGGGGCGTCCGACCGATTGTCCCGGCCTGAAGGACGTCCCGAACGAGAGTCGCTATCCTGACGGTCTCTCGAATAAGACCAAGAGGACGCACCGGAACCTCTATAGGAACCTTTCTTGGGCGCATTAGACCCAGAAGTGCCTGTCTTATTCGTGTCTGCTGTATCCGACTTCTTAGGAGCAGATCTGAACAACAGAGAATCATTAGCTTTCTTTTTAATTTTATCATAAATAGCGGAAAGCTTGCCGTCAAAGAGAAGTTCTCCTGAGACTGAAGCGACTCTAAGAGAGTTCTTCACCTTAGAATCCACTAGTGTGGATGTAGCTAGGGCTGCGTCACGTCTAACCAACTCCAGATTTGCCACTGAAAGGGCGGAGTTACACGTGGAATAAGCTACTGCCCTTGAAAGAAGTCTTAAAGAGGATTGTATATCCTGAAACTCTTTCCCCTGAAGGCGCAGTGATAACGCCTTAGTAAGGTGATCTGCGTAAGATAAGGCATCTAAATTGGCTCTGATAGACGCAATAGCTGTTTCCAACACCGCAGTTGGAATAGAAGCTGACGACGGTAATGATAGCTCTAAGTCTTCCGCCTCGTCGTCCATACGCAGAGGAACTCTCGGTATACCCTGTCCTGCCGTATCGAATTTATTCCTTGCATTAATGAAAGGCAGGTTGAGAGTATTAGCGGACAAGAAACCTGCTTTCCCCGTCCTGGAAGCAAGTTTAAATATAGCGTCGTTCAATAATTCAAATGTTCTTGCAACATTATTGGACTGCGACGGAAACTCGGGAGCGATGTCCCTGAACCGCTCAAAAAATTCAGAGTCCAATGACGCTATAATTCTCTTGTCCGGAAGCGCAGCAGTCTGGCCCGACGGCACAACTTGAGGGAGAAAGTGCCGGATGAAGTCCACGGCAGCTTTATGTTGTTCCGAAAGGGATAGCTCCAAGTCATCCGTATCCCTTTCACCATCCGGTCGGACCTCATGATGTTCCCTGTCGTCCGCCCCGATGCTTCGGCGGAGCGTACCGACCCAGCGCCGTCGGATAATTCTCGATCCGACACCGTTTCTGTCGGCTGCTGGGATGCTGCGATAAGCTGTGCTATCTGCACAAGAATGTCCGGCGTCGAGACCTGCGGAGGCGCAGTCTTTCGCTGCTTCGCCGAGGGCAGCTCCGCATCAGATGGCTCCCGCATACTTTTCCTATGCGAACGTCCAGAGTCCATCTGTCTCGAATCCCTGGCTGCCGGATGGTGTGAAGCTGGCGAAGCTGGTAATATATCGGCGGTCACGCAGCCAAGGTGCGGTCGTGTGCGCTGACGAGAAGAGGAAGCCTTAACAGTCTCTGCGGACTGCTTATACAACGGAGCGTCCCGAGCGACGGACGTATGCTCCGCTAAAGACACATTTTGTACCACAACATCTGGTCCCAGATGTTGTTGTACGAGAGAGGGGCCTCTCTCGCTCGCGGCCCGGCTGGACCTGGACGAGCTAGGAACCGGACTCAAAGGCTTCCTCCATTCTCGCTTACTATCCGCCGTCACTGGGTGTGCATCTATTATGTTTATAGTGCTCGCATCACCCAAAATTTCCTCTTGGACCGCATCGGACGAACCCGGCTGCCGAACCATTCGGTGAATGGACGCTACACCGGGCGAGCTAGCGGACGACATTTGTCTAATCTCCATGAGCACTTTTGCCGCTAGCTCTGAATTCATTTGTGACGACGGATGCACACTTGAAGAAGATAACATGGAAACATCACCCTGTTCTGGTTCCTCTGAAATAGAAACTGAGAGAGTAGAGTGACCTTGCGGAGAAAGAGCCGGAATCGCTCTTTCTCCAGAAACAACATATCGTGACACACGTTTCCAATGTTTCTCATCCCAATGTTCACATATAGGACAGGGATTAATGCGAGAACACTGACTACAATTAATACAATGATCATGAAAGTCAGAGGAAGATTTCTTCCTATTACAATTTGAACAACGTCCCTTCATTGTGAAAGAACAACAATAAGTCCTAGTTACTCGCAAAAACCCCTGACACAAAGATACATAATAACATGATCCATTAATAAATGAAAAAACAATTGCAAAACAAAATAATTTTGAAAAAATATTTTTTCAGCGAAGCCCAAGTTGCTGAAAAGTAATGTTGAGCCCCGATGGATCCGATGGCAAAGTGTGGTCAAAAATTTTAAATTTATATTAAATAATTAATGAGACACTTTCGGATAATATAATTGTATCTTATAGTGAGATAAACTACAGCAAAGGCAAACAGCCCCCCTCAAAAAAGGCTGTTGCCAATGAAAACAAACAGTGTAAAAACACCAGAAAACATGACTCCAGGCACTGAAAAAACTGGCCCGGAATCAGTCATCAATTACACTCTATCTGATGCAAAACAGAGACTCCCAGGGGAGAATCTGTAGAACATCAGATGGAAGATGCAGAACACAAACATTATACACCCATGGGTGAAAACGTAACTATGGGGAAAATAACAGAAAACATTTTGTAACCAAGCAACTCTCCCAGGAAATTTTAGAAATGAAATTTCTCAAAAATATGCCAAAAGCATGGGAGAATTGCAAGGGGGGACTTTAGAAGGCTAGGGGAGAGGAAACACTGAATAAGCAGTGCAACAATTAGCAAGAATGACAACAAGAGGCCCATGCCTCGAAAATAGGCAACATAATTTCATCAAAAAATTTTAAGTACAGCCCTGATTATTTTTTGTCACTTCTTTTTCCTCTCCTCCTTCTATCCTCCTTAGAATCACATTTTCTCCAAAAATTACGTGTCTGGCATCCTTTAAACTGAGATTTACAAGCACAAAGATCAGTGAGATGTTGACTGATGAAGGGCCAAACAGAGAATGATAATTGGCGCCAATTTCGGGACGTCTGCGTCACTGCGCATGCGCAGTAGAGGCGTAGTATGGAGATCCTTTAGGACATGATTTCTTTTTGTTTTGGATGCAAATTTTGGGGATTGGGGGGCAAAATTTGTGTTTGGCCCTGGTTTTGTTAGAGTTAGCACCAGCTAAGTCTGGGTCATTGGTACAGTATAAAAATATTCCTTTTTGATGAAAATTCTTTAGTAGAGTCGAAGTTTATCGCCGATTGGGGTGGGGATAAACCCCATATTTTTCAATATATGGGATTTATCCCCACCCCATTCGGCGATAAAACACCGATTTCAACAGGTTTCTGACTGAAGACCAAAACACTGATTTCAACAGATTTCTGATTGAAGAACCAAATTATGTACCGTTTTAGTTAGTTAGTTAGTTAGTTAGTTAGTTAGTTAGTTAGTTAGTTAGTTAGTTAGTTAGTTAGTAGTTAGTTAGTTAGTTAGTTAGTTAGTTAGTTAGTTAGTTAGTTATTGGTGTTTAAAGCCACATATTTATGCACAATGGCTAATCATGACCACAATATTTTTACGGATGGAGGAAGCCGGATTACCCGGAGAGAACCATCGAATAATGGCAAGCAACTCTCAGCTCCACAACATGGTAACTCCACACAAGCAGGGTTATAACATTGGTTGAAGACAGGTGCTCCATCCACGAGGAGCAGTAGGCCTTAGTACACAACGCCACCATGCCCCAACGTGGGCAATGGGGTGAAGTGTCTTGCCCAAGGACACAACCCGGTTGCCGCAGGTGGGGTTCGAACAGAGTACCTCTCGGCTTGCAGCCTGCACCCTACCAACTGAGCCACCGCGCCCAGATGTAACGTTTTTTGCATCCAACGCGGATTACTTATCGAAAAATCAAGCTCTAAAGTATGTTGCTGTCAGAATACCGGCTTTTACTTCCATTTCGCCAGATTTACCAACATGAAACCTAAAACAACCCCCCCCCCCCCCCCACCTCCACCACCTGAAGTCCACTCCGACACTGTCCTGCCCTTGAACTGCGTAGAATATAATTAAGTCAAGCGAATCGCATTGACATCAAGTTTGGGGAAATGGGCTAACCATCTTTGGTTTATCGCATATATGTGTCTTGCAAGGAAACAGATTCAAGACAGTATGGGGTTGAGATAGCTGGCGGCAGATCCTCGATCTGGCATCACTGACTGTGTACACGATGCTCACACACAAAAAATGCACTCCACCTCTCCAAGTGACATATAGACACACGTTCCAATTTTTCTCTGCCAGTGAATTTATAGCCCATACACTTTGAAGTCTGTGCAGAGCATATAACTTGAACTAAATTTTAAAAGATTAACATGGCTAGTATTCAGGACGTGTCATGTTTCGACCCCCTCCCCTCCCCCACCCGTCCGAACCAGTTCAATAACATTGAACTTGGACTTCGCCAAAGTAATTCGCGTTCGTTTTTTACATATGTTGTGGGTCGTCGGCCTTTAATACCGTTCAAATAATCGTTAGAAAAAAATTGTAACATACTTCGCGAGGGTAGGTTAATTTTAGGCTTGTAAAACTTACCGTAAGTAGTTTTCAGTGTGCGTGGATTATCTCTCTTCCACATTATTAAGAGGAAAAGTTACAATGTCTCAGTTATAGCTCAAAGTTTTAACTTTACAAACAAAATCTTCAAATATGAAGAAAAAAAGAATATATAAATCGAATGCAAAGTCACATAGCGGAGGCAGGGGGTGAGATATTCCGTCATGGCCTGTGTGTATCTTTTCATTTTCCACCAATCTTGGGAGCCAGAAATAAGCTTTTTAAAAGCAAATGTTTTTTTTTATATTTAGAGAGGGGAAACACACGAGATTTTATCCTATCGGGTGGGGGTGAAATGTAGGGAGAAAGTTAAACGGCTACACCAGAACTAACACATATCATTAATTAACGGGAGGTCATTTGAATTTGTTCCAAGAACCACGCGCGCATGAGACGAGGGGAGGGGGGGGGGGACGGTTGCCACCCCTCTTGGTCACCGGGAATTCAGCTATAATCATTGTTACATGTAATGTAAAAATTTCCACCTTGTATCCGTAATTTTTTGCCTGACCCCCTCCCCCCCCCCCCCCCCCTCCTGAGTTTTAGGGTAAAACACTACAGTATGCACTAGGAGGTACCGGGTACTGGATCAACACTTTGGATTTGGAGTGTCAGACAGACACAAACTTTTCATCTTGTAAAGTAGTGAGAAAATGTCCTGTTTTGGGGTAAAAGGCACTACAGTACGTACTGGGAGTTTCCGGGTGCTAGGTTGACACTTTGGGATTGGATTGGGAACAAGACACCAGCAAGTGCAAGTTCGGGTGACGGGACACTGTTTATATTAGTGCTGGGCTGAGATTTGGTGGGCTCTCATAACTTCGCAACAAGGTGATTGGTTGATAAGTTTTCTGAGTGGCAGGGGTGGATTCGTGTAATTGTCATGGGGGGGGGGGGGGGGGGGCACGAATATGTTGCAGTCGGAAAAGATGCGACAAGTGAATAAACAGTCTGAGTGAACTCATGCTGATGATCAAATGGTGACCCGATTATATATGCTTATCTCGAGATATTATCTCGAGATCTTGAGATATGTTCTCGAGATCTTGAGATAGTTTCTCGAGATCTTGAGATATTATCTCGAGATCTTGAGATATTATCTCGAGATCTTGAGATATTTTCTCGAGATCCTGAGATATTTTCTCGAGATGTTGAAATTGTTTCTCGAGATCTTGAGATACTATATCGAGATCTTGAGATAGTTTCTCGAGATCTTGAGATATTATCTCAAGATAAAAAAAGTATTGAGGGTGGCCTAAATCAGCCACCGTACGATTGGATTCGCGGCAGCAAATTCAGTTTCGTACGCAACCGCACACATGTGCCGATGTCATTGAGTTCCTAAATCAGTTTTCTCTCTGACAAACGCTTCCGGTAAAAATAACACATCGGATCCCAGATCTATTGCCGCAACTGCAAACATGTGCGCTTAGCTTCACTCACAAGCCACACGGAACGCGCTGCGTGACGCAGACCAATGGGGAGTACAAGTCCGTTACGGTTGTTTTGGGCGCATTTTGGTGAATTGGAGGGATTGTCGGCTTGTTTGTGGTAATTCTACAAAGTAAAACTACTCTTATACAAAGGAACGTACCTGTTATTGAAAAAGAAGGATTCGTGAGGAATCCATATCAAATAGTCATTTTGGGTGGTTTGGATGGATTGGTGGGTCTTTCTGGGTAATCAGATTTACTCCTATTCAAACGAACAAACCCTCCGCACACACCCCCGTCTTGGTGTAGGCCATTCAGGCTCATAGCAACCATGTGCTACCTTAGAAACCAAGATGACGGCCTCCATCAGAGAAAAATGTCCGACAGAAGTACTATCACCCTAACGACACGCGCTGCGCATGCGCACTAAGACCACGTGTCACCATGACAATCTAACATGAGTTAAATTGGGTCACATTACTGTGACATCACTTCTTAGGTCCCCGCACTAGGTCCCCACAATGTGGTAAATAAGGCCAAGTGGCCGAAACTCCAGTTACTGATTGATTTTATTATATAAAATGTCACACTATCTACCTACCTACTGAAAAATGTTGCAGGCTGAATGGGAACATAGTTTATTTAGTGGCCAAAAAGCCCTCGGGGATTGAAATTTTTTTCCAATTTTCCCGGGGATACTCCCCGCCGCCATCTATAATTCTATTAGCATCCTACCTTAGGTCTTGGGCATATATGACGCCCCTTGCTAAAGTATATCCAGAGGGGAGACACCTTTGAGCCGCCACAGGACCCAGTGGAAGTAACACAGGTATGTAGAAATATTAGACAGTCGAGATAATACTTCATAGCTTAGGGTTTTTAAAAATTTCGTTATAATTAACTGCAGTAATGGTAGAAATTTGTAGGGATTTATCCAAACGATGTATCGAACTCAGAAATAGAGACAACCAAAGGTAAAAAAAAACGTTAGAGAAAGAGTAATGGGGATTGTAACCAAAATTGGCGAGAGTTAATCAAAAGAAAGAGGTCTTTGTGTGGCCTGCGTGACAAAGAGAAGACATGTTTTGAAGAGTACCTTGACAATGGCACCATTGTAAGGGGAGGGGTGGTCACTGTTGTTCAAGCTGAGGTCGCAATCACTGGAGATTAGGGGGAATTGGGAAAGACGGTGGAAAAGGAGAGCCAAATGTGTAACTTGGGCGTAGTGGTGACCTTGGAATACGCTTTATTAGGAAGTGCAAAATCTCAATCTTCTAGATCAAAATTCACTGGGAGTATGGTATAATGAGGACGTGGGATGGGAGAATAAAGGACGTGGTTAGTGGTTCACACAAAATGGTTAGTATGCTTATTAGAGGGATTGTGAAGAATGGGAGTACAGAGTGTCTTCATGCAGTTCGTCTCAGTATTGGGAGGAAAGATGCGTGGGAATCGGGAGGCAGTTGGAAGCACATGAGTAACCAAAACCTTCTCAACTGAGAACCATGGCAAATCAGCGGCCAGTCAAACTGTTATTAATAGTATATCGACCCACGTGAATAGTGTTAAAGCCTCATCCATCTGTAGGGTTCGATCCTCTAATGCTATGGGCACACAGGCCTTACATTACACGTATTTACTCCAGCTGAATCCCGAGAAGCATATAATGTTTTATTGCAGTTGACTGATACCAGACGAGACCGCTCAAACACATTCAGCCAGGCACCTCTACAAAAGCGATCGTCTTTTCTTCCAATTACAAGGTTCGAAAGGTAGTCTGGGTTCTCTAGAAACCCTCAAGCGGATCAGATTTTTAAAAATATTCCCGGGGAGGGTTCCCTTAATCCCACCAGTAGGAGAAGACCCTCTCACGAACATCCACACCAGGGCTACTACGCACGTCGTTACTTTTCAGGCAAAATCTTCCAGCCCCCCCCCTTCCCCACCCCCCGCAGCCATGGAAAAAAAGTTGGCCCGTTGGTCTATATACGCCTGTGCTGGGTATAATCAGTGAAGTCAAATTTATTTATTATTTATTGGTGTTTAAGGTCACATACTTATGCACAATGGCTAATCATGACCGTGACAGTTTTACAGGTGGAGGAAGCCGGAGTACCCGGAGAGAACCACCGAGCAACGACGAGCAGCTGTCAGCTCCCCAACATCGTAACTCTGAACTCCGCACCGCAGCACAGGCAGGGTTAGATTGGTTGAAGACATGCGCACCATCGACGTGCAGTACGCCTCAGTACACAGCGTCAGCGTGCCCCATGTAGGCAGTCGGGGTGAAGTGTCTTGCCCAAGGACACAACGCTGTTGCCGCAGGTGGGATTCGAACCGAGGACCTCTCGGCTTGCAGCCTGCACCTCTACCAACTGAGCCACCGCGCCCCCAGTGAAGTCGAAATATGATTAATATTATATAAATTCTCTGATCAACTTTGCCTAGTACTTTCTCCCTCAGAAGATTTATCAGGTGCTTGCTGATAAATGGCGGGGGAGGGGGGGGGGGGGGGGCAGCGTGATCACGAAGTGACATATTCGTGACGCCCCCCTCCCTCCCTACAATTTTCCAATAAGCTTTCTAGTGATTATACGTATCCGCCAGGGTTGTATTCGAAGATGCCAATTCTCTCGTGCTATTAGTTATATACTTTCTTAAAAGAAAATTGGTTACTTGGACTTGTGTCGGGTTATAGCGAAAACGGCACCGTGTGAAAACGGCACCTGGAGTAAACGGCACCGAGTGAGCGAAAACGGCACCAACTGATTGCGGCGAGAACGGCACCAGTTCCGATGGCGAAATTAATTCATTTAAATTCTGCCTTTTTCTGTGTTTCGTTTTGAAACCGAGTATTTAGCCTATGGTTCTCTTATAAATTTGTGGAAAATTGAGCAGTTAAAAATGAGAGGATATATCTCCCCTCCCAACTATCTCATGGTTTTCTTGTTGATTAGTAGTGACTTCTAAACATTAAAAGCAATAGCACCCCTCCCCAACCCCACCCTTTCCTCGGCCCTGGAATCTATCCAACCTGGATTCACGATACACCTCCTTCTTTATTATTTGACGCAGAAATCAGAATCTTGTGTATGTGTGTGTGGGGAGGGGGGGGGGGGGGGAGTCCGAATTCAAAGGACGTGCCAAGGTAAAAAATTAAAACAAGGTCTTTTAGGCCATATTTGGATGGGGGCAGTCCAAACCCAAGAAATCCGGACTCCTGTGCCAAACCGAAAGTAACAGGCCCCGGATTTCACACGGTGATATTTTCGCCTGTACCCGTGTCACTGTCACACAAACAATCAAAGCTTAAATGGAAGTCTGTAGCAACATACTGAGGGCAGTTGTCGACAAGACATGACAAATTTGGAAAACTGGTACGGCACGTATTAATAAAATAATTTATGTCATGACTACAATACATGTATATTTTATTTATTCACTAATGCGTTTTGAACAGGACTTGAGTTTTATTTTGAACCATCATCACGACGAACTGATATTCCAACTTCGTCAAAACACGCCTTCTGCAAAGGCAAGCAGTGAAAATTCAAATTTATCTGTTCTCAAATGGACGGTCCCAGTTACGTCACTTGTGCATTGTTGCAAAATGGACGCTCTTCCAAAAATACACACAAATTCCCATAGAGAATTGAAAAATCCGTTCATATAATTTTCGAGCGAGCTAAAATCACAGAAACGTAACGACGGCGAAGTTAAATTTATTACACGTAATCGGGAGCTGAAAACTAAAAGATATTTTCTTGATTTTGTATTATTCCAGAGTTTATTTACTATTGGGGGGTTATGGAAAGGACAATAATATTTTCAGAACTTGTGTCCAAATTTCCCTTACTTATATAGCACTGATGGCACCTTAAAATAGTCTATACACGAATGTTTCATTCCTTTTTCAATATCGTCTGATATTGTTTCGAATTATAACTAACTGGCTCAACTCTTTTGTTGACGATCGAGCAGCTGAAGGGAAATTGTTATTTGTTTCGGTATTTAGACTCATTCTTACCACAGGCATTGACTGGAACTGCAGGCAATGAGCCAAAATTTCTTCGAATATTAAACTATTTTAACGTAAATATGTGGCACATAAGACAATTGTGAATAATGTCATTACACTTACAGGTAGCAAGAACACTGCAAATTTGTATTTATACGAATGAAGTTCTTATCCAATGTTGTCAGTAGTTTGTTTACACAAATTTATAAATGGGATATTCTGTTCACCTGTCAGACAAATATTCTGAACCATTTGCTTGACGTCACCAATGGCAACGGTCAGGGACGCCTAGCGGGTTTTTACGAAAATGCAGAAAGGAATTGTCTCAAACTATTCTGAAATCCACTAAAATAACTGACATTCCGTTTCGCTGACAAATAGTTAATCGGTACAAGATTGAATCAATTCTCTTGTGTTTTCACCTTTATTAATGCGGCACGAAACCGAAGAAGGATGCTTTTCAGATAACACAAAGGTTTAATGAGAAAATGATTTTTAAACACAGAGCTACCCTTGACGATCGTGCTTTGCGAAATCGGATGAGATCTGAAGTATGGACCTTTTTTGGATTCCGCGATTTCTAAGAACTCCGAACGAAAGATGCAAATTGACACTGTTTGAAGAAGTTATTTTTACAACATACCCCACCCAATGTAACGTTGAGTAGAGTATGTTGTAAGATAGCGTCTTTTATCTCAGAACTTACTGGGTGGGGGCAAGAGTGTGTGTGCATGAATAGCTGAGAAATTTTCTTGCAAATTACACTTAATTAAGGATCGAACGAAATGGTTTCACGCGCCGAAGGCGCGCTGGGACGATATGGAGAGCAAGACCCTTTCGACCCACATTTGCTGTATTTGAGTTGGTACTTGTCTGAGTGTGGTGAAGGAGGAGAGTGTCCGGGTACTTATCGGCGCCTGTGACGTTTCTGCTTCTTTTTAGGCGGAGGTGGTTTTGATGGAGAGACTGTGACAGTGGCAGTAGGTGTTGTTGGTGGGCTACTAGCTGGCTGACCTGGATGGAATGGTCTAGTTCGAGCTGCATAGGTGTTGTTGCTGGTGATGTCTGTGGTGCTGGTGGTGTTGTCTGTTGTGCTGCCATATTTATATTCTTGATTTGCCGGTTGAGAGTTTCGAATGCTACACTTTAGTACTTCATCTTGCCGTTCTCTTTCGATCCTGCGCTCTTTGGCTTCTCTGTCGTACTTGTCATTAAGGCTTTCCAAGTCCAGGCTCTTTGGCGCCGAAGGGAGAGGCGAGTGAGGGTCAAGAAGTGGCGAGAGGGCAACTTCCAATTCCGTCTCAGTCTCCACAGGACTGTCCGCATCCAACAGTTCCGGATCAGAAGCCGGAAGTCGGTTGGGTGAGCCTGTGGAAGTGGGAGGGGAACTGGCGGCCTCCTCTGACCCTTTCCTTTCCTCACTCTTCTCTCTCTTCCTTTCCAGAAAGGCCTCCAGGCGTCGGGTGCTCCTTCGCTTGGAAGACGGGCTCTTCTTTTTCCTCTTCAGTCTCTTCTCAGGGCCTCCAGACTTCTTTAGGTGAGGACCAGTGTGAGAGGGGTTCCTCTCACGAAAGGTACTACCTCTACCTAAAGGAGTGGGTGTTGTAAAATCTACGACGAACTCCAGGTTCAGGTGGACCCTCTTGTCTGTCTCCTGGACAGTCCATGTGACAGGGCAAGATATGCCCAGAGCTGTGATGGTCTTGACAAGTCGTTCTGGTAATTCCAGTGCTTCCATGATTACTAATCAAGGTGACGAGGTGTTCACACTCCGAAGTTAGAGGTGCGAATGCACTTAATTAAGGTGCCATAGCCTATGTTTATGAGACGCAACAACAACAACAAAGAAATGGTTTGCGCGCCGAAGGCTCGCAGAGGCGGTATGGGAACAAGCCCCTTTCGACCCTCAGTGACTGTAAATGATTGATTTTCGCATGTCTAGGCGTGTCAACGGAGGAAAAGTTTCGGGTACTCGGCAGGTGTCTCCGGTTGTGGTGTGATGGCTTCGTTGACATATTTCAGTTGGACCCTCGGGTGAGGACCAGTGTGGGAGGTTGGGGTCCTCTCACAAAGGTACTGCGTCTCCCCGAGGGTGCAGTGATTCTAGGTTTTCATGCGAGTGGATCGATTTTCGGGCAAGTATAGTCTTCCACTTCTGAGATGATTTTGACTGATGGCCATCACTGGCAAGTATAGTCTGCCTCAGACTGTCTCTGTTTGGTTGGACACTCTTTGCTGCAAGAAACAACAACGACCCCTTTCGGGGATCACCAGAAAGAATACCCGAACTTCCCTGGTTCGGGGGCAGGCCTGCATTGTAATCCTAATGGGTTGGGACTAAATGCGCTTACAAAAAGTGGCAGAGGCGGGACACAGGACCAACGCTCGCCTCCCTTAAAGTGGTCGACCACTTTTAGGGATGGAGTGGAGGATGTTCAGGAACCATGGGGGGGGGGGGGGGGGGTACCGTTTCTATAACGGCTAGACTGTCCATAGCGGTTATTGGGGTGCTGGTCAAAAAGCATCTTCTGTGTACCTGCTTAAAAGAAGAAGGCAGAATTAGTTTTCATTGGAATATGTAAAATGAAGTAAAATAAGAAAAAAATAAGAATAGCACATTTAGTTTAATACAGTCATTGAATAGGCTTATGATCTGATTTTAGCTGAATCAGTGAAGGCAGCCCTTTCTGGTAGAAGGCCACAGTTAAGCTGTTAATCTGCCTGTTAGCTCACCTTCTCGTTCCTCATTTATTCTCGAGCATGTTTAGTTTTATACCGTATTTAAACGTGATGTAATTTTAGTTGAGTCGATGAAGGCAGCCCTTTCTGGTAAGGCCACGGTTAAACTGTTAATCTGCCTGTTAGCTCACCTTCTCGTTCCTTATTTATTCTCGAGCATGTTTAGTTTTAAACAGTATTTAAACGTGATGTAATTTTAGTTGAGTCGGTGAAGGCAGCCCTTTCTGGTAGAAGGCCACAGTTAAACTGTTAATCTGCCTGTTAGCTCACCTTCTCGTTCCTTATTTATTCTCGAGCATGTTTAGTTTTATACAGTATTTAAACGTGATGTAAATTTAGTTGAGTCGGTGAAGGCAGCCCTTTCTGATAGAAGGCCACAGTTAAGCTGTTAATCTGCCTGTTAGCTCACCTTCTCGTTCCTTATTTATTCTCGAGCATGTTTAGATTTAAACAGTATTTAAACGTGATGTAATTTTAGTTGGGTCGGAGGCATATTAACAGCTTAACTGTGATCACAATTAAAACATAATGTGCTACTTTTATCTTTTTACTTCTATATATTCTAATGAAAACTAATTCTGCCTTCTTCTTTTAAGCAGGTACACAAAAGATGCTTTTTGACCAGCACCCCAATAACCGCTATGGACAGTCCAACCGTTACCGAAACGCTAACCCCGATGGTTCCTATACATCCTCCACTCCATCCCTAAAAGTGGTCGACCACTTTAAGGGAGGCAAGCGTTGGTCCTGCGTCCCGCCTCTGCCCCCTTTTGTAAGCGCATTGCGCATTCTTCTGTCACAACCCATTAAGATCACAATACAGGCCTGCTCCCGAACCAGGGAAGTTCGGGTCTTCTTCTTGGTGGTCCCCGAAAGGGGTCGTTGTTGTTTCCTTCAAAGACATCCTATCAAACAGAGACAGCCTGAGGCAGATTATACTTGCCAGTGATGGCCTTCACTTAAAATCATCTCAGAAGTGGCAGACGATACTTGCCCGAAAATCTATATCGACTGCATCCTCGGGGAGAGGTAGTACCTTTGTGAGAGGACCTAACCTCCCACACTGGTCCTCACCCGAGGGTTCAACCGATATCAGTCAACGAGACAGCCACGCCGCATCAAGAGACACCTGCCGAGTACCGGAACCTTTTCCTCCTTCAACACGCCAAGACATGTGACAGCCAATCATATACAGTTACCGAGGGTCGAAGGGGGCTTGTTCCCTATACCGTCCCAGCGCGCCTTCGGCGCGCGAAATCATTTCTTTCGAGTTGGGTCGGTGAAGGCAGCCCTTTCTGGTAGAAGGCCACAGTTAAGCGTTTTAGCCTGGTCGACGTATTTTATGTTAAATTGTTGTAACAATTTAACATAAACTACATCGACCAGGCTAATACGTTGCTTAGTGATCCACAAACCAATTATCTCAATTGACAAATCGACTGGTCAAGCACAGCCAGTAACAACGAATAAAGTATCCTCTAATGGTTTTCAACACACTTACTGGGTGACAGCTAAACTTTAACAATAGGTTTCATTAAAAATGAATGAGGTGACAGATTAATTCATTCAACTTCATTGAGTACACCTGTGTTTTGTGGGCAGAAAATTAGAAATAAGTACACTCTAATATCAGTCGGGTTAAAAATCAAAAGACTTTTTTTGTGCCAATTATCATAATAATAATAAGAATAAGAATAATAATAATAATGATAATAATAATAATAATAAATCTTCGTCCTTCCGTTGATTTGTCGCGGTCCTCTAACATTGACCCTGTGCCCCGCCGTGATATTCCTCCCCCACTCTCCCTCCTAATCTCCCAGTATTCAGTCAAAAGCTGTTTCATAGTCCCCCACCCCCCATTGACGCCTTCCCGATCTCCCCAACTATAAAATTGACCCTTTTTCTCATGTCACTCCCCATCCAATTATCCTTCATGTTTCCATCCCATTTTTCCATTAATTTCCCAAGGAGTCTTGTTCTACTAGACAAATATTTGGGGCATTCTAAAATGAAATGTTCCAGGGTCTCCATTATACCTAAGTTACACATTTGGCATACACTTTCCTCGCCTTTCCCGATTCTCCTCCACAACTCCAGTGACTTTGATCTCACTTTGAACAACAATGCACACCATCAACGACCCATTCAGGTACTCCCCAAAAACTGTCGTATCATTTTTATATACCCCATCTGAAGAACTGTTGGTCCTAAATCCAGCTCGCCAGTTTCTATTACAATCCCCAAACACCCTTTCCCTTATAAAGCTCCTTCACTGCTGCATTCCCACTTCTAATCTTCAGTCTCTATAGAGTGGTCCTCAATTAGCTCCTTCGCCTGCTTTATGCATCCTGTATGAATGTTATAGTTCGATACATGGTTAAACGTCGTTTTACACCATCTGCGGTTTTGGAGGTTTACCAGGTAATTTAGATAGCATAATTTTCCCATATCTATTCTATATTTAACTGACACCACCCGAGTTCCCCTCTGACTGCTTCCAGGTTCGCAATGGGAGAATTTTTATCAGAGCGTCACTATTGAATAAATGATTTCAGTGTAATGATAACGATGACAAGACAACACTCGAGAGCGAGACAATTTCATCACATCATTTAACTCAAAAAGAAATTACAAATTTTTTTTCAAAGTTACAAAGATTTAAACAAATAAATACAACAAGCATGCAGATAAAAAAGACTACCCCCACCCCCCCCCCCCCCCATTCTTACGGATCTTACACGGGTCCAAAATTAACAATGCAATGCGTCTTAGTGGTATATGGCGGTGCTGTGCATCGCTAATTTCTGTCGATCATTTTAAGAAAACCGATTAAATAAAATTTTGATTTTGAAAATATTTATTCAGAAACAATATTATCACGTGGATTATGACCGCGGATACCCCTCCAACCCTCTGTTTTCAAGGACTTTTTTAATAGAAAGATGGGGAAGTGAAGGTGGGAGGAGAAAAGAAACAAACACAGAGAGAAAGAAACAGAGAAAGTGACGAGGTTCGAGTCAAATGGGATAGGAACATCGGGGGAGTTAACTCCGAATTAACCATTGTTTGTTGAGGGATGGGAAGATTGAGGGCAATTGCGATCTTGTATCGCTTTAGGTAAATTTGACGCGAATAAAATCTCAAAAGAGAGGAATGATAGGCGATGCATGGCAATGAACAGAGTGAATGCTATTTATTCTAGGCTCACCTTTGCTCACCAATTCAAAACACTGAATTTTTAAGATATAAAGTACTCAGTCTTGACAGAAGTACAAATAGTGAAATACACGAATGTTGGCAATAATAGTTGGGACTTTTGTGTCAGAAATCAGACGTCTTAACGTAATTCTCATATATTCAGGAGCCAAAATCATGGGAGTATGGGGTGTATACCCCAAACCTTCTTGAGGTATCCGTTCGCAGGGCAGTGATTAAGCAGGATGAACCCGACAGGGGAATCAACTGGTATTACTCCCATATCGTCCGCTGGCCGAATCGTCCGCCGCAATTTTACCCAAGTCCCCCGCTGCAATTTTTTTTTTTTTTTTTTTTTTTGGGGGGGGGGGGGGGGGGGAGAAAAAACCTGAAATTGCATCTGCGGAGAAAAGCCGTGGTCCATTTTTGCAGGGGGCGGAGAAAAGCCCTGATTTATACTTAGGGTGGAGAAAAGCCCTGAAAATATTTTAGACTTATTTTTTTAATTTTTTTTTTACTTTTATTTTTATTTTTACTTTATTTCATTTTAATTTTTTTTTTTTAATTTCCATTTTTTTTTATCTGATTTGTTTTAAATATTAGATATTTTTAATTTTTTAATTTTATTTCAATTGATTAATAATTTTACAAACATGAACAGATGGTAATTTAAGACCACATACTCAGAAAGTGATAACACCGTTGAAGTAGTTAAGGCCCGACAGTCAATGGAAGAACATGCAGCAATTTAAAAAGAGGAACCTGCTCAAATATATGCCTCGCATGTTGGTAAGATGTCAAATGATGTGAAAGTTAGTCTTGGAAAAAAGGAAACTATAAAGCGTGCTATTCGATATACCCAAAAAGGACAAGTTCCCATTGAGCATAAGACTCAACAAGATATTTTAATTGAAAGAGAATGACGCGAAACAACAAATTCCAAAACACTTTTGATACATGATAGTGGTTCTGAGTCAATGAAACATGTTCTTGTGTTTGCCAGTGATGAAGGAGTGCGCCAGTTAGCTATGCAAGATAGCTGGTTTATGGGTGGTAACTTTAAAATGGCACCCAAACTTTTCAGTCAACTTTATGTGATACGTGTTAAACTTGCTAATAGTGCTATATCTTGTGCATATGCATTACTCCCATACAAATCGGAGGACACATACAGGAGATGTTTCAAGCCCTGATGGATAGAGCAGACTGCCTTGGGTTATCATTGGACCCATCAATTGAAGATGCATTCAGATTTTGAACTTCCGATGATAAATGCTATGAAATGTTTACGTAGAATGTAAAGGGTGTTTTTATCATTTGACTCAAGAGCACGTGGCGGAAAGTGCAGGAGCTTGGGTTGGCAACGTTATATAAAAGTAATAATGAATTCAAACACTTATGTGGTATGTTGGATGGACTTGCCTTCCTACCAGTTGAGGACGTCTACGGTGGTATGAATTACTTAAAGGAAATTTCAACAGAGGAAAGTCATCCATTCCTTGACTATTTTGATAAAAACGTACGTGAATGGACATTTTAATTTTTTTGTTCCTTAATTAGTATTTTGCCACTTTATCAATTTCCTTTTGGTCATAAAATAGTAAAATTTATCAGTTACGGTTTTCTCCACCCCCGCAAAAATAGACCAGAGCTTTTTCTCCTAGGTTGCAAAAAAAACCTCAGGGCTTTTCTCCTACACTCGCAATTCTACCCAAATCATCAGAAACTCGCCTGCTGGGGGACAATTTTGAATTATTATATTTTGAATCAATTATTATATTTATTTAAAAAAAATATTGTATATTACCTGTTGTAATATATCTTAATGCACCTCCTTGCATTCAAATTTCATATACTAATACGAGATTGTGAAAATAGGCATGCCAGAAGACAAGAAACTGCTGGGACATCTAATTAATTTCGTGGTCACATAAACAATAGAACAAAAGCTTTAAATAAGAGATTAGTTTATTGATCAGCAAACTTTAATTTGCAATGCTCCAACAGTGTTCAATTCATTGAAAGGGTCAGCTATAACAATTAAGTTTCGTAATTTGCGCTGTCAGGAGGACTGCGCATGGGGTTACCCGCTCCCATTATTTGGGGTTAGTTACGCCCCTACTCGCCTTGCTCTCTTAACAGTCGGCACCAAATTCTTCCTTTAGTTTCTTGTTGTTACCAAATGAATAATTATCGAGTCCTTAATTTTCGGGACATCGACTGTGATCTGTATATTTTAGGTAGGATTTCACAATTCCGCAAACTGCATCTTATCAGATCTGTCACACTTTTTCAGACGCTGCAAGACCAGAAGAAACTTGAACTTAACCTTGAGGTCTATCACCGTCCCGCCGACTGTGATGTGGTCTTTTGAATTTGAGTGAATTGGAATCCGAATGAAACATCCAGGGAGATAACTCTGAACTAACAGGTGTTTGCTAGAGGATGGAGAGCTATGGCGGCCTCCTTTTGCAGGGGCAAATTGGGCGGGAATATTATCACAAAACTTCAACATAGAGAGGTATGATCGGCGATTCGTGACAAGAAATTGGATGAACGTTGTTTATTCTATGTTTACTAATTCAAAACATTGAATTATATGAAAATCTAAAGAGCCCAATTTTGACATTAGCACAAAAACAAATGCACGAATTTGGGCAATTGATTGAGCTTTTGTATAGAAAATCCAAAATCTTTACGTGGTTATCATTATATCATATGTGTTTTTATCGTTTTTCCAGCCAGTTTGGTAAGGTACTTAGTTATACTTTTTAACAAGAAAGGACACAGGGGCGGGGGTTGAAATTTATCCCGACATTCGTTGATTGTTAAGGGCCTATATAAGTAATGAAATTTTGTTCATTTTGAAAACTCTCACCTCTGATATTCCTTCAATTCAAATTAAATATACACAAAATGTACATCAAAATGAAGGTTGGGGTGTATAGAACACGAAACACGTATGTAATCAACTCATAGAGCCGACTGTAGGCACCACTGGTTCCTGGAAGTCTGCTGCAGTATTCGCACCAGAACTGATAATTTAATAATATTTCACAAAAACAACTTGTGGCCAAATGTGCTTTACATATCCAAGAACAAAGCTAGAGGATAAAAATTCTTCAAAACACGGCGACAGTGCTGCATTGGGGAAAATTCCAAAGCCTTTGCTTTTGTGTTTTGTTTACGTATGAGTATACTTTCGATTTCCGGTCGACGTCATCGGACAGAAAAAGCATGTAAAAACAACGCCGTCTAAAATCAAATAATGAAAAAGATCGCCTTCATACAGTATTCTGTTATTAGATAGAGATTGCGCAGTTGCCATATTTAATGCAAGGTATCATGATACCTGTTGAAATTTCTTAGAATTACGATTTTGTTTTTCGATGGAAATTCGTGGTAACGAGTTATTTGCGCATGTCTGTCGAGCATGGAAACCATCTTCAATAAAAAATGCAGACAGTGTTGTCCTTTTCCAAAATGCAATCCTATCGCTGTATTCGAAAGTGTTTTGAATGCCTAGCTTTGTTCTTGGATATATGAAGCACATTTTGCCACAAGTTGTTCTGATGAAATATTTTTTTATTATCAGTTCTGGTGCGAATACGGTAGCACACTTCCAGGAACCAGTGGTGCCTACAGTCGACTCTATGAGTTGATTACATATGTGTTTCGTGTTCTATACATTCCAATCTTCATTTTGATGTATAATTTGTGTATATTTAATCTGAATTTAAGGAATATGAGAGGTGAGAATTTCAAAATAAACAAAATTCCATTACTTATATAGGCCCTTAAGTAATGGAATTTTATTTATTTTGAAATTCTCACCTCTCATATTCCTTAAATTCAGATTAAATATACACAAATTATACATCAAAATGAAGGCTGGGATGTATAGAACACGAAACACGTGTAATCAACTCATAGAGTCGACTGTAGGCACCACTGGTTCCTGGAAGTCTGCTGCCGTATTCACACCAGAACTGATAATAAAATAATATTTCATCAGAACAACTTGTGACCAAATGTGCTTCATATACACAGCTGTGACCTAAGATTGCTCACCTAATGCTCCGATTACTATTCACTGATTGAACACATGATACAATTTTCTAACAGATTAACAAATGGATAGAGCAACTATAGATCTCTAAAACTAAAAATAAAACGAAGTTTGAAAATAATTAACAACGAATGTAAGCAAAAGAATGCACTCACCCCATGTAATCTGCCATCAATTGTTGTGTTACCTAACATTGCGCACTGAAGTACCTCCGATGTTTCCGGTCTAGAAAATCACTGTTCGGTAGCCCAGAAGGTACCATCACCGGCCACAAAATGTTAGTCTATATTCAGTTAGTTATCACAAATCCATCGTGCAACTTTTAGTGATGGGCTGATGATCGGTAATGACAATCGGAAGCTGCCGATTTCGGGCAATCGGGGCACAACCGGAAGTCCTTGTCAAACATCGGTATTGCTGATTGCTGGGGTCAAAAATCGAAATAACGCTTGTCTGCTTGTCGCCGACAAGTAATTTCTATCCGTGACAACCAGAAATTAAAATCGCTTGTCCCGGGCAACAAGTGTTTGTTGACAGAAGGCCAAAAATATCGCATGCGCAATGTTCGGTCATGCGCAATCTTAGGTCACTCGACTGTATCCAAGAACAAAGCTAGGCATTCAAGACGCGACATATTAAAAATCAAAAAATAATAAATTCGGAGCACAGACAAAGGCTAATATTATTGGACTAATGGTTTCCATGCTCGACAGAGTCGGACAGACATGCGCAAATCACTTGTTACCACAAATTTCCTTCAAAAAACTAAATCGTAATTCTAAGAAATTTCAACAGGTATCATGATACCTTGCATTGAATATGACAACTGTGCAATCTCTTTCTAATAACAATATACTGTATGAAGGCAATCCTTTTCATTATTTGATTTTAGACGGCGTTGTTTTTACATGCTTTTTCTGTCTGATGACATTGACTGGAAATCGAAAGTATACTCAAACGTAAACAAAAGCAAAGGCTTTGGAATTTACCCCCATGTAGCTCTGTCGCCGTGTTTTTGAAGAATTTTTATCCCCTAGCTTTGTTCTTGGATATGTAAAGCACATTTGGCCACAAGTTGTTTTCGCGAAATATTATTAACCCTTTACCCAACGTAACGGCCAAAACCGGCCAGCGCTATTCTCAAAAATCGCCAATTAATTTTCATTATTTTTTTCATTGTTTGTCTCAAAAACATTGGTTATGACCCCTCATTGGAACGAGCTCATCGAGGTCGTTCCAATGAGGGGTCATAACCTATGTTTTTGAGACAAAAAATGAAAAAAATAAGTTATTCAAGAATTGTTTTTGCAAGTGTCGTCTGTTTTTCATGTTAGGTAAAGGGTTAAATTATCAGTTCTGGTGCGAATATGGCAATTAATATCAATTAATTAATTATTAATATTAAAATCACTTCTTTTGTGACAGAACGTTACGTTTTAGTTCTATGTTACCAAAAGTGCTCCACTCATCTTCACATTAGCAACGAATCCACCATGGTAGGCCTACTTAACAGTTATAAGTTGCATTACGCACATTTTGTTGAGAATGTTTGTTAAACATTTATATTAGTGAAAGATGCGCAAAAACACGATTGTTTTCTTCTCATTTTATTTGTTACCTTCAAGTTCATGCGGCATTAATAATTAAAACTTAATTTTGATTTCCATTCACAATGCTGTTCACTCCCACCAGTATTCCAGTTGTGAGCCCTTCATATCAGGTTCTTATATATCTCTAGAATTAGTTCACCCATACAACAATATCCATAAATCAGGTCCCTGATTCTACCCTGGTAGTATTGGGTTACTGGTGTATGGTATAGTATAGATGACTAGCATCAGCATTTCCCAAACCTGGTCCAGTGGGTCACGGGAGGGGGGGATAAACAGTTACAATAGGGGTCAGCCGAGTGGGCGACTTGGGCGAAGAAGTCGCCTTGTCATTCCTCAAGTCGCCTTGTCATTCCTCAAGTCGCCTTGGCTTACATTAGGGGTGAAATTCAAGTCGCCTTCCAAAACTTCCTTGGGAGACATGGCAGTTTACTGTATTTTTTTATGTTTTATTTTTTAAAAATGCCCGCTTCCGCATTTGCAAAAAAAGTAAACACGGCTGCTGTTAAAGTCCGTCACACGGCTATGAAAATAGCCTAAACTAGCTCAATTTAATATTTCTGAAAAGAATTGTAATGATGTAGTCGTTCGAACAATTCGCCCCACCTGATAGCAACCAGCACAAAATGGCTATTTAAAAACAAAGTGCCAGCCAAAACAACGAATCACACAAGACACGCATCGAGTTAATTAGAATTTATTAAAGTTAACCACTGTTTCAAAAAAAAAAAAAATGTATTGGAGACAGATCATCCATATCGAAATTGCTTGCGGTTACGCTCTGTTCCACTGAATTTCTGAAAAATTGGTTGCATTGAAATTCGCTCCGCAATTTGCATTGAATGTTTTTCTTTGAAAACTTATGAAGTTGTGTTGGAAGGGGGTTAAATGTCATAAGGCTACAATAGAAATCACAGGTATTTGGATGGATAAGAATGGCAGACCTTCAAAGCACCAATCACACGTGTCAGTGTAAGATGGTTGGCAGAAATTGTCAGTTTTCTGAACAGTGTATTATTACCCAGCGCAGCCGGGAAGGGAGACAACTGAAATATTTTGTCATTTACCTAAGAAATAAATTAACTCAAATTGTTAATAACGCTTAATTTACGAAGGATATCAAAAACTTTTTTAACTACGCTTTTCAACTCAGGGTATTCAGAAACCATGAATGACCCAGCTTCTTATATGAACTTGAAATTTATTTTAAACACTTTAAATATTTTTTTTAAAAATAATATACCTTCTATTACAGAGAAGAACACTCTCACCATGGGTCCAGGGACCAGCTGTGAGGGCGACTAGGGCGATTCTAGCCCTTCTAAGCCCAGAGTCACCTGGAAAAATAGTTGGGGCGATTACAAGTCGCCCTCTAAAAATTGGCCAAAATGAGGAACAGCTGAACTGAGTGATCCGAGGTTTACATAAAAACGATCATTTTCAAGAATCGAATGTGCTTAAGTGTGATAAATGGGCATTTTCATTTGTCAAATGAACAACCATTTATTTGAAATCACACGACAATCAGTTTCCATTGTTGCTTTTGGTGGATTTTTTATTTCTATTTTGTTCCATTTCAGTCGGAGCTTCAAGTCTCGAAATGAAAATAGGTGACTTAAGCGACTCAACAAAATAACCCAGTTTGAAAGTAGGTTACCTCGCTTAGGATGCCGCAAATGTATACACAACAGACATATTTTCTAACACTGAATTTTTATTTCATTTTGCTGACGACTGTTAACTGTTGGGCCGTCTATTCCCAGAAAAACACGAGTGGAATTGAAACACATGAAAAAAAAGGTTTAGTGATGACAAGAAAAGCTTTGCACAGGACACAAGTGTGCATGTGAAGGATCTTGAAAAAGGGGTCCTCCTAAACACCGGAATGACACAAAATGACGTGGAAAGACACTGGAATGCTATAAAAATGATGCGGAATGACATTTATTTTACAAAATACTGGACCCCAGAATGTATTTTATTTATTAACTAACAAAGTACCCTCCAAGCAGCCTTCTTACATCTGGTCCTGTTCACACTTTCAGACTTAGGAAATTATTAGCTTAGTTGGACTTTGGTGAAAGGCATCCACAAGAAGGTGCTGTGGGATTGGAATGAAGAAGAGGGGAGTGATCATGAAGGAGAGGGTAGCAGTGGGGGATTTTCAGTCAGTAATTACTTTGTGATTTTTTAACCTGGCATAGATGCATCATAGACTACTGGACCTGGATTAATCGGATGTTAATGGAGGACCACAAGCTGAAAATATGAATGGGCGGCAGGGGGTGGTACATAAATATTCTTAATTTTCCCCATTTGCCTATGAAGTCTCCCTACTTGACTTTGCAGTCTCCCTATTTTTTCTGGAGGGAGACATGAAGTCTCCCTAAAATTCCCCCCTAGGCTGGTCCCTGCATGGGTCAAACTAAATTTCAAATCCACTGCGTTGAGGCAAATACAAGATCAACTGCATGGTAACCTTAGTCATCACTGTTAGGCAAAGAGTTAGGGGGTATTCAGAAACCATGAACGACACAGTTTTTTGTGGGGTGGGGGGGGGGGGGGAAGGGGGGGAGAGGTGGGATTTTAACCTACATTCAGTTATATACCATCTGACTTAGTTTTGTGTGTGTATGTATGTTTGTATAACTTTTATTTATTTTATTCTCCACAATTGTGTCCTCTATGTTCATTTATTTTGTCACGATGTCATATACGTTTTATGTTTTTTTTTCTGATTTCTCCTTCATGTCCACTGACTTCTCCCTCCTGGATCCTGACTTCTCCCTAAAGTCTAAGTCTCTGGAGGGAGAAGTCACTTCTCCCTAAAATCAGCTGCCAGACTGACCCCTGAGTTACAATACTTAACTGATTATTATGTCCAGGCAACGATACCCATAAATCAGGTACCCTATACAACAAACAGTTACAATACTTAACTGATTATTATGTCCAGGCAACGATACCCATAAATCAGGTACCCTATACAACAAACAGTTACAATACTTAACTGATTATTATGTCCAGGCAACGATACTCATAAATCAGGTACCCTATACAACCCTGGGTAGTACTGGGTACCTGGTTTATGGGTAGCATTGTATGGATGTGCTACCGTCATTATTTCCAGATAGTGTTGAAACGACTTTGTCAGTCACATGTGCGAGTGCAATTGCCCCCCTCAGCACCTGTGTTTTCTATTTTACGTGAGCTGAAAAATGCACTTGTTGTTCATCAGCTCTTTATACATTTAAAGTTTCTGGTGTTTGGTGACAGTATTCCCTCAAAATTCATGTACCAACATTTTACAGGTGCAATTTACTCCCGTCTCTGATATCACGGGAGCTTAAAACTGTGGCCATGAATTTTGTTCATTTCCAGCACTGCTTTGGAATTCTGAAGCCGAGAGTAGTCGGCACTCGGCGCACTAAAGTTCAGTGATTGGCTGTGTCATGGTCGACGTGGAGTTAATACATGGAAATACTCCTTAAATGGCGTAAAGAGATGTTAACACCCCCCCCCCCCCTCCCCCAGTATATGTTCATACTGTAATTAAATAGAGCACAACAAAGCCTAAAATATGAATCTTTGCCAATAATTAGGAAACTTATTTTATGGGAGCTGAAAAATGCACTTGTTGAAAAATATTGTGGAGCACTAATATACTGTGAGAGCATATAAATGTGTGTTGTATTGAGAAAACGGCACCCTGTGGTCAGTGGCAAGTTACTGTTATAGTTCATCAGGTCTTTACTCAAATACTCCTTAAATGGCGTAAACAGATTTGACCCCCCCCCCCCTTCCCCAGTATATGTTCATACTGTAATTAAACAGAGCACAACAAAGCCTAAAATATGAATCTTTGCCAATAATTAGGAAACTTTGCCAATAATTATAAAAAAAACACACAAATATGGATGTCATTGAAACCAGTTCTTGGAGCTGGTTCCAATGACATCCACATATTTGTGGGGTGTTGTTGCTAAAATTTGGAAAGCATAGGGCCTATATAAAATTCTTTAAGAAAATAGGGCTAAGGGACACAAGGCTTGTTTACTAGATGTTTATGCCACACTTTGATTGTACATGTGTTGGCCTCCACAATATTCTAATGCTGTAGTAGCGGGTAGACTTTCAACTGAAATTCATTTATACATGGCAGTTTTTCTGAATGTAGTCCAGGAGAGACAACATCATTTAACTGATCATTAATGTGACGTTGTGTCACTTGGTGAGCAGAGCTTACTTTGATGGACGCATTAAGTCTGCTTTGTTTTTTCAATTCTCTGCTGAAAATTCTGATATTGATAATTTGTTATTTTGATTTTCTCCTGTCGATGCTGCTTTCAATCAGGGGTTGATTTAATTTTTAAAAACTGAATAGCAGTTTACTAACTTGGATAAATTTTGATTAGCATTTCCTATTATTTTTATGTTTTTGTCATGTGAAATTGAATCAATTGATTAGCAATAGTTGAGAATTGATTCGAAAATGGCTAAATCGAGCCCTTCTTTCAATATCTGTGATAATCGAGTATTAGTGTTGTTTTATAATAGAGTTATTATTACGAGGTGTCGCTTCATCTGAGCATTTGCCGGGATAGAGTTATTGGTTTGTATCAATATCATTTCATTTTTTGACCGCATGGCTGTGTTGTTTCACAAAACATGCATGACGTAAATTGCAGTCTGCTCTGGATCAGCATTTCGTTAATTTGATGATAAATCAAAACAGTGGGTAGTAAATCCATTGGAGCTGTCAGTTGGTTGTATAACAGTACTCTGCTGATTTCTTGCTATCAGCAGACACTTTGCAGAATTGCTGTCTGAGATTTGTGACTTATGTTTGAAAAAAATTGACAATCGATGAGAACCGCTATTTTTCTGGTAGTGCCAATTCGATTCTAATACCCTATAATCGACCGATTATGCCAGCTGATACAGTTTACTGTTTGATCACTAGTTTATTATGATTGCAGGTCAGCATTTCATTCCAAAATTAATAATAGTCTGTTGCAGGGGTCGAAATAATACTTGTCTACTTGTCGTAGACAAGTGATTTTCACCAACGACAATCATAAAATAAAAGTACCTGCCATGGGTGTAAACGTAATTATTTTTACGTTTTTTTTTTATACTTAGTTGTTGCAATCAAAATAAAACGAAACAAATCCGAGTTCGGTCATTGAACTTCCAGTTGTTGTGCATGTTAGAAGCAACATAGTAAACTAATAGAATTTGGGAGGTACAGTTTCAGCGACTGTTCTGGCAACAGCCATTTCAGAACTGCCCCTGATCTTATGCACCAACTGTCCCAATTGCTTTGGTTTCCTATTTAAAAAATAATTCAGTTCATCGGTCATCTCAGAACTTAGGTCACCTCAAGACGTCTACTTATTGTCAAGATGAGATTATCTCTAATCCAGAATAATAACTGGAACAATTAAAGGTATTTTTTCTCATCTTTAAAAAATAATATTGCCTCAGTGAAATAATACGTAAGGAATGCCCCATAAGTGATGACGTGGTCCACTGATTAATACACTATGCTTAGGTCCAAGGAATATTTGTCCGGGGGTTAATTTGAACAATAACCAACAAGTATATTTGCTTCCAAAAAGCCACCAGAAGACTTCATTTTATAGCATGTTTTCAGCTTTTTGTTTCTGTGGGGGAGACCCCCTCTCCCCACCAGACCACCTCAGTGCTTTCGACATCTGAATGCAATGACCCTTGGGAATTGCCAAGGAAGAGAAATTTCCGTTGGCATTTTTTTTGCAGAGAGAGCGATGGTGAATTACCAGGACTGAGTTATGGGGGTGGGGAGGGGTGAGGGGTGGTCAAACATTTTCTAACTTACTACCAACTGATTCCATTTATTTTTGGTTTCTGACCTCATAGGAATATGTAGTGAAAAGAGTTTGCATCATTCCAGCCTCATCTGACAATTTTTTCTGAAAATACCCCAAGTTGTTTATCAGTGATCCCTGTTGATAAAATCTAAAATTCTTGCTTTAATGGCACCCTTGGCCTTCTCAGAAAGCTATCTTGGCAGGGGATAATGGTACAGTGCACTTGTTACATGTACGTTATTTACACATCAGCCAAATTTTACTCCGAAGTCCTAACGCTAAAGAAAATGAATCGTTTGATTCTCGGGCACCGGCGCATTCGTTTTTTGGCCCGCATTCGTCATATTTATTTTGGAGGCAAAATTAAAAAAAATGTGTAAAACTATCATAGGGTGTGATTTTAGTGGTATCACATCGTGATTTGCAATGCAGTACATGTATGTCGTATACATTGATACAGTATTGTTATTCTCTTTGCGAAATGCGACACGATTCTCATATGCATGTACAAATATTTATTTAACTGGTTGAGAGCTAGATTAGTTTTAATGTTCTAAATTTGTTCATCAAAAATTGTTTTATTAAAAATTATTGAAGAGTGCCAACAGGCACTCTCCAATAATTTGTAATAGAACAAATTTGCCGGGATTAAAATTCATGCGCGAATCTGAATCGATTCGCGCAAATGGTTCTCGCAAGGGAAACAATGAGAATCAACTTAGATTCGCACAAAATGTTCATTTGATTCTTGTCGTAGATTCTAAAGGTGGCTTTAACAAGCCAAGAGAATGCTCTCTCTTTGCCCCCTCATAATAAGGTAAAAAAAAAACTACACTTAGCAGTGGTGTATAGTGAAGTCTTGGCTGCCTATATAGGCAGCCAAGGCAGCCAAGACTTCACTAGACACCACTGCCACGATACTGTAATTTCCATCAGCCAGACCACCAAAAGCCTGTATGTTGGAACATGTGTTCTACGTGTACGTGTGTGAAAAACTCGACAAAATGGAAACTGGGCCCATAAAGGGAAAACTCTCTGAAAAAAACTATGACGTTAGCCTTTTACTTTGGCATATGTAAATGTTGCACTCACATAACAGTACTCTCAAATTCAAAATATTTAAGAACTGAAAATTGATTCTCGCAACAGGAGCTCGCAAGAATCGAAACTGATTCTCGTGAATCGAGGCAAATTTTAAGGCCTGAATTTGTATAAACAAACTATTTACATTCGGCTGAATACAAAACATGGGTAAGGAAAATATTGGCTTTTGCACTGGTACCCTCACTTTTTTTGAAGGTCTGATTCTGGCTTTTAGCGCTCTACCAGTTCAAAAACTCAACGCTTTATTATTTTTTATCTCCATTTTAGTTGTTCTATATTGATTTTGTGTTGTATGATCACTGTTACAAAAAAAAACTATCAGTGAAATAAACATGGAAGCCCTAGTATTTAATTTTAGGCTCTCCCAACTTGTCGACCATTTCATCAGGAATAAAAAATAAAAATAAAAACCGCCCTCCCTCATTCGTTTTAAAAAAAAAATTGCCTGAGAATCAATTATTTAATTTGCCCTAATCCTTATTTTATTTAACATTAGGGTTTCATTGATTCATTTCAGACAAGAGGTTGTTTGTCAAAGAGTCGTAAATCTGTTCCAAGTCGATACTTCACAAAGATTCCTGGAAGACTTTGTTATTTTTTGAGAACATTAGTGCCAGAATCTATACTGGAAGATGGGTAAGTATTGTATGCTTTATAGAAGTGGGATTGAATTTCTGTGAAGCATTCATGCATGCAATTTCTTTTGAATGCACTAGAATCAGTACATGTACTTCACATATAGAGAATGCATCAAGAGCGATCATATTTTGTTCCTGTGATTTGAGGTAAAGGAATGATTTGCACCCATAATCTTTCCAACAGAAATATGGCTTTTAATGTAAATGTCAGTTGTAGAATGCTATGAATTTGAAGAAAAACTGAATATGGTAATAAGAAATTTCTAGAAAAGCCATTTACTATGATTGATGTGTGTATTTAGTCTTTTGATTTTGAGCTACGCTGTTGCTCTTATGCACAATCGCTCCTGCAATTTTTATTGTTTGAGACTCAAGAACTGCATGTGTCAGCTGAACTAGTGTTGAAACGATTAGTGATTTTCAGGAATCGACTAGTCACCAGCAGTAATCGATTTCTAATCGACTAGTCGAAGCCCCCATGTTATTGTTATCAAACATGTGTACCGCCATTCTTTCCTGGTTAAAACTAACAGTAATACTTGCAATGAAACAATGACAAGTGAAGCTTTCAAAGTCCTCAAAACCTCTTTCAGTTTCGAGAGAGAATTAATGTTGGTAGCTTCTGTTTAAAATCATTTTTTCTCAATATAGTCACTGATATTTTAATAAAATAAATCATTATTCAGGTTTTTTTTTGTATTATTCGTTCCATCCCATTGAATGGTAACCAAAGGAAGTGCTCTTTACGCATGCGTGATGTACATCCCCTGTCGAAAATTAAGCACAGTTAACGCCCACAGCAGTCATCAGCCTGTCAACAATTGTACACCGAACACTCCCACACAACTTCTCGTATTATGACTTAACCTCTTATCTGTCCATAATTATGCATACATCGAACACGCCTACTAATTTCCATATTGTCTGCTTTGAAAATCATCACCTGACCTGATTGGGTTTCCTCTTAACTTAGTTGCAGTTCGAGGAAAAGCTAGTTTCACTTTCAATTTCCCGGAAACTCGCAGATTTCCAGGAATTTGTCCGCATGTATTTACAAAATGAAAATAAAAAGCACATGGATTTTGTAATTGGTTCTTTAGTGATAACAAATTGTTCCAAATACGAACTGGTATGTGTTCTTCCATAATTTCTTTTTGATGTTTCTGTAAGACATTTCGAATTTACCAGTACCTGGTGAACAAATTGATGTTGTTTACTTCACGCACCCCTGGTCTTATTCAATCTCTGGTCAGTTGGCCAACTAGGGTTGTTATTCATGCAGTCGGAAACATCAAACGCGTTATTTCCGTGGGTTGTTTTTTGATTTCGGGAGTTTACTTGTGACGTTCGCAACAATGTTGGGTGAATTTAAGGGGATGGTGTATGGTTGGGGCAAATGTTCCGACTAATCGACTAGCAGATTTAGGGATCGACTAATTTAATAATCGCGTCGACATCGATTAGTCGGCTAATCGTTTCAACACTAAGCTGAACCAAGCAAGTGATAAAAATATGCTTGTTGAAGGTATTAAATGTTAAAATGCATGGTACAGTATGACCTATTATTGCACATATTAATTGCTAAATTAAAACTGGAACCAACCCTCACCAAATTCTCAAAAAACAAGTATTTTGCTGACAGTACCGATCTCCGTGCAGACGGGAGAGGCACTGGGTTAAGCATTAGAATATAGCCTCTGGCAGCCACATATTTCCATCCTCCCAAAGACCATTCCTGCAAAGTTTGGTTCACGTCGGCTCAGTAGTTCCAGAGAAAAAGATGAAAATGTGATTTCCCATAGGGTTTCGATAGTAACTATTTGCAACCCGATCAACATTAAATGCAGATCGTTGGTAGAGGGTGTCGCAGTCATCAGCCATGCAAAGTTTCAAAACATTTGGCCCTGTGGTTTCAGAGGAGAAGATTTTTCAAAATCAACCAATCAGAATCAACAAATGCTTCTGGCACCATGTTTTTTGATGCATGGTAACAAAAATGAGAGGCATTTGTAGAAGACCTCCATAGACTATCCCTGTCAGGTTTGGTTCACGTCGGCTCAGTAGTTCCAGAGAAGAAGATGAAAATGTGATTTCCCATAGGGTTTCTATAGTAACTATAAGCTGCAATTACGGCATTGTTTACAACCCAAACAAAATTAAGTGAGGATCGTTGGTAGAGGGGATCTCAGGCATCATTTATGTGAAGTATCAAACAATTTGGCCTGGCAGTTTCAGAGGAGAAGATTTTTGAAAATTCACCAACAGAATCAAAGAATGCCTCTGGTGGCCATATTTTTCAACCCACGGGAACGAAATGAGGATCGTTTGTAGAGGACGTCCAATAGACCATTCCTGCCAGGTTTGGTTCATGTCAGCTCAGTAGTTCCAGAGAAGAAGATGAAAATGTGATTTCCCATAGGATTTCTATAGTAACTATAAGCCACAATTAAAGCCATGTTTGCAACCCAATCAACATTAAATGAGGAACGTTGGTAGAGGGGGTCCCAGTCATCAACCATGCAAAGTTTTCAGAGAAGATTTTTCAAAATCCACCGATCAGAATCAAAGAATGCCTCTGGAAGCCATGTTTTCAAACCCATGGGATCAAAATGAGGATCGTTTGTAGAGGACCTCCCATAGACTATCTCTGCCAGGTTTGGTTCATGTCAACTCAGTAGTTCCAGAGAAGATGATGAAAATGTGATTTATCATAGGGTTTCTACAGTAACTATAAGCCGCAATTGCGGCCATGTTTGTGACCCAATCAACATTAAATGAGGATCGTTGGTAGAGGGGGTCCCAGTCATCATTTTTGTGAAGTTTAAAAACATTTGGCCTGGCAGTTTCTGAGAAGATTTTTGAAAATCCACCAACCAGAATCAAAGAATGCCTCTGGAAGCCATGTTTTTCATCTGACAGGAACAAAATGAGGATAGTTTGTAGAGGGCCTCCCATAGACCACTCCTGCCAAGTTTGGTTTACACCGGCTCAGCGGTTACAGAGAAGATGAAAATGTCAAAAGTTTACAGATGCCGGACGACAGACAACGGATGACGACGGACGCAAAGTGATGAGAAAAGCTCACATGGCCTTTTAGGCCAGATGAGCTAAAAATGAAAAGGGTTTATATTTGATATTTTACCCAAGTTAATAAAATTGATAAATTTGTCCCTTGAGTGCAGCATTGCAAAGCCTTCTCGCACTCAAGGAATGAAATACTCCAACAGCCTTGCTATTCTGTAGATTATGAGGCCTAAAACATAAAACAAACCAAGGATATGAACTTTTGATGGCAAAGAAACAATTACAAATATAAAAAATAAAATAAAAAAACATCCGCTAACACACGCAGTTTTACAGAAAATGGCCTGAGAAACAGAAGACCTACTTTGTAGAGCTGTCTCGGTGTCGTTTTTTTTGGTGCGATTTTCGATGTACAAGAACACCGAAAATCGAACCGAAGCAATTTTTAAAAAATCGCGAAAGTCAATGTTATACCCATAATGCAGTTTTCTGTTGCTGTTGTGCATTTGCAACATGGGGCGACGTGCCACTCGCATAAAAGAAAGCCAGCAAGTTAAAATTTTTTCTCTCAATATTTTCATAATTCATAATAGACATCTAATTAGCATAAGAGTGTGTGGTCAATACGCACACTAATCAGGGCTTGCCTTGAGTCTGGGCCGATCAGCCCTGGCCCCGAGAGGCCCCTTCTCAGGGCGTTTTTTTTTCGGCCACGACTTTTTTTCTGTCTTGGCTCCCGAAATCTCAGTGTTGGAAGGTTTGGGAAACAAAATTTTGCGAGATTAATTTTTCCATTCACGTCTCATTCACGCAAGTGTGATTACAATAGAAGCAGCAGATAACAGATAAAATAATAATACAAACTGTTTTTGTCTGATTCGAATTAACATCCACCTAAATCCGCATAAAAACTGAGAAAATCCCAAGATTAAAAAAACAAAAAAAAAACAAACACATTTACGAGACTTCGAAAGCACGCTGGCCAACTAATGGGAGAATTCCCTGCAATCCCACAATACTATGCGTGGGTACATCCGATCCTAACATCTGAATAAATGCAACACAAGACACAGAAACTGCCATCAAAATAAATGTACGAAATAAAATAAAATGTGTACCTGTGTCTATGTGGAGAGGTGGGGGCCGGGGGGGGGGGGGGGGGGGGGGGGAGGGGCATACCATTTCTGAAATATCCAAAGCTGTGGGGAATTTTCGTAGATTGAAATTATTTAAACGGTAAACTGAAATGTTTTTTTTTTTCCATTTTTAGCTCAACTTTGACGAAGTCAAATTTGAGCTATTGTCATGGCCCGTCGTCCGTCTGTCTGTCTGTCCGTACGTCAACAATTGGGTATGGCTCGGGCTAGAGGTCGTATCTATGAACCGATCTTTACGA
Organism: Pictodentalium vernedei; assembly: GCA_031216915.1. NCBI lineage: Eukaryota > Metazoa > Mollusca > Scaphopoda > Dentaliida > Dentaliidae > Pictodentalium > Pictodentalium vernedei. The sequence goes on from CM062293.1 coordinate 139,834,953, forward strand.
AACTTCTTGTGTACCTTTGTTATGACCCTGGGACGTGAACGAGTGTTTTTGGGTGCGGTCTGAAATTCAAGATGGCTGCCAGCGGCCATTTTGTACCGATGATGCAAAAATCAGTTTTTTGTACAGAACTTCTGTATGAAAGTTCTGATTTGAATAAAGTTTTGTATAAATGTTTAGTACCATGGGATACATCACATATAATACGGGTTTTTTTTCTCGTGCATAAATTGTGCAAATTAGACTAATTTTGATGTTTTTTGGTGTTACTTTCAGCACTGTAAGTGCAAATGCCAATACGGCTCGGGCTAGAGGCCGTATTTATGAACCGATCTTTACGAAACTTCTTGGGTACCTTTGGTACCACCGTGGAACGAGAACGAGTGTTTTGGGGTCCGGTCCGAAATTCAAGATGGCAGATGGCAGCCATTTTGTACAAAATTAGGTGCAATCAGATTTTTACACAGAACTTCCATATGAAAGCGCTGATTTGAATAATTTTTTGTGTGAATGTTTAGTACCATGGGATACATCACATATAATACGGGTTTTTTTCTCGTGCAGAAATTATGCAAATTAGATGAACTTTGATTTTTTCATTGCGACTTACACACAGTAAGTACACATGTCAATACGGCTCGGGCTAGAGTCTGTATTTATGAACTGATCTTCACGAAATGTCTTGGGTACCTTTGTTATCACCTTGGGATGAGAACGAGTGTTTCTGGGTGCGGTCTAAAATTCAATATGGCTGCTAGTGGCCATTTTGTACCGAAATTAGGTCTAATCAGTTTTTTGTACACAACTTCTATACGGCTCAGACTAGAGGCCATATTTATGAACCAATCTTTACGAAACTTCTTGGGTACCTTTGTTATCGCCGTGGGATGAGAGCGAGTGTTTTTGGGTGTGGTCCGAAATTCAAGATGGCCACCAGCAGCCATTTTGTACCAAAATTAGTGCAATCAGTCTTTTGTACAGAACTTCTGTATGAAAGTTTTGATTTGAATAAATTTTTGTATGAATGTTTAGTAACATGGAATACATCACATATTGTAAGTTTTTTTTTTTTTCGTGCAGAAATTATGCAAATTAGATGAACTTTGATTTATTCAGTGCTACTTACACAATGTAAGCACACATGTCAATACGGCTCAGGGTAGAGGCTGTATTTATGAACCGATCTTCACAAAACTTCTTGGGTACCTTTGTTATCACCTTGGGACGAGAATGAGTGTTTCTGGGTGCAGTCCAAAATTCAAGATGGCTGCCAGTGGCCATTTTGTACCAAAATTTGGTCCAATCAGTTTTTTGTCACAAGTTCTATACAGCTCGTATTTATGAACTGATCTTCACAAAACTTCTTGGGTACCTTTGTTTTCACCTTGGGACAGGAACGAGTGTGTTTTGGGGTGCCTTTGTTATCACTGTGCTATGAGAACAAATATTTTGGGGTTCAGTCAGACCCACTCTCGGACTCAAAGATTTCTTTTCTACTTTAGCATCTGACTGTAGCCCACCTTTACAATACTTTACCTATACATTTGTTACAGGCAACGGTCAGTATTTATATACAGACCGTTACAATACCTTTGTTATCAGGTCATTACCTAGATGTTTGTCATTGCTGTGTCACATACTATACATGTACATGTGTTTGTCTTGACAAGTTGAGCTACAGTGTCATTGACACTTTCATTTTTCTTTTGAGACAACCCTTGCATCAAAAATACACACCCCACAATATGTTCGAAACGTACTAAAATCTTATCAACAAAAAATCCAAAACGTCCAGCACCCACATGATGGGTCCAAGTCGTTCCGTCACCAGGACGATTCATCCCCTAACATAGTGGGACGTTTCGTCCTCAAGACACTGACAGAGTGGGATGTTTCGTCCCCTCCCAGAGACGAAACGCCCACTTGAATAGCAAATCATTAAGATGATATGGGATGTTCGATTTTTTCATGATGTAACAAGACATGATCACATCCTTAGAAATGGTTTGCCAAACCAGTTTTAATGATACACATCACATGTTCACATTAAGTTGTGGATTTGTTTTTGCCTAAAAAACATCTAGGTAGATAAGAAACATATTCCACTGGAATGTGTTTTTTATCTACCTAGATTTTCTTTTCTAAGCAAAAGCAATCAGCTAAGGTCGCCATTGCAAAGAATGTAACAACATAAAATTACCCCAAAAGGCCCCGACCTCAATATCTGCGAGACTTTTTTTCAGGCCCCCAGCAGGCCCCGACCTAAACATCTGGGGGACTTTTTTTTAGGCAAGACAAGCCCAGCACTTGATTGATAGTCGAGTGTCCCTGCTGCTAATTGTGCAAATCCCTCAGTCCCGATAATCTTCCAATCTGTGTGCCGTTTTCTGTTCAATTACTGGACTTTTGTTTCAAGAGTTTGCAGCAGGAACACTCAACTGTCAATCGAGTGTGCATATTCAGCATGCGCTCTTATGTTAATTAGATGTTTACATGTGAAACCTAAACTAACATTGTGGATTTGAAGGCTCTTAATTTCATTACGTTGATTGATAGAATATTCAATACACACCATGACATGCATAGATTATTAGATTAATGCCTGACGATCATAAAGGTACGGTGTTTTTTTCAATATTTTACAAAAAAAGTGTTTTTATGGACTTGAAACGAGGCCCACTTTTCTCAAAACAGCGCTAAAAGTTACTAAAACCTCACTCGCGCACGATTTTCAAACTCGAAAGACTGAATGAGGCACATGTGTTATTAACATCAACATCGACATCGCGTTTTTTTGTCCAAAAAAATCGAAAATTGACATCAAAGTCAAATTTCAACACAGACAGCTCTACTACTTTGTGGGGTCTAAACATGTTTTTTTTTGTTTTCTCAGAGTTGGTGAGTTACTCTTGTGTTCCAAATAAACATACATGTATGGTTATTAATTTGGGGGAATTTTTCCACCCTGTATGCACCTTATTTGAGCCTTTATGTTTATTAGAACTGCCCTTCTAACAGGGAGATCTTCAAATTAGTAAATCTTCACTAGATTGTGTGATAGTTTTTTGTTTAGCACAGTGTATTCATTGATGTAATCATGATGCCTAAATGCCTATTAGTTTTCTTCAATAAAACTAACTGCAAAACTGGAAAATGATAAATTTATAGTAATCTGTATATTTTTAATACTTACCAATGGCCCAGACTTAGCTGGTGCAAACTCATTAATTTCTAGGGCCAAACACAAATTTTTAACCCCCCAATTCCCCAAATTTGCATACAATACCGAAAATTAAAAGTCCTATCTGGCCCTCCATAATTTTATTACTTGCGCATACGCAGTACTCGGGAAGAGACCGGAATTGGCGCAAACATCATTCTTTGTTTGGCCCAAAGTCAGTAAACATCTCAATTGACATCTGTGCTTTAAATCTCTCTTTTGGTGGATGCCAGACACAAATCAATGAAGTATATGGTGGATTCAAGGCAGTAAATGGATGGTGGAAGTGAACAACGGTGGTTTGAGACATTCAGGGCTGTAAATTTTAAATAATATGAAATGATTTCATGTTACCCAATTTTGGGATATATGCCTTGACGTCATAAGTTTTGCAAATGATTTACCTACTGTTGATTATGTGTTCCTTCCATGAACCCTCCGGTTAAGCTCCTAAGCTTTCTGGCTGTTTTTTTTATTGAAATTTTTTATTAAATTTCTTGGGAGTTTAACGTGTTGTCCAGAATGTTTATTCTGTTTATCCCCACTGTCACGTCCTCACCCTAGGGGTGTTGGGTCGTCTTTGTTTTGCATCTCCTACTGGATGCAATGTTTTTTCTTCACATGAAGATCTAGCTTTGCATCAGTTATCAGTTAATTATTTACTGACTTAGGCCTTTGGTGTGCCTTTTGTCTAGTTTCCGGTTTTTCTATCCTGATGTTGTTTACTTTTAACAACGCTTGTAACAGGTAATATTCAGGGTTTTATTTCATCATAATTATAGTAGGATACATTTATTGATATTCCGGTAGTGTAGCTTTAATATTTTGGTGTTGTCCACACTTAGGCTCTATCGGGATGCCCTTGGGCTCGTGTAATTCCCTTAGGGAACTTAAGCATTTTCAAAAAAAATTTCGGAAAAAATTTGTTGTCTTTGTCATGTATCCTTTTATTGTATGATTATATGTTAGATGTTGGGAGTGCAGTGAACTTGATGGATTATAATTATTTATGAATTACTGCTCTCTGTGTAGGGTGTTATAGTCTACAACGGATTTACATCAATGTTGCCTTTCCTGTAGTCACTGCACTCCTACTGATTCTGGTCCTATTTGTGTGGTCAGGATCGGCTCATAAGGACACAAACGTTGGAAGCGGGTGTTGCGCTATTTATTCGCGGTGAAGTTCCGATGTCGGGGCTGTTGCCGCAAGATAATTTGATTTCTCAGTTTCTTTTCCAGAGGAACAAGAACATGGTGATGGTATTTTGACACCCGTCCAGAAAGTGCTGCCGTCGTCGCACTCTGAGGAGTAAATAGAGCTAGCTGCTAAGGTGCTCTTGAATATAAGGAATAAGGCCTCTTATTCCAGCAGCTAGCTCGACCGGTCAGGCGGGTCAGGCGGTTACCCATAAGTGGGAACCATAATACCGGGTATGTCCGATGCGGTCGAGTAGAGTGTAGATTTGGGTAGAGCGAGCACCTTTTAATCAAAAGCTCACCCAGCGATGACGGCAAAATAAGGGGAAGAAGTCTGCAAGTTTCTCTTTGTGAAGCTCGGCGAGATTTGCATCAGATCGTGAGCGGGAGAGCCTACTCTAACCCAGTGATAGCCGGGGTCGACTATTGCTTTCAGAAACTTGCACTGAGTCGGAGCTAATGTCCTCCCTGGCTGCTCGAGATGCTCCTTCGAGATGCTCCTTCTACACTGCAGCCGGGGCCGGCTACAGTTACATTTCGTGGTAAAGAATTCAAGCCTTGTAACCAATATTCACTGTCTTTTGGAGCAAGTAATCTTTGGAATTAAAAGGGCACACCTTATAATGTCAACAGTGTAAATGCTTTTTATTAGCTATTTCTTACTCAGGATAAGAATTAAATGTTAAATTTTCACCAAAAATGTTGCTTTCCAGAAAATTGCCCGCTGTAAAGATTCTGCATATTAAAAATGTTTTGAAAGAGTAATTGACTATAAAATCAGATTGTCATTTTACCACTTTTTTTCACTCTTAACTGTAAACAAAAAGATAAACTTTGAATTGGCCTCGATCTATTCAATTTCACCCAACATTTTTTCTCTGATAATTAGATTTGATTTTTATTTATTGGAAAAATTAGTTCCAACAACATTTAGTCCCTTGAATGTATTAAAGCACCTTCTGTAATGCTAATGTATTGCTGATGTCACCTTTTTGCACCCAAGGTATGATTTAATGCTCCCATTAAAGCATCCAGGCCTGAAAATAAGCAGTCTGACATTTGCAGAATGAGGTCCACAGAGGGTGAATTTGATGATGCTATCCCATACAGTGGGCCAATTTATCCTCTGGGTACCTCTTCTGTTTAGTTTTGAGACCCTGATTCAGATTGAGGTTCACAGAGGGTAAATTTAGTGATGCTACCCAGCTGTGCAGGGTAGCATCACTAAATTCACCCTCTGGGGACCTCATTTTGCTGAAGACGGTCTGCTTATTTTCTGGCTTGAAAGCATCCACAAATGATCTAATATTTGGCATGCTTAACATATCCTGGAATGAAAATGATCAGATTCTCAAATCAGTCCAGTCTTCAATCTAGTCTTCAGTCCAGTCTTCTATTTTGCATAGCAGTTGTTTTAAATAAGTTAACATACTCAGGTATCCGAACAGCATTTTCCCCAGTGATCCCTTCACTCCATTCTTCAGTACTGTTGTCGAACGCTTGAATAAAGTGTGTTTGAGATGTTCGTGGAATTTATGCTGTAAATGCTGTAAATAAAAAAAAATTATTTTTCTGTATTTCAGCCATGTGTTTCTGGGTTTTACAAAGAATGGACAGTATGTTGTTTCTTATATATTGACAGTTGATGAGAGTGAACATACCGCATTCCCTATCTATATTTTTAAACTTCACTGGTGGCATTTTATTCCTGGTTGCCCTTTAAGAAAGGTGAGTGAATACAGAGTGAATTACTCTATTGGAAATTGTAATGAAGAGTTAAACCTCTATTTGAGTTACAGGTGACATCAAAACATAATGGACTAGATGGTGTCACTTGTGTGCAAAGCACACTATAGTGTATCCCCGCATTTGCATCCTTGACTTTGTATGAATGCTTGATACAAAGAAGAAATGTATTATATGACACACTAAAATCATATTGAGTGGCACAGGTGACACAGCTTCGTGCGCACCTACAGACTCCACTGCAACATTTGGGCATGGTTTTAGCGTTTCGAATTACATACATGTACCCTGGGAGCCTTTTGCCGGAAACGGTCTAAGAAAACATGAAAGTGGCAACGGTGGCACCCCAAAAATCCGAAACCTTCGTGCACATCTACAGACGCTACTGCAACTTTTGAGCATAGTTTTAGCATTTCAAATTACATACTCTGGGAGCTTTTCGCCAGAAATGATCTAAGAAAACACGAAAGAAAAACGGTGGCACCGCCACGTGGCATCTGAAAAATCTGAAACCTTTGTACGCATCTACAGACCTTACTGCAACATTTGAGCATGTGTTAAGCATTTCGAATTACTTACCCTAGGAGCCTTTCGCTGGAAACGGTCTAAGAAAACACAAAAGTGGCAACGGTGACACAGCCACTTAGCACCCAAAAAATCCAAAACCTTCCTACGCATTTACAGACTCTACTGCAACATCTCAGCATGGTTTTAGCGTTTCGAATTACATACTCTAGGAGACTTTCGCCGGAAACGGTCTAAGAAAACACGAAAGTGGCAATGGTGGCACAGCCACGTGGCACCTGAACAATCCGAAATCTTTGTGCACATCTAAAGACCCTACTGCAACATTTGAGCATGGTTTTACCATTTTGAAATACATACTGTAGGAGCCTTTCGCCGGAAATGGTCTAAGAGAACATGAAAGAGGCAACGGTAGCACAGCCACGTGGCACCCCAAAAATCCAAAACCTTCGTGCGCATCTACAGACCCTACTGCAACATTTGAGCATGGTTTTAGGATTTCGAATTACATACCCTAGGAGCCTTTCACCGGAAACGGTCTAAGAAAATGTGAAAGTGGCAACAGCACAGCCACTAGGCAGCTGAAAAATCTGAAACCTTCGTGCACATCTACAGACCCCACTGAAACATTTGAGCATGGTTTTAGCATTTCGAATTACATACCCTAGGAGCCTTTTGCCGGAAACGGTCTAAGAAAACACAAAAGTGGCAACGGTGGCACAGCCACGTGGCACCTGAAAAATCCGAAACCTTTGTGCGCATCTACAGATCTCACTGCAACATTTGAGCATGGTTTTAGCGTTTCGAATTACATACCCTAGGAGCCTTTCGCCGGAAACGGTCTAAGAAAACACAAAAGTGGCAATGGTGGCACAGCCACGTGGCACCTGAAAAATCGGAAACCTTCGTGCACATCTACAGACCCTACTGCAACATTTGAGCATGGTTTTAGCATTTCGAATTACATACCCTTGCAGCCTTTCGCCGGAAACGGTCTAAGAAAACACGAAAGTGGCAATGGTGTCGCAGCCAGGTGGCAGCTGAAAAATCCGAAATCTCCGTGCGCATCTACAGACCCCACTGCAACATTTGAGCATGGTTTTAGCGTTTCGAATTACATACCCTAGGAGCCTTTCGCCGGAAACGGTCTAAGAAAACACAAAAGTTGCAACGGTGGCACAGCCACGTGGCACCTGAAAAATCCGAAACCTTCGTGTGCATCTACAGGCCCTACTGCAACATCTGAGCGTGCTTTTAGCATTTCGAATTACATACCCTAGGAGCCTTTCGCCGGAAATGGTCTAAGAAAACACGAAAGTGGCAATGGTGGCGCAGCCACATGGCAGCTGAAAAATCTGAAACCTTCGTGCGCATCTACAGACTCCAATGCAACATTTGAGAATGGTTTTAGCGTTTCGAATTACATACCCTAGGAGCCTTTCGCCGGATGCGGTCTAAGAAAACACAAAAGTGGCAACGGTGGCACAGCCACGTGGTACCTGAAAAATCGGAAACCTTCGTGCGCATCTACAGACCCCACTACAACATTTGAGCATGGTTTTAGTGTTTCGAATTACATACCCTAGGAGCCTTTCGACGGAAACGGTCTAAGAAAACACGAAAGTGGCAATGGTGGCGCAGCCACATGGCAGCTGAAAAATCCAAAACCCTCGTGCGCATCTACAGACCCCACTGCAACATTTGAGCATGGTTTTAGCATTTCAAATTATATACCCTAGGAGCCTTTCGTCGGAAACGGTCTAAGAAAACACAAAAGCGGCAACAGTGGCACAGCCACGTGGCACCTGAAAAATCTGAAACCTTTGTGCGCATCTACAGACCCCACTGCAACATTTGAGCATGGTTTTAGCATTTCGAATTACATACCCAAGGAGCCTTTTGCCGCAAACGGGCTAAGAAAACACAAAAGTGGCAATGGTGGCACAGCCACGTGGCACCTGAAAAATCAGAAACCTTTGTGCACATCTACAGACCCTACTACAACATTTGAGCATGGTTTTAGCATTTCGAATTACATACCCTAGGAGCCTTTCGCCGGAAACGGTCTAAGAAAACACGAAAGTGGCAATGGTGGCACAGCCAGGTGGCAGCTGAAAAATCCGAAACCTTCGTGCACATCTACAGACCCCACTGCAACATTTGAGCATGGTTTTAGCGTTTCGAATTACATACCCTAGGAGCCTATCGCCGGAAACGGTCTAAGAAAACACAAAAGTGGCAACGGTGGCACAGCCACGTGGCACCTGAAAAATCCGAAACCTTTGTGCGCATCTACAAACCCCACTGCAACATTTGAGCATGGTTTTAGCCTTTCGAATTACATACCCTAGGAGCTTTTCGCCGGAAACGGTCTAAGAAAACACAAAAGTGGCAATGGTGGCACAGCCACGTGGCACCTGAAAAATCTGAAACCTTCGTGCACATCTACAGACCCTACTGCAACATTTGAGCATGGTTTTAGCGTTTCGAATTAGATAACCTAGGAGCCTTTTGCCGGAAACGGTCTAAGAAAACACGAAAGTGGCTATGGTGGCACAGCCACGTGGCACCCGAAAAATCCGAAACCTTCGTGCGCATCTATAGACCCTACTGCAACATCTGAGCATGGATTTAGCATTTCGAATTACATATCCTACGAGCCTTTTGCCGGAAACGGTCTAAGAAAACACAAAAGTGGCTACGGTGGCACAGCCACGTGGCACCCGAAAAATTCGAAACCTTCCTACATATCTACAGATCATTTAGCAACACCCTAGTGTAATTTTAGAACTCCGAATTACATAGGTTGGGACTATTCAGCAAAAAAGTGAAAAAATAACGCATGTTTTAAGTGGCTCCACAGAAGCCACCTGGTGGCACAAAAATTTAAAAGTTGTATTTTTGGGTTGCACAGACCCTATCGAACAACTGTAGAAAGTTACAGCGTTTCGAATTACAAAACCGGACGTACGGAAGTACGGACGTACGGACGGAGATCATGACAATATCCCCGCATTTTTTAAAATGCGGGGATAAAAATGCTGATTGAATATTCTCGGGTTCCAAATAAACATACCTATAATGTTTATTCATTTTCGGAAATATTTGGCACCCTGTGTTAAGTTTATTTGGGCCTGTAAGTTTATTAAAAATACCATCTGTGTCAAGTGAATGCCTCATATTGGAGACATACTATGGGTATTTTAGTCTGTTTCAAACTCCTGACTCACACAAGATTGTTACCTGGGCTCTAAAGCCTAGGTAACAGTCCTGTATGGGTTAGCGGTATTACAGAAATGACAGAAACTTGTTCATGATTTTCCACACTGTACTTTTATTCTGCCCTGTACTTATGTTTGTATTCCTCCGATTTTCCACCCTGTGCTTTTATTTTGCCCTGTACTTTTATTTGGAACTCAAGAGTAGTCAACCTATCAGTAAAAAATATTTAAATAATGGTTATTTTATTGCCCAGAACTTTGCTAATTACCTGCTTTATGTTGCTACATCAAGAATGTATTCCCCTGGATATTTTTTGAATGAACTCTGTCAGCATTTGCAAATGAGATGATGAATTCAGTTCCATTGAGTTCCATTTTCTCCAACTTTGATGCCAATGTTTATATTTGCTAAATATCCGCTTAGAAACCTGGCACAAACTTTTATAGTTTGTTTTTGAGTCAGATTGCGAAAACACCACTTTCCCAAACTAAGTAGATTGATTCCTTAGTAGCTCAATCTGTTAACCCTTAACCTTTTACCCAATGTAACGGCCAAAACCGACCATTGCTGTTCACAAAAATCACCAATTTTTATTATTTTTACATTTTTTGTCCCAAAACATAGCTTATCATCCCTCATTGGAACGAGTTCATTCCAATGAGGTGTATAAGCTATTTATTTGACTCAAAAAATGAAAAAAATTAGCTGTGCAAAAATTTTGTTTGTAGGTGTTGTCTGCCTTTCGTGTTAGGTAAAGGGTTATGAAGAGGAATGGAATTACATATATAAACATGCATTCAATTTAACAGATGACACCTATTTGCAAACATTACAGTTCAGTGTACAAAAGCATTCTTCTTTTGCTTATCCAAAATCTTAAGCAGAAATGTGGTTTAGGCATGGCTGTAAGTAAATTAAACAGCATTCTAGGCCCCATCTCTGTGACAGAAGCTTCTGAACTGGCAGATATGTGTCTGATTATTTACAACAAATAACCTATTCTTGCAGCTGGAGAAAATGCATGTCAACTTTTTAAAATTATAAATAAAGACACTTTGAAGAGTTAGATAAGGCCTAAAAAAATAAAAAATCTGTTTCTCAGGCCCTCCCGCATGGTCCTTTTGGCTGCCGCATGCTCTCTTTTTATAACCAATTTAAACTTAAAAAAATTAAAAATTAAATGATTTATGTCTGATATTTTACCCAAGTTGAAAAAATTGATGAATTTGTCCCTTGAGTGCAAGAAGGCTTTGCAATGCTTTAGCATTGCAAAGCCTTCTTGCACTCAGGGGATGAACTACACCACCACCCATGCTATTCTGTAGATTATGAGGCCTAAAACTTGAACCATGAACATGAACTTTTGATGGCGAAGAAGTAATTACTGAAATAAAAATTAAAATAAAAAAACTGCTCGCCCACATGCAATTTTACAAATAATGGCCTGAGAAACAGAAGATCTATTTTGTGTGGCCTAAATACTGAATTGTTCTCTGCATGCCTCTACCTTATCAGCAAGGCAAACAAAGTTAAAAAAATGTAGAATTACATCTCAGAAATTTTTACTTCAAATCTCAGATTGTATTTTTAGCTCAACTTGACGAAGTCAACTTTAGCTATTGCTGTCACTTCTCGTCCATCGGCATATGTACGCACGTATGTACATACTTATGTACATACGTACATCCACAATTTTCTTTGGCACACCCCGCAGGTTGCAATTAAAGATCAGAATGCTTTGAAACCTGGTATGCTTGTTTGGGGTGACCTCTACATGGGAGCTGTCGATATTTTTATACTGTACCAATGACCCAGACATAGCTGGTGCTAACTCTTAAAATATAGGGCCAAACACAAATTTTGCCCCCCAATCCCCAAAATTTGCATCTAAAACCAAAGAAAACATGTCCTGAATGGCCCTCCACACTTCACCTCTACTGCGCATGTGCAGTGTCAAGGACGTTCCGAAATTGGCGCCATTAATCATTCTAAGTTTGGCCCTTCATCAGTTAACATCTGACTGATCTTTGTGCTTGTAAATCTCAGTTTAAATGATGCCAGACACATAAATATTAGTGAAATGGTGATTCTAAGGAGGATAGAGAAGAAGGAAAGGAAAAATGTGTGACAGAATATTATCAGGGCCGTAACTTAAAATTTTTTAATGAAATTATGTTGAGTTACCTATTTTCGAGGCAGCAGCCATTTTGTTGTCATTCTGGTTATTTAGTTACACTGATTTTTCAGTGTTTTCCTCTCTCCCTTTCCTTTAAGTCCCCTCTTGCTTTTCTCCCATGCTTTTGGCATAGTTTCTGTAATTATTATTACTAAAATTTCTTGGGAGTTTTAGCTGAATAACAGAATGAATTCTGTTCTTTCCCCATGTTTACGTCTTCACCTACGGGTGGTTAGGCGTTGTGTTCTGCATCTACCATCTGATGTTCTGCAGTTTCTTCCCTGGAAGTCTCTGTTTTGCATCAGATAGTGTATTTTTGGTAACTGATTCCGGGCCTGGGTGCCTGGAGTCTTATTTTAGTGTTTTTACACTCATTGTTTACATTTACAACAGCCCTCTGTGTGAGGGGGGGATTTCTTGAAAATAACATCTTGATGTTATTTTAATCATAACTAGATACATTATTATTGTTCGTAAGTGTTGAATAAATTGTTTAAAATATTTTTAAAATTTTTGTCCACACTTAGGCTTGGGATCCATTGGGGCTCAACGTTACTTTTCAGAAACTTGGGCTGTTCTGAAAAAATATTTTTTCAAAATATTTTGATTTCAGTTATTTTTTCTATATTAATGGATCATATTATTATTATGTATTTTGATTGCCAGGAGTTGGTGCGAGTACCAGGACTTTGTTTTCTTTTCACATTGAAAGGATTTTGATCAATTGTAATAAGAGGAAGTCTTCCTCTGACTTTTATAATCATTCTATATGTGGTCAGTGTACTCGCATTAACTCCTGTTCTGTATCGTATGATTTCGATGACATGGGAAGCGTATGTCACTGTATGTTAGTGGGGAATTGGACACTCCGGTCCTTTCCCCACAGGGTCACTCTACTTTATCAATTTCTATTTCAGACGATCAAGATTAGGGTGATGTATCTGTGATGTCTTCCAACAGTGTGCCTCCGTCGTCACAATTAATGAAGGGCTAGCGGAAAAGTGCTCATGTAAATACGCCAATTGCCTAAGAGGACCCTAGTAGGTTCGACGGCCTTTGACGTCCACTAGCTCGCCCGGTGTAGCGTCCATTCATCGAATGGTTCGGCAGCCGGGTTCGTCCGTTGCGGTCTAGAAGGAGTTTTGGGGTGATGCGAGCACTATAAAATCAACCAAATGCACACCCAGTGACGGCGGATTAGAGGGAGAACGGAGGAAGCCTTTTAGTCCGGTTCATAGCTCGTTCTGGTCCATCCGGACGGCGAGCGAGAGAGGCCCCTCTCTCGTACAACAACATCTGGCCCCAGATGTTGTGGTACAAAATGTTTCGCATTCGGAGCATACGTCTGTCGCTCGGGACGCTCCGACATATAGTCAGGCCGGAGTAGACTGTCAATAAGGCTTCCTCATTCTCATGGTAGCGCACACGACCGCTCTTGGCTACGTGACCTCGGATATCCAGTCAGCTTCGCCAGTCAGAGAATCATCGGCGACCAGGTCACACCATCCGGTAGCCAGGGACACGAGGCCTGCAGACTCTGGACGTTCGCATAGGAAAGTGTGCGGGAATCAACGTACACGGAGCTTCCGGCGGCAATGCATCATAAGACCGCTACTGCACAGGCCTCGGGGACGGACGTGCTTTCCTAAATAGCACAGCTGAATCTGTCGCATATTTTTTATCCGACGATGCTGGGTCGGGACGCTCCGCGGAAGCGGGTACGGACGTCCGAAAATTTCATCCGGTCCGACGGGTTACCGAAAGGGATTCGGAGGATTTCGAGCTTTCCCTTTCGGAACAACATATGCTGTTGTGTATGTCATCTGACTTGATCTTCTACAGGTTCTTTCGTCGGACCAGAATGCTGCGATGCCAGATAAGAAACTGATAGCATCGGTGGACTTAGAAATTTTTGGTTCGGTTCAGGGACATCGTCCCTCAGTTCCGACATAGTCAAATAATGTCACACAAACTTTCGAATTATTGAACGACGCTATATATATTATTATTATATGCTTGCTATTACCAAGCATTTCTGGTTTCTTGTTCGCAAGTTACGGAGATGTCTTTCAAAAGTGTGCCTCTGTCGTCATAGTTAATGAAAAGCTAGCGGCAATAAGTGCTCATGGAATATGTCTATCGCCTAAGAGGTCCCTTGTAGGATCGACGGAGTGACATTCGCTAGCTTACCCGGTGTAGCGTACATTCATCGAATGGTTCGGCTGCCGGGTTCGTCCGTTGCGGTCTAGGAAGGAGATTTGGGTGATGCGAGCACTATAATTACTTTAGTACTCACCCAGTGACGGTGGATTGAGGACAGATCGGAGGAAGCCTGTTAGTCCGGTTCCTGGCTTGTCCAGGTCCACCCGGGCTGTGAGCGAGAGAGGTCCCTCTCTCGTCCAACAACATAGGGGACCGCATGTTGTGGTTCAGATATTTTACGTTCAGAGCATATGTCCGTCGGTCGGGACACTCCGTTATATTGACAGTCCGAGAGACTGTCGATAATGCTTCCTCATCCTCACAGCAGGGCACACGACTGCACATTGGCTACGTGACCTCGAGTATCCGATCAGTTTCGTCATTCAGTGATTCCACGGCGAATAGGTCACGCCATCCGGTAGCCAAGGGACACGAGGCCTATACAATCCGTTTGCTCGCATATTAGTAGTATGCACGGGGTAACGATCACGGAGCTTCCAGCGGCAATGCATTGTAAGACCGCTTCTCCACAGGCCTCAGTGACGGACGTGCTATCCGAGTTAGCACAGTTTTTTCGCAGCATCCCAGCAATCGACAGTTTCTTAGTCGAATCAGGAATTATCTGACGGTGCTGGGTCGGTGCGGTCCGCGGTTGCGTCAGGTACAGACGACCGAACGCTTTATAGGGTCCGACAGGATGGCGAAAGGGATTCGATAGATTTCGAGTTTTCCCTTTCGTAGCATCGGAAGCTGCCATTCATATCTTCTGGCATTATCTTCCAGTGATTGTTATTTCGGACTACATTGCTGCGATGTTGGATAAGAGACTTATAGCGTCATTGGACACGGAATTTTGAATCGGTTCAGGGACATTGTCCCTGACTTACCGACACAGTCCAATAATGTCATTAGAACATGTGTATTATTTATCGACGCTATATATGCATATAAGCCTGCTACCAAGCATGATAGTTTAGTTTCTTGTCCGCAATGCTCATTTCTGCCTTTTTATCATTTATACGAATAATTTATTTTGGCAGAGCAGGGCATACCGAGAGTTCATATGCGTCTAGACGGCGTGGTTAAAGACTGGAAATATTCTTTTTCGCCGTCTTTGTTTTTTCCAACCACAATGTTGGAAACGACAATGATGTCTAGTAGACTTAACTTAGACGCTTTATCATACGTAATCCACCTTACTGAGGCGTTATCATTACGTCTTCAAGAAAAGAATTACGGGATATTATCCTCAATGTGATTTCTTTTGAGGGCAGCAGTTTGTTCACGTATAACTCCGCCCTTCAGTGGCTGATTGGAGTTGGTTAGACGTGATGCAGCCCTACGCGCGTGGATAGTAAGGTGAAGAACTCTCTCAGAGTCGCTTCGTTCTCGGAGAAGCTTCTCTTTGACGGCAACTTTTCAGCAATCCATGAATTGCTCGATTTACACGTTCTCTTGTCTATCTAGTGTTGCAAGAGATTCAGACTGGGGCAAACATTCGGTGGTTGACTCAGAGAGTGCCACTGCAGTTGCCGGATCCGAGTTTTATAATTATGACGGTTGCCAGTCAAACAGGTTGGGATATAATATTGATCCCAACGGATTCGAAGTGCCAGGGTCTTTGGGTTCCGCAGTCTCTAAGCAAGCACTTATCTTCAGCGGAATAATGTTTTTTTAGGCTTGCTTTATGTCATTGGATGAACATTATTCAGAAACGCATGTCCAAATCCTGTCCGTTAATTCGACAGTAGTGGCGTATCTCCGGAACCAGGGAGGCTCTCATTCGTTTCCGTTATTCAATTTAATGGAAAGAATCCTTCTGTTTGTTATAGTACACCAAGTTCTGTTTCGGTCCGTCATATTCCGGGTCGTCTGATTGTTTTACCGGACTCCCGTTCACTTATGGGTCGCTTGTTGCTGTCAGAATGGACTCTCAACAAACAAGTATTCAATCAGATTTGCTATCAATGGGAGCACCCAATGATAATTTATTTACGACACAGCTTGCTAATCAATTGCAGACATATGTGTTTGCTTGTCCGGATCTCTGAGCTAATGTTGTTAACGCTCTATTGATCTAATAGGACGGAATGATAGGATATGCGTATCCTCCGGCGCTGTTGTTTCAGCAGGTATTGCTAAGATAAACAACCATAATACTTTTCTGTTGATAGCATCTCTGTCTTCACAGAGACCGTGGGTAAATTTACTCTGATGTCTACTGTGGGACTTAACGCGAAATCTTCCTCAATGAGAGGATCTTTTTTCGCTGGGTAAAATCGTGTCATCTTTATCGCAACCCGCAAGGTCGCAACCTTCACGTATTCCGTTGTGTGGTCCGTATTGCATTGTAAGCATTGTACTGGACGAGCTTTGGACGCGATTTCTTACTATAGGAGATCCTCTTCTTCGCTATTCTATGCGGCTAAAGTGGAGGCTCTTCCGTTGTTGGTGTAGGGATCACTATGTTCATATTGTTGATCCCTCCGTACTACTCATTGCAACTTTTTAGTATACTTGTTTGACAAGATCTACTGCAGCCTGTTATTATTAAGGTTATAGGTTTATGTTACCTCATACCTATGCACTCTATGATAGTTTACAATTGAGTCTTATGTCTCTTTATCTAAGTCAGTTAGTAACTTTTTGATAAATAGACTTAGAATCATTAGATTAAATTCCTATATGGAATTTAACTTCGGTTCTTATTTAGCTAAGTAATCATTTGAGCCTCTGGAAACAGTAGTTTTCAAATTCTGACCTTTTAGACAGTAATTCTGTTGGCTTCTCTTTTACTGAAGAGTCAGTGAGTTTCATGCACTATTGGTGGATGATTTTCACTTTCGTAGTTTCGGAATCACTACTTCCTTTACTATTTAGGTTGGATTTTTACATAAGAGTTAGGCTCCTAATATCCGGAACCTATTGTTATTAAGGTCCTTCCGTCTTCGTACGGGCATAGGCCTTTACTCTGTCCGGTTAGAGTTTATGTATTTATAAACAGATATCTGTTTATTACTACGGGTGTAAACTTCTTCTGTCTTTGATGCCTAATAGAAGGACGTTACGCTCCATTCTATTGCTAATGGATTCAATTAACTATCGATACTGCTTATGGTATATCTTTGACTCAGCAGTTGTATTTGAGATTTCGGCTCATGAAGTAAGAGTTCTTCTACATCTTGGGCTTACATTAATAGTGTCGCTATTATAGATTTTTGAAGGCTGCTCATTGCGCTCAGCCATCCACATTCATGAATTTTTTATCTCAGAAATATTGAGTCCATTTCTGGAGGCCTCTATTGTTAGGTCTATTATCTACTGCTCAGAATGTCATTCACTTAACAGTTGCTACTATAGCTATGTAGGCTGTCTGTTTCGGCAGTGACTCCGTTCTGCTGCCCTCTTCGCTCTGGGCTATTTGATCCAGGGCAAGAAAAAGGGGGGGGGGGGGGGAGGGTGTTCCCTTGTGTCACCTGTTTTACTATGAAAACAAGGGGATACCTCCTCCGGAGTTAGTAATTCTGAGCTATTATTGGGATGGTTGTTTAGTGAGAAGTTTATGTTTTAAAAATTCATTCAAGTCTTAGTTTTTAAAGTATAGCTTTTGAATATAGCACGTGTCAACGGACATGATTATGCAATCCTCAGACACTTTTAAGGAGTATAAAGAGTCTCTATTCTCTAGACTTACTTTATTTATTGGCTTACTTTAAAAATTATTAGTATAAGGATTATACTAGATATTAATAGAGTACATGGATGTATGATGCTCAATTTTGGAAGGTGTTGTATCTTTCTAATTTATCATAAATAAGAAAGATACATGTAAGGCCTAATACTTCTTTTTCCCTAGAGGGGATGACTCTATTTTATATAATTGAGCGTATTCCATCTTGCTCTATGTCCTTGGCCCTCCAGCCTTTTTACTATTCAGCTATGTCTGGGTCATTGGTACAGTATAAAAATGTTAAAAAATTTATAGTAATTTATATATTTTTTATACTTACCAATGACCCAGACGGGGATGGCCCTCCCAGGAGTTGGGAACTCTTACCTCCCCGCTGAGTACATAGCGCTTACCAGGCACTGGTTATTAGAATGATTAATGGCGCCAATTTCGGAACATCCTTGACACTGCGCATGCGCAGTAGAGGTGAAGTGTGGAGGGCCATTCAGGACATGTTTTCTTTGGTTTTAGATGCAAATTTTGGGGATTGGGGGGCAAAATTTGTGTTTGGCCCTATATTTTAAGAGTTAGCACCAGCTATGTCTGGGTCATTGGTAAGTATAAAAAATATATAAATTACTATAAATTTTTTAACTTTCTTCTATTTTCGTCAAAAAATGTTGCCGTTGCAACGACCTTTGATGAACTTAGTGCAGTTATGCATCTGTGAATTGATTTTCGTTAATGCCAGCCTTTGAAGTTAGTGCATCAGTGCAGCAACTTATACCGTTTGCACTCTCTACATTGCATATTTATGAATTTCCATAAAGAAAGGAAAAAAATACTTTGGCATGCCTCAAAGGGTGCATTCATTATCGGGTTGCTTTGGGACTTGGTATTATTCAGGGCGACCAGGGTAGGCGCTGTCAATTTTCTTTTCATTTCCATCAAAAACTGTTGCTGTTAGTAACAACCTTTGAATTTATTGCATTTGTGCATCAACATTCTTCCTACAGGGCACAGTTATTATAGGATTGTTTTTGAACTTGGTGTGCTGATTAGGCAAGACCTCTAGATAAGAGCTATTGATTAGCATTCATTTCTGTGAAAAAAGTTGCCGTTTATAATGACCTTTAAACTTACTGCATTTGTGTATCAACATTCTTCCATTAGCCAGCCTTACCATTTACATTTAAAAATACATGGACTGCTTTGACGTTGTGCACTCACAATTCTGTTACGTTAATGTTTCACCAAAAAACAATGGAACCAATGATCTTCAATTTTGCCATTTCAAATATAACTTACCAAGTTCAAGTTTGTCAAGTTGAGGTACATTGTCATTGACATTTTCATTTTACCTTATTGTTTCTCTGTTCCACTAAAATGTGGTGTGGTATTCAGGAGTTGGATAAATGCATTTAATCAGTCGCTACCCTTCGGAGATAGTATTGAATGATTTTTTTTTGTAGTCAAAAGATATCTGATGGAAGTGGCAATAATATATTTCAGTTTTTGCTCACATAAAAATCTTCAAAACACTTTAGGAATGCAGAAAACATTCTGTATGACATTGAAATTATAAACAGTGCACATAATTCTCTTGAAATGCTCAAGGACTGTGTGAGGTTCAGGCTGAAAATGAATCCCCGGGTGAAAGTAGAAACTAATGACATGGTGATATTTTGAGCCCTATGGGCACTCCAGGAAGTGAAGCACTAAACTTGAAGAAAATCAGAAAAATGAAGTGAATGTTTTTTGGGCCCTTGGGGAAAACATGGCTTTTTCAGTTTCCTGAAGTGGGAATTTAAACCTCAGGTGCCAGGAAATTGCTTCTTTTAATGCCAAAATTAAAAATTTTTGCCAAATCATGGTCGGCCCAATAGGTCTTGCAATGCCGTTGTGTGCCCAAAGTAAGGGAAACCTCTTGGGTAACCATGTTATGTAACCAAGTGCATTGGTTACCATGATGAATGTCATGGGGACAACCAACTTGGTTACGTAAGTAAAATCCTAAGAACGATGCATGTGATTGGGGGGGGGGGGGGGGGGGGGGGGGTCGGGGGGGAATGGGGGGTAGAATGGGGCCCAGTGGCTCAGTAGGTATAGGTGCAGTCTTCAAGCCGAGAGGTCCTCAGTTTGAATCCCACCTGCGGGCAACCACGTTGTGTCCTTGGGCAAGACACTTCACCCCATTGCCCACATGGGGCTCGGTGGCATTGTGTACTAAGGCATACTGCACGTCGATGGTGCACTTGTCTTCATCCAATGCTAACACTGCTTGTGTGGAGTTAGTATGTTGGGGAGCCTGACAGTTGCTTGCCATTGCTTGGTGGTTCTCTGTGGGTACTCCGGCTTCCTCCACCCATGAAACTCTCCGACACGAGGTGACCCTAGCTGTTGAAAGTTGTTAAACCCCAATAAATAAATAAATAAATATATAGGTGAATGAGTTAAGCAAAATGCTGATATGTGAAGGCCTGGAGTAGAATAACAAGTTGACATAAGCATGCACATATGTTACATTCCATAGGATGCATTAGCTATTTGTGCCCCGTATAATATCATCAAAGTGACCCCTCACAGCCTGCAGAAATGGACTGATTAAACAGCTAAAGAATTTTCCAGAAATGGGCCAGATACTTGCCATTTATTATTGTAGCACATCGAATAATTTTCTCTGATAATTTGTAACAAGGCAAAAATATGTGAACAAATTTTAATGACAAAAAATAATTTGGCACTCTATCATTTAAGGGTGTTTGGAGGAGCAACACATTTCAACACTTCATCCAAAGAAGCCATCTCTTTCATTAGCTGTTCCAGAAAACTTTCAGCGTTTACCTCTGAAAAGGTTGCCAGTTGTACCTTCCAATCCCTTTCTAGTTGTCTCTCTCTCCTGCCAACACTACGTCCTTCACAATAGGTTCAATCACTGTACAATATGCAGTGGTTAAATGGTCTAATGGTGGCTCAAAGTCTGTGGTCAGTTTCTGTGACCATTCTTGTCCAGCCAAATCCTATGAAAAGCATACCTCAAACAACTTTTGCTGCTGCTGCTGTTCTAAATTGATTCCAAAAGGTCAAAAGTCTCTAGCCATATATGATAGTGCTGAAACAGTTAAAGGGTTTTCTTGATTGATTAATCATAAGGATTAATCTTGGTTAATTGATAAATCACTTGTCCAAATAGATATCTGAATAATTGCCATACCGTTGATGATTAACAGCATGAACCCTTTACCCAACGTAACAACAAAACTAACTAGGCCTATATACAAAAATCTTCATTCAAATTTATTATATTTTCAATTTTCCAGTGAGGGGTCATAAGCTATGTTTTTGAATCAGCAATTGAAATTGTTTAGTAATTCATGAATTTATTAGCTTAACTTGACATAGTCAAGATAAGCTATTGCCATCACGCGTGCGGAAGTCTGTTAGTCTGTGAGTCTGTTCACATTTTCCTTTAGCACGGGCTACACCCCACAGTTCTTGTCTGATCGTCATGAAATTTCATATGCAAGTTTGGGGTTATATCTAGATGAGAATGTCCCCTTTTGGTCGCGATCGGTCAACCGGTATGGCTGCCCGAGCCCAAAACCTGAAAACCATTAGCACAGTCTACAGGTCGTATTTATGAAGGGATTTCATTGTAACTTGGTAGGATGCCTCTGTATAATGCCTAGATGAGAGCGTCCCCTTTTGGGCATGATCTATCAAACATGATGGCTGCCCAAGCCTGAAACCCAAAAACTTTTAGCACAGTCTGCAGCTCATGTTTAATATGGAGGGATTTCATTGTAACTTGGTAGGATGACTCCTTATGATCGCTAAATGAGAATTTCCCCATTTGGGCGTGATCTGCCAACTGAGCCCAAAACCTGAAAACCTTTAGCACAGTCTACAGCTCATATTTATTGAGGAATTTCATTGTAACTTGGTGGGTAGACTTCATACAATGTCTAGATGAGAAAGTCACCTTTTGGTCCTGATTGGGCAAATGTGATGGCTACAGGGGCCCGAAGCCCGAAAACCTTTAGCACAGTCTACAGGTCATATTTATGAAGGGATTTCATTGTAACTTGGTAGGATGACTCCAAATAATGTCTAGATGAGAACGTCCCATTTTGATCGCGATCATTCAGCCTTGATGGGTGCCCGAGCCCAAAAACCTTTAGCATAGGCAAAAGGTCATATTTATGGAAGGATTTCATTGTAACCTGTTAGGTTGACTCCATATAATGCCTAGATGATGACAACCCCTTTTGGTCGTGATTGGTCATCTGTGATGGCTACAGGTGCCCGAAGCCCGAAAACCTTGAGCACAGTCTAACGGTCATATTTATAAAGGGATTTCAGTGTAACTTCGTAGGATCACTCCAGATGATGCCCAGATTAGATTGTCCCCTTTGGTTGCAATCATTCAACTATGATAGCTGCCCGAGCCCGAAGCCCAAAAACCTTCAGCACAGTCTACAGGTCATATTTATGAAGGGATTTCATTGTAACTTGGTAGGTTGACTTCATATAATGTCTAGATGAGAACGTCCCCTTTTGGACATGATTGGGCAACTGTGACGGCTACAGGGGCCTGAAGCCCGAAAACCTTTAGAACAGTCTACAGGTCATAATTATGAAGGGATTTCATTGTAGCTTGGTAGGATGACTCCAAATAATGTCTAGATGAGAACGTTCCCTTTTGGTCGCGATCATTCAGCCTTAATGGCTGCCCGGGCCCAAAAACCTTTAGCATAGTCTATAGGTCGTATTTATGGAAGGATTTCATTGTAACTTATTAGGTTGACTCCATATAATGCCTAGATGATGACATCCCCTTTTGGTTGTGATTGATCAACTGTGATGGATACAGGTGCCCGAAGCCCGAAAATCTTGAGCATAGTCTACAGGTCATATTTATGAAGGGATTTCATTGTAACTTGGTAGGTTGACTTCATATAATGTCTAGATGAGAACAGCCCCTTTTGGACGCCATTAGGCAACTGTGATGGCTACAGGGGCCTGAAGCCTGAAAACCTTTAGCACAGTCTACAGGTGATATTTATGAAGGGATTTCATTGTACCTTGGTAGGATGACTCCAAATAATGTCTAGATGAGCACGTCCCATTTTGGTCATGATCATTCAGCCTTCATGGCTGCCCGAGCCCAAAACCCCAAAACCTTTAGCACAGTCTATAGGTCATATTTATGGAAGGATTTCATTGTAACCTGTCAGTTTCCATATAATTCCTAGATGATGACATCCCCTTTTGGTCGTGATTGGTCAACTGTGACGGCTCCAGGGGCGCGAAGCACGAAAACCTTGAGCACAGTGTACAGGTCATATTTATGAAGGGATTTCATTGTAACTTCGTAGGATCACTCCAGATGATGCCCAGATGAGAATGTCCCCTTTTGGTTGCGATCATTCAACCATGATGGCTGCCCATGCCCAAAGCCCAAAAACCTTTAGCACAGTCTACAGGTCATATTTATGAAGGGATTTCATTGTAACTTGGTAGGTTGACTTCATATAATGTCTAGATGAGAACGTCCCCTTTGGACGCAAATGGGAAACTGACAGCTCCAGGGACCCGAAGCCCGAAAACCTTTAGCACAGTCTACAGGCCATATTTATGAAGGGATTTCAATGTACCTTGATAGGATGACTCGTTTTGGAATAATTTCACTGTAACTTGGTAACTTTCGTTGATATACGTTAACTGTGAGGGCCACATACATTAACTGTGTGGTCATATTAACCCACCCCTCAGCTCTTTAGTACAGTGTACACCTCATATTATTTTTTTGTCAAAAACATAGCATACAGGGAACAGAAATGAACATATTCCCAATTATCACAATTCTTGTCTTATTTCATAATCCTTTCACAAACATTGAACATTATCCTTTTCATCAAACACAACACACAAGCCACAGTGTCATTGACACTTTCATTTTGCAAGTATCGTCTGCTACCCGCAATGGGCAAAGGGTTAAGAATGACCATTTCCAGCCACTGATACAGTATGATGATCATGCAAGTAAACAAGTATGTCAGCAAGTAACTTGCATGCTTTAATCTGTCTCATATAATTGATGTGAGTCAGTGTGACAATATTTGCCTGGTTTGGAGCAAGTTTGTTCCTTTATTAACCCATTTAATACAGTAGTTCAAAAGTAATGGTTAACCGATCAATTACTTTTTGGATCGATCAAGATGTTGATCATTGATTAATCGATAAATCGGTTAACCGTTTCAGCTCTAATATATGAGGACATGAACGAATCAGTTTTTTCTTTTTTGTTTATTATGTTATTTTTCTTTGAAGGTGAGTGAGGTTAGACTATTTGGGGAAGAAGATATTTTACAAGATTTGTATATAAAGTTTTGTGAATGGCCTGAAGATGACAGTAAAGTTCTAATATATGGAAACAGGTATTATAATATTATGTTAACTCATTACCCAACACAAAAGGCACAATATTTGCAATGGAAATTCTTGAATAACTAATTTTTTTCAGTTTTTTGAGTCAAAAACATAGCCTATGTACCCTCACTGAAATGAGCTTGTTCCATTGAGGGGTCATAACCAATGTTTTTGAGACATAAAAATGAAAAAAAATAATGAAAATTAAATGGTGATTTTTGTGAATAGTGCCGGCCAGTTTTTGCAGTTGTGTTGGGTAAAGGGTTTACTCTTCCTGGACTATGATCTATTTTATAATGATGATGAAATCTGTTGTTTGAAATTAGTTTGAATATTATTCTATTTCCATAGTTATACTGATTCATCATGTTATAACATTGAAACAACAATACAGTGGAACCCTGTTAATTGAATGGCCACTTTGCCAATGAAAATTATTCAATTAACTGGTAATTTTACTGCGACCCCAGTCAACGAAGTTTAACACTGAAAAATGTTCAGTTTAATGTAGTTCTTTCGAGCCTCGGCTTGTCCAGTTGTGCACAGCATTACAATCGGAATCTGCATCAGAATCGGCCAATTGTGAGCTCAAATAACTGGTAATAGGTCAACGACCATTTTTTGTAATCAGTTGAACACTAGTCAAAATATCATGATTTGCATCCTTAGGGTGGTCAGCTTGAAGTTTATTCAAATCACGTGTTATACCAGCTTTTAACTTTAAGGACTGTTCCTAAAAAATCTTCTTCACACTCACGAGTCAGATTCTTTTGTTGATAGTATTTACATCCTTAGTGTAGTGACATTCAAACTTGTTCAAATCAAATCCTTGGGCTCATATATGGGCTCCCTATAGAAGCCCGAATTTTAACTTCATGCAACATGAGGAATATGCTTGAAAGATCTTTTTTTTTTCAGATCTGCCAGGCAGAATCTTTTGATATTTGGTATATAACATTACTATAACTCCCAGATTAATGTTTGTTCAGTGTTACGCATGACTGATTTTTGTGGGAACCAGGGGGGTTTGAAATTTAACAAAGAACCCCATGTAGAATTTACTTTTTGTTTAAATGAACTGTGACAATGCATAACAGAGCTGTTAAACTTAGTTAGATATAAATGTGAGTACATAAGATTAACGTTTGTTCAAATGGGATTCCACAAGTCCTCTTGGGGTCCTGGGGGATGGGAAGGAGGGTCCATTGCACAAAATTTCTAACATATAAATGCTGCATGTGATCTTAAATTCTTCAAACAGTTTTATCAGGTGATCAATTAAGGCCCCTTGGGGCCTCTTGTTTATTTTCATGAGATTTTTGTGTTTTACAGCTATGGAATCTATGGTCAATAGGTTTCCTCAGTACCTGGCCATCAGCTAATTTTGTTGACTATTGTACAATTACAGACTTTTTATGAGCTCGATGCATAGTTTTATCAGCCTAAGAGAAAATATCAACTGTCATTATTTTTTTTACAATAACATCATGCATTGACTGAAATCAAAATTCTCTTTTGATTTTATTATAAAACTGCTAAAAGCAAAACTCTGGAGAAAAAATTGATGTGCTCAGAAAACAACAAAAAGACCAGGTTAAATTTGTTCTCCTTTGAACAACTGCTTTGAAAAAAAATGTTTTTTTTACTCAGTCCTGAAAATATTTGGCAATGATGTGATGTAAATTCTACTGAGGCTGCTTCATACATTTTAGAAACAACCTGGCCATCTCACATTTTTTAACTTCTCTTTTGACCTTATTTCTGCTAATTGGGAAACAGCAATTAACATTTATTGTATAATAATATGCATTATGTGAACTTATTTTTATATTTTATAGTAAGAGACCTTTAGATTGGCTAAATTTGGGGACACTGAGATTGCCAAGGAAGTCTAACATCACCAAATTCAGCGAGTTTTCAAGACATTGGAAATCTTTAATTATGAAGTACACCAAGGACCTTGGTATTCCCTTTGTGCAGGTCAAAAATCCTTTTAGATGCATTTGCAATCACTTCGGCCAAATTCACTTGTGTGTGTCAAAAATCATTTCGGATACATTTGCAGTCACTTGGGCCAAAGTCACTTTTTTATGCCCTCGCCAATTTTGGCAGGGGTATTCAGTGTTACCCTTGTCCATCCATACGTCAGTATGTCTGTCCCGAATATGGTTTCCAGACAATAACTTTAGTTTGACTGAACAAAATGAAACAAAATTTTATAAATTCTGTCTTATATGTCGTCGATCCTATGGATGTTCTTGATTTTTGTTGAGTATTTCCTCCGTACTACTCTCAGAACTTGGAGAATGTTAACCCTCAGTGCTTGGAGATTTTTCACACATTTTGCTGTATTTTGACATCCTCCATCCTATGGATTTGCTGTTGTTTCTAGAAAGTCTTGGCTGCCTATATAGACAGCCAAGATTTACCTAGACACAACTGTCAAGATACCTAGAATTTAACATGCAAATGTACCCCAAAACTGCATGTTGGGGCGCCTGTTTTGTTGTAGTAAAAGTGAACTAAGTCAGAATTTGTCAAATGAGGGTTAAGCTTTACAGGGTATTTTTTGTTTTTAAAAATTTGTTTAGCAGTTTTTATCACAGTCCTGGAAAATTGATTAACAATTTCAACTTTTACCATTTTTAGCTCAACTTTTACGAAGTCAAATTTGAGCTATTGTCATGGCCCGTCGTCCTTCTGTCCGTCCGTCCGTCTGTCCATCTGTCTGTCTGTCCGTACGTCAACAATTGGCTATGGCTCGGGCTAGAGGTCGTATTTATGAACCGATCTTTACGAAACTTCTTGTGCACCTTTGTTATGACCCTGGGACGGGAACGAGTGTTTTTAGGGGTGGTCCAAAATTCAAGATGGCTGCCAGTGGCCATTTTGTACCGATGATGCAAAAAGCAGTTTTTTGTACAGAACTTCTGTATGAAAGTTCTGATTTGAATAAAGTTTTGTATAAATGTTTAGTACCATGGGATACATCACATATAATACGGGTTTTTTCTCGTGCGTAAATTATGCAAATTAGACTGACTTTGATTTATTTAGTGTTACTTTCAGAGCTGTAAGTGCCAAGCTGCTATGGCTCGGGCTAGAGGCCGTATTTATGAACCGATCTTTACGAAACTTCTTGGGTACCTTTGTTATGACCGTGGGACGAGAACGAGTGTTTTTGGGTGCGGTCCGAAATTCAAGATGGCTGCCAGCCGCCATTTTGTACCGATGATGCAGAAATCTGTTTTTTGTACAGAACTTCCATATGAAAGCTCTGATTTGAATAATTTTTTGTATGAATGTTTAGTGCCATGGGATACATCACATATAATACGGGTTTTTTTCTCGTACGTAAATTGTGCAAATTAGACTAATTTTGATGTTTTTTTGGGTTACTTTCAGCACTGTAAGTGCAAATGCCAATACGGCTTAGGCTAGAGGCCGTATTTATGAACCGATCTTTACGAAACTTCTTGGGTACCTTTGGTATCACGGTGGGACGAGAACGAGTGTTTTGGGGTCCGGTCCGAAATTCAAGATGGCCGATGGCAGCCATTTTGTACAAAATTAGGTGCAATCAGATTTTTGCACAGAACTTCCATATGAAAACCCTGATTTGAATAATTTTTGTGTGTGAATGTTTAGTACCATGGGATGCATCACATATAATACGGGGTTTTTTCTCGTGCAGAAATTATGCAAATTAGATGAACTTTGATTTTTTCAGTGCGACTTACACACAGTAAGTACACATGTCAATACGGCTCAGACTAGAGTCTGTATTTATGAACTGATCTTCACGAAATGTCTTGGGTACCTTTGTTATCACCTTGGGACGAGAACGAGTGTTTCTGGGTGCGGTCTAAAATTCAAGATGGCTGCCAGTGGCCATTTTGTACCGAAATTAGGTCTAATCAGTTTTTTGTACACATCTTCTATACAGCTCAGACTAGAGGCCATATTTATGAACCAATCTTTACGAAACTTCTTGGGTACCTTTGTTATCACCGTGGGATGAGAGCGAGTGTTTTTGGGTGTGGTCCGAAATTCAAGATGGCCACCAGCAGCCATTTTGTACCAAAATTAATGCAATCAGTCTTTTGTATAGAACTTCTGTATGAAAGTTCTGATTTGAATAAATTTTTGTATGAATGTTTAGTAACATGGAATACATCACATATTGTAAGGGGTTTTTTTTCGTGCAGAAATTATGCAAATTAGATGAACTTTGATTTATTCAGTGCTACTTACACAATGTAAGCACACATGTCAATACGGCTCAGGGTAGAGGCTGTATTTATGAACCGATCTTCACAAAACTTCTTGGGTACCTTTGTTATCTCCTTGGGATGAGAATGAGTGTTTCTGGGTACGGTCCAAAATTCAAGATGGCTGCCAGTGGCCATTTTGTACCGAAATTAGGTCCAATCAGTTTTTTGTCACAAGTTCTATACAGCTCGTATTTATGAACTGATCTTCACAAAACTTCTTGAGTACTTTTGTTTTCAACTTGGGACAGGAACGAGTGTGTTTTGGGGTGCCTTTGTTGTCACTGTGCTATGAGAACAAATATTTTGGGGTTCAGTCAGACCCACTCTGGGACTCAAAGATTTCTTTTCTAGTTCAGCATCTGACTGTCACCCACCTTTACAATACTTTACCTATACATTTGTTACAGGCAACGGTCAGTATTTATGTACAGACCGTTACAATACTTTATATGTACCTTTGTTATCAGGTCATTACCTAGATGTTTGTCATTGCTGTGTCACATACTATACATGTACATGTCTTTGTCTTGACAAGTTGAGCTACAGTGTCATTGACACTTTCATTGAATTGAAATATTGGATGAGCACATAAAATTTTTAATCGCACAATGCAAACCAAATTTCGGTGATTGGATCGCACATGGGAGATCTTGCTTCACAAACAAACTGTGATGCGAACCCGAACAATAAATACCTCGACTCTGTGCGTTTGGACTAATCTAAAGGCCTCAGCAGAAAATATAAGGCATTTTCTTCAATGATACTTTTGAGAGGTAGTGTTTTGTGAAGGATTCTGTTTGCACAGAAATATGGTAATTGACTACTCTGTTATTTTATTTTCAATGTCTCATTTTAGTGTTCCTGGAGCAGATACATCTCAGTATGACATCTGTCAGTGTTACTTCACAATAACAGCTGTACCACCCCTCAACCCATGCGAAGACTGCCGCCTCATCCGTAAAGGTATCAAGTGTTAGCAATAATATATTAGCATATCTTGCTTACAATTTTGTGTCACATAAAATGTGGCAATCCGTGATGACAAGACACAGTGGACAGATTCTGAGAAAAAGGATTAGTAATAATTTATTTCTACAACTCAGTTTTGTGCTTTATGATTGAATTATTACTGATCTTCCCCCAAATATCTGAATAAGGTTGTTCCTTTACATTTTATATGACTGTGAATGTTTGTGAATGAAGGTATTCAGGACCACATGATTTAAACCTTTACCCAACGTAACGACCAAAACCGGCCAGTGCTATTCTCAAAAATCGTCTATTAATTTTAATTATTTTTTCATTTTTTGTCTCAAAAACATAGGTTATGATCCCTCATTGGAAAGAGCTCATCGAGCTCGTTCCAATGAGGGGTCATAACCTATGTTTTTGAGACAAAAAATGAAAAAAATAGTTATTCAAGAATTTTTTTTTGCAAGTGTCGTCTGCTTTTCATGTTAGGTAAAGGGTTAACTGTTAACATGCTGAGTATTTTTTGAAATACACCTAAAATCAAGTCGTCACAGCAGCCACTTGATTAGTGTTCAGTAACATTTACACAGAACTTACTGATTCATCATAACTGTTGCAAATTTTTAACCAAGCACAACTTTTAAGTTCAGTAATTTCACCCAAAGAACAAAGGGCATGTGTCACATGCCTGTCATAGCCATTTTCATCAAGCCATAAAAAGTGTTCACCATTCATTTTAATTTGTATTGCAGTCAATCGTACATTAACATTGTCATGAATCATTGTTCCAGCTATGACTCCAACAACCAGTTCCTAAACTCAGTTTTGTTGAATATCAAATGCAGGATGCATGTCCAAAAGCAATTTGTGACTTTTAAAAAAAAAGGTCTGCTTTCCAAGGTTCCTATCAAGGAATTAACCCCAAATTTAATCCTCTGACATCCAAAGTAGACTTCGCACATGGTATGCATTGATTTTCAGGAATTTTTATCGTGAAACTTTGTAAATATCTAACTTTTAACCATATGCTCACCACTTTTCTCTAAAATCTTAGAGGGAACAGTGATTTCTCCAAAAGTTTTATCACTTCATTGGTCAGTAATCAGCATATAGAAGATACTCACTTTAAAACTCAACTTCTAACTTAAGATTTACAAATTCACTCTATTTTCTCTGGCAAAGTCTGTTATTTTTTAAACTTACTGATCATTTGCATTCTTATTATACCCCCCGCAAACAAAGTTTGGGGGGTATATAGGAATCACCCTGTCCGTCCGTCCGTCTGTCCGTCTGTCCATCCTTATAAACACAACTCCTCCTAAACCGTTTGAAGAATTTTCATGAAACTTTACACAATGGAAGAACTCCATATGAAGATCTGCATGAAGCAATGTAATTCCGTTCTGACAAACGTGGGGGTATCACTTTGTGAGCTTGCTCACAGTACCTCTAGTTTTGCAACAGGTAGGTCCTAAATTGTGTTGTGTGTTTTGCAAAACATTTACCATTGCTACTTTTCGGTTAAAGGACGAGAACAGCACTAGAATGTTTGCATGATGCCATCACCAAAACAAAACAGATCGGTTACACGATTCTACTCAATGAGTCCCAGAAGTGGGCAGCATTAATAATTTGCCAAACTTTACATTATACTTCTGTTGTGGTGATGATATTGCCACAAGGGCTGAACTGAACCAGTTAAGTGGGGCTACTGAAATAATTAAAATATGCCTTTTTAGGCCATAAAAAAAAGAACCTCTGTTTCTCGGGCCCACGTGCATGGTCATATTTGCTGCGCATGCAACCTTTTTATGACACCAAAAAATCTTTAAAAATACTTTGAGATATTGTGCTCATTTTGGTAAATCGATATCGATGCATTGACAAATTTTAAATTAACACACTTCAAGCTTTTTTGACATCATACTTTAATAAAGTGGGTGGGTTTTAGCAATATTCACGACAGAAAGTGTTTTATTCTGTAAAAGGTAAGTCATAATGACAGCAAGAAGGAAGGTGTCTTTCAGTCTGACAACAAACAGTCATAAAGGGGAATGATCGATTCGCACGACGTTTGATTCGCACCAACCCTCAGAAAGTCTGCAAAGTCAGGTGCTATGTTGAATGAAACACAGTCTCCTGGCATTTATTTTTAGTAACGTTTGTATTGTAAATGGCCGTCATTGGGAATTTGTGTACTGTTATTTGAAACCGTTACGAGTTTCCCAGTTAATTTAAATAAATGCATTTGAGATGCAGGATAATTGGATAACTAATAGTAACCGTTGCTTGATATAAAAGTAACAGTCATAGTTGAAAATAAATCGCATATAGGCAGCTATGTGTGGTCAAATTGGTTAATAAAAACACGCAAACATTCGTTTTGTAGATTTCCGAAAAATATGATTTATGGATGAACTGCTCGTTCAAATGGGGTGTGATAATTTTTAATATAAGGAGGAAAAATTACGATTCACGATTTTATTAGGCAGGTTGTGAAAGGATTTTTTTTGGGGGGTAAAATAAATCTGTGAAAGTTGGCACTTCGACATTTGATTTGTCCCAGAGACGTTTCATCCCGAGACATTTCACCCACGAGGCGTTTCGTCCTGTGTCATAATTTTCACGTTTCACTGAAAAAACAAACATTCAAACACCACTTCATTTATGACCCAACACCCCTACGGTGAATAACCAATATATTTTTATACTGTACCAATGACCCAGACATAGCTGGTGCTAACTCTTAAAATATAGGGCCAAACACAAATTTTGCCCCCCAATCCCCAAAATTTGCATCTAAAACTAAAGAAAACATGTCCTGAAAGGCCCTCCACACTTCGCCCCTACTGCGCATGCGCAGTGTCAAGGACGTTCCGAAATTGGCGCCATTAATCATTCTAAGTTTGGCCCTTCATCAGTTAACATCTGACTGATCTTTGTGCTTTTAAATCTCAGTTTAAATGATGCCAGACACATAAATATTAGTGAAATGGTGATTCTAAGGAGGATAGAAAAGGAGGAGAGGAAAAGAATGTGTGACAGAATATTATCAGGGCTGTAACTTAAAATTTTTTAATGAAATTATGTTAAGTTACCTATTTTCAAGGCAGCAGCCATTTTGTTGTCATTCTGATTATTTAGTTACACTGTTTTTTCAAGTGTTTTTCCTCTCTCCCTGTCCTTTAAGTTCCCCCTTGCTATTCTCCCATGCTTTTGGCATAGTTTCTGTAATTATTATTACTAAAATTTCTTGGGAGTTTTAGCTGAATAACAGAATGAATTCTGTTCTTTCCCCATGTTTACGTCTTCACCTACGGGTGGTTAGGCGTTGTGTTCTGCATCTACCATCTGATGTTCTGCAGTTTCTTCCCTGGAAGTCTCTGTTTTGCATCAGATGGTGTATTTTTGGTAACTGATTTCGGGCCTGGGTGCCTGGAGTCTTATTTTAGTGTTTTTACACTCATTGTTTACATTTACAACAGCCCTCTGTGTGAGGGGGGGATTTCTAAATAATAATATCTTTATGTTATTTTAATCATAAATAGATACATTATTATTGTTCGTAAGTGTTGAATAGATTGTTTAAAATATTTTTAAAATTTTTGTCCACACTTAGGCTTGGGATCCATTGGGGCTCAACGTTACTTTTCAGAAACTTGGGCTGTTCTGAAAAAATATTTTTTCAAAATATTTTGATTTCAATTATTTTTTCTATATTAATGGATCATATTATTATTATGTATTTTGATTGCCAGGGGTTAGTGCGAGTACCAGGACTTGTTTTCTTTTCACATTGAAAGGATATTGATCAATTGTTTTAAGAGGAAGTCTTCCTCTGACCTTATTATCATTCTATATGTGGTCAGTGTACTCGCATTAACTCCTGTTCTGTATCGTATGATTTCGATGACAATATGGGAAGCGTATGTCACGGTATGTTGTTGGGGATTTGGACACTCCGGTCCTTTCCCCGCAGGGTCACTCTACTTTATCAATTTCTATTTCAGACGATCAAGATTAGGGTGATGTATCTGTGATGTCTTCCAACAGTGTGCCTCCGTCGTCACAATTATTGAAGGGCTAGCGGAAAAGTGCTCATGTAATACGCCAATTGCCTAAGAGGACCCTAGTAGGTTCGACGGCCTTTGACGTCCGCTAGCTCGCCCGGTGTAACGTCCATTCACCGAATGGTTCGGCAGCCGGGTTCGTCCGTTGCGGTCTAGAAGGAATTTTGGGGTGATGCGAGCACTATAAAATTAACTTAATGCACACCCAGTGACGGCGGATCGGAGGGAGAACGGAGGAAGCCTTTTAGTCCGGTTCATAGCTCGTTCCGGTCCATCCGGACGGCAAGCGAGAGAGGCCCCTCTCTCGTTCAACAACATCTGGCCCCAGATGTTGTGGTACAAATGTGTCGTTAGCGGAGCATACGTCCGTCGCTCGGGACGCTCCGTTGTATAGGCAGTCCGCTGAGACTGCTAAGGCTTCCTCTTCTCGTCAGCGCACACGACCGCACCTTGGCTGCGTGACCGCCGATATATTACCAGCTTCGCCGATCAAGTATTCTTCGGCGACCAGGTCACACCATCCGACAGCCAGGGATTCGAGACCGATGGACTCCGGACGTTCGCATAGGAAGTATGCGGGAGCCATCTGATGCGGAGCTACCCTCGGCGAAGCAGCGATAGTCTGCGCCTCCGCAGGTCTCGACGCCGGACATTCTTGTGCACATAGCACAGCTTATCGCAGCATCCCAGCAGCCGACAGAAACGGTGTCGGATCGAGAATTATCCGACAGCGCTGGGTCGGTAGCCGGGGACTCGAGGCCTGCAGACTCCGGACGTTCGCATAGGAAGTGTGCGGGAGTCAACGTACACGGAGCTTCCAGCGGCAATGCATCGTAAGTCCGCTACTGCACAGGCCTCGGGAACGGACGTGCTTTCCTTAATAGCACAGTTTATCGCAGCATCCCAGCATCAACTGAATCTGTCGCATATATTTTATCCGACGATGCTGGGTCGGGACGCTCCGCGGAAGCGGGTACGGACGTCTGAAAATTTTCATCCGGTCCGACGGGATACCGAAAGGGATTCGGTGGATTTCAAGCTTTCCCTTTCGGAACAACATATGCTGCGATGCCGGATAAGAAACTGATAGCGTCGGTGGACTTAGAAATTTTTGGTTCGGTTCAGGGACATCGTCCCTCAGTTCCGACATAGTCCAATAATGTCACGCAAACTATCGAATTATTGAACGACGCTATATATATTATTATTTTATGCTTGCTATCCAAGCATTTCTGGTTTCTTGTTCGAAGAGTTATGGAGATGTCTTTCAAAAGTGTGCCTCTGTCGTCATAGTTAATGAAGAGTTAGCGGCAATATGTGCTCATGGAATATGTCTATCGCTTACGGAGTGACATTCGCTAGCTCACCCGGTGTAGCGTACATTCATCGAATGGTTCGGCTGCCGGGTTCGTCCGTTGCGGTCTAGGAAGGAGATTTGGGTGATGCGAGCACTTTAATTACTTTAGTACTCACCCAGTGACGGCAGATTGAGGACAGATCGGAGGAAGCCAACAACATAGGGGACCGCATGTTGTGGTTCAGATATTTTACATTCGGAGCATATGTCCGTTGCTCGGGACGCTCCGTTATATTGACAGTCCGAGAGACTGTCTTTAATGCTTCCTCATCCTCACAGCAGGGCACACGACCGCACATTGGCTACGTGACCTCGAGTATCCGATCAGTTTCGGCATTCAGTGATTCCACAGCGAATAGGTCGCGCCATCCGGTAGCCAAGGGACACGAGGCCTATACACTCCGTTCGCTCGCATATTGGAAGTATGCACGGGGTAACGATCTCGGAGCTTCCTGCGGCAATGCATCGTAAGACCGCTGCTCCTCAGGCCTCAGTGACGGACGTGCTATCCGAGTTAGCACAGTTGTTTCGCAGCATCCCAGCAATTGACGGTTTCTCGGTCGAATCAGGAATTATCCGACGGCGCTGGGTCGGTGCGGTCCGCGGTTGCATCAAGCTACGGACGACCGAACGCTTTATAGGGTCCGACAGGATGGCGAAAGGGATTCGAAAGATTTCGAGTTTTCCCTTTAGTAGTATCGGAAGATGCCTTTCTTATCTTCTGGCATTTCTTCCAGTGATTTTTTTTTCGGACTTCATTGCTGCGATCTTGGATAAGAGACTTATAGCGTCATTGGACTCGGATTTTTCGATCGGTACAGGGGCTTTGTCCCTGACTTACCGACGCAGTCCAATATTGTCATTACAACATGTGTTTTATTTTTCGACGCTATATATTTATATATATATACAAGCCTGCTACTAAGCATGATAGTTTAGTTTCTTGTCCGCGTGGCTCATTTCTGCCATTTTATCTTTTTTACATATAGTTTATTTTGGCAGAGCAGGGCATACCGAGAGTTCATATGCGTCTAGACGGTGATTAAAGACTGCATATATTCTTTTTCGCCGTTTATGTCTTTTCCAATTTCAGTGTTGGGAACGACATTATGTATAGTAGACTTAACTTAGACGCTTTATTATACGTAATCCGCCTTACTGAGGCGTTATCATTACGTCTTCAAGAAAAGATTTACGGGATATTATTCTCAATGTAATTTCTTTTGAGGGCAGTAGTTTGTTCACGTATAACTCCGCCCTTCAGTGGCTGATTGGAGTTGGTTAGACGTGATGCAGCCCTAGCTACATCCACGCGTGGATAGTAGGTTAAGAACTCTCTCAGAGTCGCTTCGTTCTCGGAGGAGCTTCTCTTCGACGGCAACTTTCCGGCAATCCATGAATTGCTTGAATTATACATTCTCTTGTCTATCTAGTGTTACAAGAGATTCAGACTGGGGCAAACATTCGGTGGTTGACTCAGAGAGTGCCGCCGCAGTTGCCGGACCCGAGTGTGGCTGTTATGACGGTGCCAGTCAAACAGATTGGGATATATACTGATCCCTACGGATTCGAAGTGCCAGGGTCTTTGGGTTCCGCAGTCTTTTAGCTATCAGTTTAACTTCCGCGGAATAATGTTTTTTAGGCTTGCTTTATATCATTGCATGAACATTATTCAGAAACGCATGCCCAAATGCCTGTCCTTTAATTCGACAGTAGTGGCGTATCTCCGGAACCAGGGAGGCACTCTTTCGTTTCCGTTATTCAATTTAATGGAAAGAATCCGTCTGTTGGTTATAGTACACCAAGTTCAGTTTTGGTCCGTCATATTCTGGGTCGTCTGATTGTTTTATCGCACTCCCGTTCTCTTACGGGTCGCTTGTTGCTGTCAGAATGGACTCTCAACAAACAAGTATTTAATCAGATTTGCTATCTATGGGAGCGCCCAATGATGTTTTATTTATGACACAGCTTGCTAATCAATTGCAGACGTATGTGTTGGCTTGTCCAGATCTCTGAGCTAATACTGTTAACGCTCTATTGATCTATAGGACGGAATGATAGGATACGCGTATCCTCCGGCGCTGTTGTTTTAGCAGGTATTGCTAAGATAAACAACCACTATACATTTCTGTTGATAGCATCTCTATCTTCACAGAGATCATGAGTAATTTACTCTCTTGTCTACTGTGGATCTTAACGTGAAATCTTCCTCTATGTGAGGATCTTTTTTCACTGGGTAAATCGTGTCATCTTTATCACAACCAGCAAGGTCGCAACCTTCATGTATTCCGTTGTGTGGTCCGTATTGCATTGTATGCACTGTACTGGACGAGCTTTGGACGCGATTTCTTACTATAGGAGATCCTCTTCTTTGCTATTCTATGCGACTAAAGTGGAGGCTCTTCCGTCGTGGTGTAGGGATCATTATGTTCATATGGTTGATCCCTCCATACTACTCATTGCTATTTTTTAGTATACTTGTTTCACAAGATCTACTGCAGCCTGTGTTATTTAGGTTATAGGTTTATGTTACCTCATACCTATGCACTCTACTATAGTTTACAATTGAGTCTTTTGTCTCTTTATCTAAGTCAGTTAGTAACTTTTTGATAAATAGACTTAGAATCTTTAGATTAAATTCCTATACGGATTTTAACTTCGGTTCTTATTTAGCTAAGTAATCATTTGAGCCTCTGGAAACAGTAGTTTTCAAATTCTGACCTTTTAGACAGTAATTCTGTTGATTTCTCTTTTACTGTAGAGTCAGTGAGTTTCATGCACTATCGATGGATGATTTTCACTTTCATAGTTTCGGAATCAATACTTCCGTTACTATTTAGGTTGGATTGTTGCATAAGAGTTAGGCTCCTATTATCCGGAACCTATTATTTTAAGGTCCTTCCGTCTTCGTATGGGCATAGGCCTTTACTCTTTCCGGGTACAGTTTATGTATTTATAAACAGATATCTGTTTATTACAAGGGCGTAAGCTTCTTCTGTCTTTGATGTCTAGTAGAAGGACGTTACGCTCCATTTTATTGTTAATGGATTCTATTAACTAGCGTACTGCTTACGGTATATCATTAGCTTAGCAGTTGTGCTTAAGATTTCGGCTCATGAAGTAAGAGTTCTTCTACTTCTTGGGCTTACATTAATAGTGTTGCTATTATAGATTTTTGAAGGCTGCTCATTGCGCTCAGCCATCCATTCATGAATTTTATCTCAGAAATATCGAGTCCATTTCTGGAGGCCTCTATTGTTAGGTCTATTATCTACTGCTCAGAATGTCATTCTCTTAACAGTTGCTACTATAGCTAGGTAGGCTGTCTGTTTCGGCAGTGTCTCCGTTCGGCTGCCCTCTTCGCTCTGGGCTATTTGACCCAGGGCAAGAAAAAGGGGGGGGGGAGGGTGTTCCCTTGGGTCACCTGTTTTTACTATGAAAACAAGGGGATACCTCCTCCGGAGTTAGTAATTCTGAGCTGTTATTGGGATGGTTGTTTAGTGAGAAGTTTAAGTTTATAAAATTCATTCAAGTCTTAGTTTTTAAAGTATAGCCTTTGAATATTGCATATGTCAACGGACATGATTATGCAATTCTCACACACTTTTAGAAGTATAAGAGTCTCTATTCTCTAGACTTACTTTATTATTGGCTTACTTTAAAAATTATTAGTATAAGGATTATTGGATATTAATAGAGTACATGGATGTATGAAGCTCAATTTTTGGAAGGTGTTGTATCTTTCTAATTTATCATAAATAAGAAAGATACATGTAAGGCCTATTACTTCTTTTCCCTACAGGGGATGACTCTATTTTATTTTATTGAGCGTATTCCATTTTGCTCTATGTCCTTGGCCCTCCAGCCTTTTTACTATTCAGCTATGTCTGGGTCATTGGTACAGTATAAAAATGTTAAAAAATTTATAGTAATTTATATATTTTTTATACTTACCAATGACCCAGACGGGGATGGCCCTCCCAGGAGTTGGGAACTCTTGCCTCCCCGCTGAGTACATAGCGCTTACCAGGCACTGGTTATTAGAATGATTAATGGCGCCAATTTCGGAACGTCCTTGACACTGCGCATGCGCAGTAGGGGCGAAGTGTGGAGGGCCTTTCAGGACATGTTTTCTTTAGTTTTAGATGCAAATTTTGGGGATTGGGGGGCAAAATTTGTGTTTGGCCCTATATTTTAAGAGTTAGCACCAGCTATGTCTGGGTCATTGGTAAGTATAAAAAATATATAAATTACTATAAATTTTTTAACATTTGCGAAATTTTGCGTCGTCCACCAGGCATTTGGGTGGGGGTCGAATTACCACAAACAACCTCTCGGGGAGAAATAAAAAAAAACCGCCCGCCTGCATGCTTTTTGGGAAAAAATGGCCTGGGATACAGACAATCAACTTTGTATGGCCTTATGGTTTATGTTATAATTTTTTGTATTTTCTGTGCTTTACAGAATCCTCAGATGCAAAGTTTTGCTTCCGACATGGATTTATTCTTCACTCGAGGTATGACATGGCTCCGCCTTTTCCTTCATTCAATCCAAGAATACAGCTTCAGGCAGATGGTATAGTTGCCTTCAATACGGGAGACTCTATAATTGCATTCAGTGTACATGTGAACTTAAGAAAATCATACAAACCAGGAAAACACAAACTTCGAAGTCCTGACAAATTGATATTAGGGAGCAAGGTTCGATTTCAGAATGGAACAATATACTGTGGGAAGTGTATTACAGGCATACCAATAAATTCTGGGGTGAATTCTGAATGCACATGTTCTAGAAATGGAGGGCAGTTAACGAATGCTGTTGCTAGTGTTTCAAAGTGTACTTCCACTAAGACCATTGATGTTTATGAAATGTCTAGTGATACTGACTCTGAAGATCGATGTCGCGACCTCCAACTACACTGCCGGTTTGATCTCAACAAAGGTTTGCCTGTCTCATGTGATCATTGCCTGGGACCTTTAAGTCCTAAATCTCCAAGATCAAAAGCTTTATGTAATAATCTTCATCAAGTGACCAATGAAACTCATAAACACTTAGAAAGAGAGGACAAGGAAAATGTTAACCATGGTGTGTCTAGTCCAACTAAAAACTGTTTATGTTCTTGCCATCAGAGAAGTTGCTCACGACAGGATATTGATTCTGTATCATTCGGTACTTATTCCATTAGTCATTCCGTCCCACCATTGTCACCTCATAGTCCAAAGCAAAGTCCTTCATACAGTCAGCAGTCAGTTGGATCAAGAACTGATTATTTGAGGGACAATGCTAGGACATGTTCACAACGATCTTTTTTTTCACAAAGTAACAGTACTGGCACTGAAAGCACATCAAGGAGTAATGAGACAGCAGTGGTTCAGTTGAATGATTCACAATCAGTGACTTTCTCTTGCACAGAGTTTGGAAAACCTGTTGAAGATGATTCACCATCAGTTTATTTAATAGAAGGTTTGTCATTTAATTTTTAGTTCATAACTTTAATTTCCACAAATGGGTATCAGTGAGCCCTTAAAGGCCTGTAGATTTTTTATTAACTTTTTCTGCACTTGTCAGTCTACATATTGTGGTATTTCAGTTGTTTCTCGACAAGTCTTGGATTTGCCTGGAAAACAACTGTTAAAGTACTTGGAATGTGACCAACAAGTTTACTCAATGAGTACATGTTGAGGCAACTGTTTTATTGTAGTAAAAAACACTCAAATCGGAATTAGGCCCCGGACCTTTAGAATACTCCTATTTCACACCTTTTGCAGGTGTCCCCAAATTAGAGAAGGTGTGGAGGCATCAAGAAAAATATATAATTTCTCTGTTTATTCTGCATTTTAGAATAACTTCCATCAAATTACAATTATAGAAACACAAAAAAAGGCATGACAATAAAACATAACGGGATAAAACTTATTTCTGGTTTTAATGTCCCCAAACTGGGGCAAAACGGTGCCCCCAATATAAATGAATTTAAAGGCCTGTAGGCCCTTAAGGGTTAATTAAGAAGAGATCTTTGACATTGTTATTAATTGAAAAGCTGATTTGCTTTCAGTCTGTCCATCCATCCAGCTGTCTGTCCGTACATTCTTGTGCATGCAACTACTCCTACATTTTGTAACTGATTTTGATTAAACGTCTCAAACATTATAACTAACAAGTGTCCATATGCATATTCTAAAAGTTTTCATCTAGAGTTGGACGGTTAACCGAATATTCGGTTCGGTTTCAGTTTTGTTATCAAAACCGAAACCGAAACAAAATTACAGAAAACCTGCCGTTGCAGTTTTCAACTTCAGTGTTGAAAAACTCTAATCAGGTCTTCACTTCTCAGAAAAAGAGAGAAACAACCTAAAGTTAACCTTGTTTTCAAACTTCAGAGTTGCGATACCCCTTTTCAGAACAGCTGCAATAATTGCTATTGCGTTCGATTGTGGAATTTAACGCGAAAATAGGTGACAAAATTACTTCTTACACATCGTGTTTTACAAGTTCATCTGTTTATCAAATGAGATTTCCTTTGCAGAACTGGAACTTGTCACTTGTTCCACATTTATAATGACAAATATAGTTATTTCTACACATAATTTTGAAAGCTTGAATTCCAAAGCCAGTGTTAAAATCACAGTTGAAGTCTGATGGAAATTTAGGGTTACAATGACCTATATGAGTGACTTTCACTCGATAAAATATTTTCGGTCGGCATAATTTTTGAGTCTATGTGGTTACCCTAAACACAGGTATTTGGGTGTGTGTGTGTGTGGGGGGGGGGGGGGGTAATTTGCAACAGACTCTAGGCAAAAATCATTTTTCTCAAACTTTAAACTCTTGAGATAATTTATACAAACACATTATGATCAGGAAATCAGAGTACCGGTACATTACAGAGGTGGGTTGCCCTGGAAAGGGAGCTCCTGTGACACTGACTGGCGCCAAATAATCTTCTACTGTGCAAATTCAATGTATTATTATGTTTGTACAATGAAAACTGAAACCGAACACCCGACTCTTTCAATGAAACAGAAGCCAAAACTGGAACCGACATGAAATTTGAAAACCATCCATCTCTATTTTCATCTTTGACAATTTTAACCAGGTTATCTCACATGAACTCAGATATATTATGGATTTTCAAATGTGATTCTTGTGTGTGCATTATTGAACCGATTTCGATGAAACTTCTTACACATGGCCACTAATGAGTGAACATGTGCATACTTCCTAATATTTTTATACTATAAACCAATGGCCCAGACTAGCTGGTGCATACTCAAAGTTATCAAGGGCCAAACACAAATTTTGAACCCTCCAATCCCCAAAATTTGCTTGCAAAACCCAAAATTAAGACTCCTGTTTTATCCTCCATACTTTTACTCTCCGCGCATGCGCAGCCGTCAGAAGTGGCCAGAATTGGCGCAAACATCATTCTTTATTTGGCTCTAAAGTCAGCAACAATGAACTGACATCTGTGCTTTAAAATTCCATTTTTGGAGGATACCAGACACAAATCAATGCAAGAATTGGTGGATCCAAGGCTGTTGTTGGATGATGGAAATGTTCAATGGTGGTTTCAGACGTTCAGGGCTGTAACTTTATAATAATTATAAAATTATTTTATGTTTCCCAATTTTGGGACATA
Source organism: Pictodentalium vernedei (assembly GCA_031216915.1). NCBI lineage: Eukaryota > Metazoa > Mollusca > Scaphopoda > Dentaliida > Dentaliidae > Pictodentalium > Pictodentalium vernedei. The sequence goes on from CM062293.1 coordinate 139,877,652, forward strand.
CGCCTGACGTCCTCATTTTTGATAATGATTATTCCACTGTTTGTTAAGTATTCCTTCCCTATCCTTCCATGAACCCTTCCTGTTAAACTCTTAAGCTTTTTTGGCTATTTTTTATTGGAATTTTTTTATTAAATTTCTTGGGAGTTTAATGTATTACAGAATATTTATTCTGTTTTTTCCCCATGGTTACGTCCTCACCCTAGGGTGTTAGGTCATTTAGTCTTGTATCTTCTATCCGATGTATCGTTTTTTCTTCGTATGAAGATCTGGCTTTTCATCTGGTAGCATTTAAATTGGTTTCTGACTTTGGGCCTTTTTGTGTGCCTGATGTCTTGTTTTCTGGTTTTTTCATTGACGTTTACATTGACAACGTCCTCATATATAGGTAGTATTTTATATTCTATTACTGTAGAATTACTGTAGGGTACATGGATTATTATTCTGGTAGTGTAGGTCAATAAATTTGGAATTTGTCCACAGTTAGGCTCTATCGGGATGCCCTTAGGCTCTTAATGTTCCCTTTGGGAACTTAGGAATTTAAAAAAAAAAAAAAATTTCCAAAAAATATTTTGAATTTATTTTTGATTGCTATTATTAATGTATCTTAATTATATATTTTGTTGTGGAGTTTGAAGGAGTGATTTCGACTTTAGTCGATGCACTTCTGCAGACTCTTGTCACTGTTCACTGGGATGACTAATGTTGGAGACGGGTGTTGCGGTACGTTGTTGGTGGTGAGGTTCTGAAGCCAGGCCTCTCACCGCGTTATAATTCATTTTTTCAGTTTCTGTTTCAGAGAAACATGAACATGGTGATGATATTGTGACACCCATCCAAGTGTGCTACTGTCGTCGCGCTCCATTGAGCAAATAGAGCTAGCTGCAGTGCTCATGATATGCAAGGGATAAGGCCTCTAGTTAATGTTCTTAATCTATTGCATGCAGCTAGCTCGACTGGTGAAGCGGTTACTCCGTCCATGGGAGCCGTGACACTGGGTAAGTCTGTTGCAGTCGAAGGAAGTGTAGATGGGGGTAGAGCGAGCACTTAAATATAAATAAGCTCACCCAGCGATGAAGGAAATAGGGGGGAAGTCAGGAAGTTTCTTGTTGGGAGGCTCAGCGAGGTCTAATAGACCACGAGCGGGAGAGTCCCCTCTCTAATCTAACAACATTTGGCCCCAAATGAGAAACTTGCACGAGCTGGAGCATACGTCCGTCCACCGCTCGGGACGCTCTGTCTAGTCTGCAGCCGGGGTCGGCTTCAGTCACGGCTTCCTCCTCTACGTTTCACAAGCCAAAATGAAGTTTTCTTGTTGGGTGGCTCAGCAAGGTCGATGAGATCGCGAGTGGGAGAGGCCCCTCTCTAACCCAACAACATTTGGGGCCAAATATTGTTATGAGAAACTTGCACGAGACGGAGTATACGTCCGCCCGCCACTCGGGACACTCTGTCTAGTCTGCAGCCGGGGTCGGCTTCAGTCACAGCTTCCTCCGCTATGTTATTAAAGCACACACAACCTCAGGCTAGCTAACCGACTTCAGATATCCAGTCAGCTGCGCAGAGACGGAGCCATTCTTCACCCCTGAAGTCGGACCATCCGATAGCTAGCGATCCGAAACATTGATCAATGGGATGCTCGGAGAAGAGATCTATCTCCGGATCTTCGTCCCAGGTGCAGCAAGCGGTGGGAAAAACAGAAGACCACTGTTCCTCAAGCCATGGGAACGGACTTGCTGTCGCAGTTGTGCAGCTATTAGCAGCATCCCAGCTAATGCAAGAGCAGCCTCCCGCAGACTCCAGTGTTGAGCTGTCGGACAGTGCTGGGTCGGTCCGGTCAATTGTGCATGTAGAAGAAGCCAGAAGTTTCTCTACGGGCTGCTCGGCTAGATCTGGAGTCAAATCTCTGTTTGGAGAACCCTCTCCGTCCTGTTAACAGTCGGGGTTGACTGTGTTTGTTGTGAGAAACCATATTGAGTCGGAACACGCATCGAACGTTCCTTCCACACTGCAACTGGGGCCGGCGGCGGTTTCTTCTGCTTACATGGAAGCGCACGAAAGAGGATTAGTCTAGAAGTTTCTAAGCGGGATACTCTGCGAGATCTGGGGACAGATCGAGAGTGCAGAGCATTTTATTTGTCCCGTTAACAGTCGGGGACGACTTTTTTGTGTTGTAAGAAACTTCAATGAGGAGGAGCATCCGTCCTATGTGACGAATCGGGATGCTTCTTCCGCACTTCAGCCGGGGTCGGCTGTGGTTACGGCTTCCTCTTCTTTTATGGATATATCATGGATAGATGCCTAAAAGTTTCTGACGGAACGCTCGGTGAGATCTGGAGCAGACTGCGAACTGGAGAACCTTCTCCTTTCCGTCAGCAGTCGGAGTTGACTGTTTTTGGTGCGAGAAACTTTAGTGAGTTGGGACGCAAGTTCACGCTTGCAGTTCAGGATGCTTCTTCCTCACTGCAGCCAGATTTGGTGGCAGTTATGGCATCTTCCCTTGCTTCATTAATGAAGCGCGTTGACTTAGCAGGTTTGGGTTGATAGCTAGTCGTTTGAGACTAGTACTACCGTTTTACAGACTCAGGTCTGCATTGATCCAGTCAGACGGTGCTGCGTTGATCCAGTCATCCGTTCAGTCGGATGGAGTTGACCATATTTGCAGATGGAACATTTGGATGGCGAGAGGGCTACGGAGTGTGAGTCTCCATCTCTCACAGAAGGACACTTTAAGACTATGAAAAGTCTTAAGCTCTTAAGAATATTGTTCCATCTGAATATAAGTCTGCGTTTAGATGAGCAGGCCGGGGATGAAAATATGTCCCCACCTGCATCATTTAATATATGCTTGGAAATAATGGAATGTGCTATTTCATTGAAAAGAGCAAATCTGGCGTCAATGTTATAAGCAGATCACCTTACCAGTGCTATGGCGCAATGTCTCAATGGAAAGAAATATGAGGATGTGGTTCCTCTCTAAGAGTTCTTTCCAGGGCAGTCATGTATGCCACGTACAACTCCGCACGGACAGTGAATTTGGAGTTGCAGGGTTCGTACGCAAGTCTGGAAGTCTGGAAAAAGTATGGAATTTTTAAAAACATTTTCCAGGCCTGAAAAAAGTATGGAAAATGATGTTTTCATGTAAATGGTATGGAAAAAGTATGGAAATTTAATTAACTGTATTCAGAATCTCTTTCGCTGTTCATGAAATTCAATTTTCTTACTAAATTTCTCTTTATTTTAGTTTTTATTTCATTTTGAATCAAATTTCGAAACTCATAAAATTTAGGCCTTTGTAACGAAAATAATCGATATGATTGGAGCATTAACGACCATTAATCTATCAGTATATTTCCGTGATCAAAATGGCTGTGCCCACTGATAACGTGTTTATGTTGTTAACGTCAAGAAAAACAATGCACAAACTTGAAAGTTTGATCTGCTAAGTTGAGCAATTGTGCAATGCTGTCAACAAATTAAATTGAAAGAAATGGGGAAATGTTTGTTTTCAGAAACGTGGTTGGAAAATCCCAAATACACACACTGGATTAGCGGGAACACGAAATTCAAAACAAAAGTCAGAGGCAAAATGTCTCTTTGACATTTGTGACAAGTCTTTTGACGTCTCAGGTACGCGGTAAGTGGCATTAACAAGACATAAGGTCTTCATAAAACATACTATTTTGGATCGAAAATGCTAAAAAACCCAAAACAAAAAAAAAATGCAGCACAGCCAACAATAATTGTTTTTGATTGACTTGTTACTAAAGAATTGGGTAAAGCCAAAGAATCGGGGATTTTTCCTTTTATGTAAAAACAACGCATTTTTCTCACCTTTTTTTCTACATTTTCCTATTACTAGTCATGTTTTCGATAAAATGACCGAAAGATATTCACTTTTGACTAAGATTGGAGATAATTTAAACCCTTTTAATGTTACAGTGCCAGAGATTCTTCTGCATTCTCGCCATTTTGAAGTGCGCGTTTCGTTGAGTTGTTCCAAAAAGAGATCCGTTTCTTTTTCTGATCAGGTTGTACTTGTATTGAAACTGGGAGAGTTCAGTAAGTATTTAAACACGATAAATGAGGTAAGAAATAACTTTCGTTTTCTCTTTGGCTGGTGATTGTAGGTCTGGGGTCAGTGTAGTGAGGGTTAGGGTTAGCTTACCGCTAAACTAACCCTAGCCCTCACTACACTGACCCTAGACCATGTCGGGAACAGAACAAACAAGCGTTCCCGCTTTTTTGCAATGATTTTCTCCTCCAGGATGTCATTCAAAAACCACCAATACACAGAGTAGACGCCGAAAAACACAAAAAAACATGGAGGAAAGATAAATCACACAGGTTGAATAATTGCTAGTAAAAGTGATGATCTTTCGGTCATTTTATCGAAAACATGACTAGTAATAGGAAAATGTAGAAAAAAAATGAGAAAAATGCATTGTTTTTACGTAAATGGAAAAGTCCCCTATTCTTCAGCTTTACCAAGAATTGTAATAGTTTTGTTTCATTAGCTAGTTGTGGTAATTGGTGGTAAAACTCATGAGAACTGTGTGAGGTTAAACTCCAACACATTGCATGTACATGTAAGTGTTTTGTATATACATTCCTGATTTATCTGGTCACCTAAGAAGTTACAAAAAACTGTGATGGCTGCGAAGGGTATGGAAAAAATAGAGGAGGGTCTGGAAAAAGTAAGGAATTTTTTTTATTGGTAGGTGTGGGAACCTTGGAGTTGGTAAGACGTGATGCTGCCCTTGTGTCGTCATCACTTATAGATGACAAGGTGAAAAGCTCTCTCTGAGTCGCTCCGGTTACCGGAATTTACTATTTGATGACAAGCTTGTTATATGAGCAGGCTACAAGAAGCTTCAGTGCTCTGCTATTGAAGTCGCTGTCTCATCAACACACTTCAGCAGACCGGGGTAAGTGAGGCCGTTCTGCTTCTAAGAAAGCATCATGAGAATGTCTCGCAAGGGTACAATAACCCTCTTATATTTACTCTGGAAGTCGTCATTATAGCGACTCGGGAAAGGGGCATAGGTCTGATCAAGGCTATGGATTAGAACCCCCTAGGGCGACGATTAATGGAAGGTTATCATCCTCAGGAGAAACTGGACGACCAACATGAATCACGGAAGTTCCTTTCAAAGAGAGTCGCTTCTAGTGGAGGTAAAGGCTCTCTTATTGAAGGGCACAATTGAGGTTGACAAAACAAGCTTCTTCGTGGGGAGGACGTAGTTTCTCCTCCCGTAAGCATCGTAAGTTGTACAGGTGATGGACATGACCTCTTTTGCTTGCCAGTTGACGGAAGATTATCAACTTCACGAGAAACTGGACGTTAATTACGGAAGTTCCTTTCAAAGAGAGTCACTCCTAGTGGAGGTAAAGGCTCTCTTGTTGAAGGGAACACTTGAGGTCATCGTGAATAGATTTCAGTTGCTTGCCACTTGGCGGTAGGTTATCAACCTTGCAAAAAGTGGATAAATTGCGGAAGATCAGTGGATGAGAATGTAGTCTCGGAGGCCTGCGGCTATCAGCCCGAGCAAGCTCCACTTACAAGAATACTTGTTAGACAAATCTTCCAAGAGAGACTTTCCTTCTGGAGGTATAAGCTTTCCTTTTGAAGAAAAGCATTAGATGTCGTTGAAATTATTCTCCAGTTTTTTATTATCACCTGTTTCTTGTCCTGAATCCAGATGGATAGTGCATAGATAGGCTGAGATATACCTTGATATCAAGACAATTATGTCATTGTGGATGCCATAGTAGCCTTCTGTACGGTTACAGCGGTCTCTTGGTTTAGGCTCTGTCCGCTGTCTTTTGGGAATAAAACTGAAAAAGATACTGTGCTTTTCGGTTTGTTTTTCCTAGGTGTCATAGACTTGAGTCTTATTGTTATACCATAGTAGCCTAGCTGAAATCATGAGAGAGATTTTTTCAGTATTATGCAGTGGCATAACTGAATTTATTATCTCTTGGGACTGCGATCTCTTTGGGAATTCCTAGGTGTCATAGACTTGAGTCTTATTGTTACCCCCTAGTAGCCTAGCTAAAATCATGAGTGAGATATTTTTATACTGTACCAATGACCCAGACTTAGCTGGTGCTAATCTCCTTAATTCAGGGCCAAACACAAATTTTGCCCCCCCCAATCCCCAAAATTTGCATCAAAAACCGAAAAATACATGTCCTATATGGCCCTCCATACATCGACTCCTCTGCGCATGCGCAGTGTCGAGGAAGTCCCGAAATTGGCGCCAATTATCATTCTTAGTTTGGCCCTCAAAACAGTCACACTTCTCTGTTATTTGTGCTTCCAAATCTCAATTTTCATGATGCCAGACACATATTCATGAGTGAAATGGTGGAAATAAAGAGGATACATTAGGAGGAGAGGAAAATATTTAGTGCAAGAAAATGTTCAGGGCTGTAACTTATAATTATTTTATGAAATTATTTCTAGTTGCCTTTTTTCAAGGCATGGCCCTGATGTTATCATTCTTGCTATGAAGTACCATTGTTTGATCAGTGTTTCCTCTCTATTCCCCCCTAGCTTTTCTCCCATGTTTTGGCTTAATTTTTGTAATGTTTATTACTAAAAATTTCTTGGGAGTTTTGGCTTGGTAGCAGATTTATTTCTGTTTTTTTCCCCATGTTTATGTCCTCACCCTAGGGGTGTTTAGGCGTTTTGGTCTGCATCTACCATCTGATGTTCTACAGTTTCTTCTCTGGAAGCCTCTGTTTTGCATCAGATAGTGTTTTAATTGGTGACTGATTTCGGGCCATGTTTGTTTTAGTGCCTGGAGTCATGTTTCCGGTTTGTTGACACTTTTGCTTAGGTTGACAACAGTTACTGCTGATAGTGATTTTTTGTCTTCTGCATCTCTTATTCATAGTAAGATACATTATTATTGTCCGTAAGTGTCTCATTAATTTTTTCAAAATGAATTTAAATTTTTGTCCACACTTAGGCTTTTTTGGGATTCATTGGGCTCAGGGTTCCCTTTGGGAACTTGGGCTCTTCTGAAAAAATTTTTTTTTTTTTTTTAAATTTTTTCTTTTCAAATCATTATTTATTAATGAATATAATGGATTGTTGTATTATGTATCTTTATTTTCAAGGATTAGTGCGAGTACTTTGATTGTTTACATTTCACTATGAATGATTATTGTTCAAATTGTAATAGGAGGAAGTCTTCCTATGATTCTCAAGATCTCTGTATTAATTGTTCTCTCTGTACTCGCACTGATCTTTGTTCTGTGTGTTTCAAATGGGATGAAAAACGTTGGAAACGTGTGTCACGGTATGTTGTTCCTGGAGAAAGGTCCATTCCGGTTCTTTCTCCTCAGAGTCACTCTAGTGTTTCACTCTCTTTTTCAGAGGAACAAGAACAGGGTGATGTTTCCGTGATGTCATCCAGAAGTGTGCCTCCGTCGTCACATACAAGCGAAGAGCTAGCGGCAAAAGTGCTCATGGAGATTCGTCAATTCCCTGAAAGGAGCCCGAAGGGGTTGACGTCCGCTAGCTCGACCGGGGTTGCGTCCATTCACCGAATGGGGCAGCACTCGGGTTCATCCGTTGCAGTCCAGCACAGAGAGTCGGGTGTTGCGAGCACTATAAAACATCCACGTGCACACCCAGTGACGACGGAAAGGAGGATGGATCGGAGGAAGCCTGACAGTACGGTGTTTAGCTTGTCCAGTTCAACACGGGCTGCAAGTGAGAGAGGTCCCTCTCTCATACAACAGCATCTGGGACCAGATGTTGTAGTCCGTAATGTTACGCAGTCGGAGCATACGTCCACCGCTCGGAGGGCTCTGGTATATAGGCAGTCCGCCGAGGCTACCTATAAGGCTTCCATATCCTCTCAGCAGCACACTCGACCGCACCTTGGCTACGTGACCAGTGAATTACAGTCAGCTTCGCCGACCAGGGATTCCTCGGCGACCAGGTCACGCCATCCGGTAGCCAGGGACTCGAGGCCTTCTTCGTCCAGACGTTCACATAAAAGATGTATGCAAGATGCAACGTCCAGGGAGCTTCCGGCGGCTAAAACCAGTAAGACCGCCACTCCCCAGGCCTCTGTAACGGATGTGCTATCACAGATAGCAAAGTTAATCGCAGCATCCCAGCAACCGTCAGAGCCTCTGTCGGAACATGAAATGTCAGAAGATGCTGGGTCGGTAGGTTCCGCCGCTGGATCCGGTGCGGACGACCGAGATTTACATGATTTACATGAGGTCCGGCAGGATGGCGAAAGGGATTCTGATGAATTGGATATTTCCCTTTCGGAACAACATAAAATAGCCGTAGAATTCATCCGGTGTTATCTTCCAGAAGTTGTTCCGCCAGACCAAAATGCTGCGCAGCCGGATAGGAGGGTAATAGCGCCACTGGACACCAAGTTTTTTAATCGGTTTAGGGACATTGTCCCGGAATTTCCGTCACAATCCAAGAATGTCTCTCGGATTTTTGAGTTATTGAATGACGCTATTGATAAACTTGCCAACAAGACGGGCAGGTCAGCCTTCCTACCGGCTTCTGCTCTACAGCTGCCGTTTATTAATCAAAGGAACAAGTTTGATACGGCAGGTCAGGGCATCCAGAGAGTTCCTCTGCGTTTAGACGACCAGGCTGAAGACCTTGATATATCCATGCCGTCGTCTATGTCACTTCCGTCGTCTACGATGGAAACGACGATATCGTCTAACAGAGCTAGTTTAGACGCTCTTTCCTACGCAGATCACCTTACTAGAGCGTTGTCATTACGCTTTGAAGGACCTGAATTTCAAGACGTACAAACGTCTTTAAGAGTTCTGTCCAGGGCCATAGCGTTTTCCACTTATAACTCCGCCCTTTCAGTGGCAAATCTGGAGTTAGCTCGACGTGACGCGGCCTTGGCTACTTCCACACGCGTGGACAGTAAGGTGAAAAACTCTCTTAGAGTCGCTCCGGTCTCTGGAGAGTTTCTCTTCAGTGGCAAGCTTTCTGATATATATGATAAATTAACAAAGAAAGCTTCGGACTCTCTGCTTTTTAAGTCTGCTTCCAAGAAATCGGAACCAGCAGACAGGAGTAGGCCAGGCACTTCCGGGACGAGTTCGTCCAGGGGAAGTTCCTATAGAGGTTCCTATGCGTCCTCTAGGTCTTACTCTAGAGACCGGCAGAGTAGCGACTCGACTAGGGGCCGTTATGCTGGCCGAAATAACCGGTCAGACGCCCCTAGGCCGACGGGGCGAGGTGCGGGTTGCGGAGGACGTGGTTTCTCCTACCGCAAGCCTCGCGGATCCAGGAAGTGATGGTCTAGACCTCTGTCGCGTTCCGGTGGGCGGAAGACTGTCGAGTTTCTCAAGCAATTGGGAATCAATTACGGAGGACCCTTGGGTGCTAGGGGTTATTTCGGAAGGACTAAAACTGTCCTTCAAAGGCAAGCCTCCATTAACTCGAAGTCCAAGATGGACTCAGCTTCCGTCAAATTGTCAGAAAAGAACCGCACTTCTATCAGAAGTCCAGTCTCTTTTAACGAAGAACGCGATAGAGGTCGTAGAAAACCAGGAATCTCCAGGTTTCTACAGCCATCTTTTTCTGGTTCCGAAGCCAGACGGCTCGTTCCGTCCAGTGATCGACTTAAGCTGGATAAACAAGCTGATCGTGGCTTCAAAGTTTTATATGGAGACCATTCGATCGGTCAGAGCGAGCATTCGAGTGAACGACTATGCTGTGAGCATAGACCTCAAGGATGCATACTTTCACGTCATGGTACATCCGGCGTTCAGAAAGTATCTTCGCTTCGCTGTCCTAGGTGTTGTTTATCAGTTCCGAGCGATGTGCTTTGGTCTGAATCTAGCGCCCTGGGCATTCACTCGAGTAATGAACTCAGTAATGACTCATTTCCGAGCTCATTCGTCGGCGGTAACGTCGGCTTACCTGGACGATATTCTTCAGAGATACGGCAACGAGTTAACGCTTCAGAACAACATGCACAATCTGCTTCTATTGCTCCGACGTCTCGGTTTCATAGTAAACGAAGAGAAGTCGGATCTGGTGCCGTCCAAGTCATTTACCCACCTGGGAATGAGCTTCGAGACGCACAACAATCTCGTTCGTCTGCCGTTAACCAGAGCGAAATTAGTCAGTTGTTATGCTCGCTATTGTCTTCACTCAGACAAAGTGTCAGCGAGGGAATTCATGAGACTAATAGGTCTGTGCGGAGCTGCCTCGGATCTCATTCCGATGGGGCGGCTACGCACCCGTCCTCTCCAGGTCTATCTGACTCAGAATTGGAGAGTGAAGATTCATTCGCTCGAAACGGACATACTCTTGTCAAGCCAAGTGAAACAAGAGATTCAGACTTGGGCAGACATACAGTGGTTAACTCAGGGAGTTCCACTGCAGTTGCCAGATCCGAGTTTTACGATTATGACGGATGCCAGTCAAACAGGCTGGGGCGCGACACTGAGCCCATCGGATTTGAAGTGCCAGGGTCTTTGGGATCCGCAGTTTCTAAGCAAGCACATCAACATCAAAGAGATGATGTCGATTTGGCTTGCTCTACGTCATTGGATAGACGTTATTCAGAATGCACACGTGCAAATTATGTCCGACAATACGACAGTAGTTGCGTATATTCGGAACCAAGGTGGCACTCATTCCATTCCGTTGCTCAATCTAACGGAAAGAATTCTTCTGTTTGTATTAGAACATCAGATTCTTCTCTCCATCCGTCATATTCCGGGTCGTCTGAACGTCTTAGCAGACTCCCTTTCACGGAGGGGTCGCCTGTTGCCGTCAGAATGGACTCTCAACAAGCAAGTATTCAATCAGATTTGCTACCAATGGGAACGGCCAATGATAGATTTATTTGCGACACATCTCAACAACCAGTTGCAGACGTATGTGTCACCTTGTCCGGATCCTCGAGCGTTTGCAGTAGACGCTCTCTCGATCTCTTGGGACGGAATGATAGGATATGCGTATCCTCCAGTGCCGTTGATTCAGCAGATATTGCTCAAGATAAAACAATCGCAATGCAAGATTCTGTTGGTAGCATCTCTGTCTCCACAGAGACCGTGGATAAATCTACTCAGGTGTCTGTTGTGGGACATGCCGAGGAAGCTTCCTCAACGGGAAGATCTTCTTTCGCAAGGGAAATCGCGCATCCTCCATCACAATCCGCAAGGTCTAAACCTTCACGTATTTCCATTGTGCGGTCCTTCTTGCACGGAAAACATTTTACAGGACGAGCAGTGGACGCGATTTCTAACTGCAGGAGGACCTCCTCTTCGCTAAACTATGCTGCTAAGTGGAGGGTCTTTTGTCAGTGGTGTGAGGATCATTCAGTAGATATTTATGATCCCTCCATTCCAGACATAGCAAACTTTCTAGTATACTTGTTTGATGAGATTAATCTGCAGCCTATCACCATTAAGGGTTATAGGTCTATGCTATCTGATACCTATGCACATCATGATAGCTTGAGGATTGGAACTAATGTCTCTTTATCTAAGTTAGTTAGAAATTTTTCGATAAATAGACCTAGAACCCTTAGATTAATTCCGAAGTGGAATTTGGCCTGGGTTCTTCTTAAGCTAAAAGAAGCGCCTTTTGAGCCTCTTGACACAGTTGACTTCAAATTCTTAACATATAAGACAGCTTTTCTCTTAGCTTTCTCTTCTGCTAGAAGAGTTAGTGAGCTTCATGCACTATCTGTGGAGGATTCTCACTACCGTAGTGTCGGTAATACTATTACCTTTACCACTAATGTTGGATTTTTGGCTAAGAATCAGGCTCCTAATAAGTATCCTGAACCTATTATTATTAAGGCCCTTCCATCATCTGATGGGCGTAGGCCTCTACTGTGTCCTGTTAGAGCAATACGTATTTACAGACGTAGATCTGAGTTCATCAGAAAGGGACGTAAGCGTTTCTTTCTGTCTTTGATGCCTAATAGAAAGGATATTATGGTTCATTCTATTGCTAGATGGATTCAATTAACTATTCAAACTGCTTATGAAAAATTATCTTCCTCTCAGCAGTCGGCACTCAAGATCTCAGCTCATGAAGTAAGAGCTCTTTCTACTTTTTGGGCCTATGCTAATTGTATTGCTATTACTGATCTAATGAAGGGTGCATATTGGTCTCAACCTTCCACATTCACTAATTTTTATCTCAGAAATATTGAGTCCATTTCTGGAGACCTCCATTGTTTAGGTCCGTTATCAGTTGCTCAGAATATCGTCCACTAAACAGTTGCAACTATAGTTATGTAGGCTTTCTGTTCCGGCAGTGACTCTGTCCTGCTGCCCTCTTCGCTCTGGGGTATTTGACCCAGGGCAAGGGGAGGGGGGGGGGGGGGGTGGGTGTTCCCTTAGGTCACCTGCTTTATAGTGAAAAGCAAGGGAATACCTCCCCCAGAGTCAGTAATTCTGAGTCGGTACCGGGATGGTTTTAAAGTGTAAGATAATGTTTAATCATCCATGTAATATTTTTAAAGTGTAGCTCGGTGTGAAGCATTTGTATATGTCATGTGTCAAACGAGCGTTAATATACAATCCTCGGACACTTTTAATGAATATAAAGAGTCTCATTTCTCTGGACTTCCTTTATTTATTGGCTTACCTTTAAAAATGGTAGTATAAAGGGTTATACTGGATGTTAATAGAGATCATTGATTATTATGCTCAATTACTGATCGGTGTTGTGTCTTTCTTCCTATTATAAATAGGAAAGATACATGTAAAAGCCTATCTCTTCTTTTCTCCTGGAGAGGATATTCTTTTATACATAATTGAGCTTATTGGATTTTCCTTTATGTCCTAGGCCCTCCAGCCTATTTACTATTCAGCTAAGTCTGGGTCATTGGTACAGTATAAAAATGTTGAAAAATTTATAGTAATTTATATATTTTTTATACTTACCAATGACCCAGACGGGGATGGCCCTCCCAGGAGTTGGGAACTCATACCTCCCCGCTGAGTACATAACGCCTACCAGGCACTGGTTGTAAGAATGATAATTGGCGCCAATTTCGGGACTTCCTCGACACTGCGCATGCGCAGAGGAGTCGATGTATGGAGGGCCATATAGGACATGTATTTTTCGGTTTTTGATGCAAATTTTGGGGATTGGGGGGGCAAAATTTGTGTTTGGCCCTGAATTAAGGAGATTAGCACCAGCTAAGTCTGGGTCATTGGTAAGTATAAAAAATATATAAATTACTATAAATTTTTCAACTTTTTCAGTATTATGCAGTGGCATAACTGAATATATTATCTCTTGGGACTGCGGTCTCTTTGGGAATTCAGGGCTGTTTATATAGCGGCTCTTCATTCCCTATCTTGCACGACGATAATTGAAAGTCTCCATTAAGTGATCCTTGAGGGTCACAACTTACACCGATATATCTGTCTTCACAAAGATGAAGACTTATAAGCTATGGCTAGCGTTGTAAGTATCCTTAGTGAGCTTCTAGGGCCTCAGTTATCAGCTTTTAATGGTCTTCACGTACAGGACGACCTTTAGCTGCTTCAGCTAGGCTGAGTTAGTTGTCCTATCGGACATGATACCGTTTGTTAGAGGAGGTTATTCTCTTCAAACCGGTATGGTTTGGTGTGAGTTATTATATAAATACGGTGTATTTGATCTTAACGTCCTTCTCTGCCCTTAGGGGCATTATGGAGTCAGTCAGATGTGAAGGAGCCTTACGGTTCCTATACTTTTTGATAACTAACACAAGAATGATTCAAGTAATGTGGGATGAGGGAGGGTTCGATATGATTTTGAATCCCCCTCCCTCCCCACCGCCAATGTGTTAAGAGGCGATTACCGGGCAAGACGTAGTTTTCTTCCCGTAATCCTCGTATGCATTTAAGTATATACATGCATTTCATGACTTCTCGATTGGCGGCTGGGTTGTGTTCTATGGCGACCTCATGGGCACATCCAGATTTCAGTTGGTTTGTTTCCTGTGGTTGTTCGTCTATATGTCATATACGAGCATATGATTCATCATCAATAAATTGCTATCCTTTGGGTACCTGTAAGGCTGTCTAATCAGTTAAGTGGTAGTCAGATGATTACATGCGGGATTTCAATGCTCGCGTGCATAATAAGTGTATTATTAGGCAGACACATTATTGTATGTAGTGGACCTTAGAAACAATGAATTATTTCGGGGCGGTCCGTGACGAGTCTGTTAATCATAGCTCATTCCATTTCTAAATCCAGGTTTCTATAAATTTCTGTACCCTATCGAATATAACTTGTCTATACATTCTCGTATATTCGCATGTGTCTGGGAGCATAGATATCGGAAAGAACACGTCTGGGAGTGTTATTTATTGTAATTATTGTACACCTGAATGGGGTCGCCTGTGGGGTACCCCGGAAGTGTGTTTACTCTCCAGAGATCATCCATTGTGATTCTATTGGATATGTGTATGTTTTCGACCTATCTCGTATGTCGACTCCGGTATACGTTACAAGCAGGCGCTATTAATTACTGGGATCGCCGTGATAGCCTTAGCTTCTGAAGTGGCATTAAGCACCAATTTATTAATATTAATTAATATCTGGGTGCCTGTTCGACGAGTATATATTGTTATTTGGTACCGCTTTTACTGATTCCAGAGCACTCCCCTCTTTGTTTTTGAAGAAGATTCCTTCAAAAAGGGGTTGGGGGTGGGGGGTTGATTTGAAGCTGTTATGTCTGTAGATTATATCCTGGATACAGCTTGTGTATTATTGTATGTGGCGTATGTTTGTGGGGGTTAACCTCTCATTCTCAAATACGCCATCCTAATTTTTAGGGCATGGTCCGGACTAGCCTTAAAATTGGGAACTTGTTACATCCAATTAGCATAGTCATTCATGCTAAGAATACAGAATTACTTGAATTTGACTCCTTATTTATGATATGTCTTCTCTATTACTGTATAGAGAGACATACATGTAATTCCTTTTAAATTTAATTTCCTTTCACCTTGGATTGCAGACTTGGGAACTATGTTGGTCTGCTAATTCTGAAGTCCTAGGCCCTCCGCCTTTTTACGATTCAGCTAGTCTGGGCCATTGGTTTACAGTATAAAATTATGATAAATTTAAAGTAATTTGTATATTTTTTATACTTACCAATGGCCCAGACGAGTATGGCCCTCCCATGAGTGGGCACTCATACCTCCCCGCTGAGGTATTATGTAGTACTCTCTTCTACAAAGAATGATGTTGGCACCAATTCCGGTCACTTCCTGACGGCTGCGCATGCACGGAGAGTAAAAGTAAAGAGGACCAGATAGGACTTTTAATTTTCGGTTTTGCAAGCAAATTTGGGGGATTGGGGGGTTCAAAATTTGTGTTTGTCCCTTGATAACTTTGAGTTTGCACCAGCTAGTCTGGGCCATTGGTAAGTATAAAAAATATACAAATTACTTTAAATTTATCATTTTCCATCTGTGATGGCTTTTACCAAGTTATCTCCCCTTCAAATTAGAAGATTTAATATAGATTTGTATATGAGATTTTTGTGAGTGCAGGCCATAAAATTTGAGAGGAATGATTTTATCGTTCCTCTGGTGGTTATCTAAATGAAAAAACAGATAACCAAAAAGTTGTTCATCTGGAACTACAAACAGTTTGTCAAAAAGTTGTGTCTTATCACCTTATCTGATAGCACTGTTAGAAAATGTTTCAAGACCCCTCTCTTCAATGCCCGAACCCCCTAAGACAGCTAGCACCTGATGTGCTTTCTGCAGATGCTTTCGAAATCTGTGAACTGACATACCGTAGGGCCATCGTGGATGGTCAAAATCCAGGGGTAGTCTTTTCCTTTTCCATGCGTATAATTCAGAGATGATTTGCTATGACACCTAGCTAAATTTCCACCAATGTAGCACCGGGATTACCCCGGTGCTTCATTGATGGCATAGCGGATCATCTCTGAATTATATGCATGGAAAAATGCCCACCAATAGATCTTGACCATCCACGATGGCTGTACTGTAATTGGTCCTCTTTATTATATCCAGATGAACAGTAAATAGGTTACCTCAAAATTCGAGATTTTATTCTATGGTGTGGAACACTTCCTTCATTAATGAACCAATTTTGATCAAGCTTCTCAAACATGATGACTTACAAGTGGACATGCACATATTCAAAAATTTTAATCTGCGACAGTTTTAACCAGGTTATCTCCCTCATCAATTCCTGGCATGGCAAAACCCACTGGAGGAGAAACCTTTTCCTCCACAACAAGCTATACCTCTAGGTCTACGGATGAAAGAGATTTGAACAGAGCAGAGGGATCATCAAGTTCTTCAATTCAGAAACACTAGAGGTTAAGGCCACAACATGGAGATCTGATAAGAACAGAATCTTGAATATCTCTAAAAAAAAAAAGGACTGTTAACTATTAATAACAGAACGTTAATAGACCTATGCATACTAGCTTGAGTACAGAAGCATCTTCATCAAGCGTGTTAGAGAAAAAGACAGCCAGAACTAAGCAGCGCTATTGTATCCCAAAAAAACCAATAGAAGGTAGAGCAGAATCTACTCTATTGAAAAAAATGGATAGAATGCTTTTTACAGTAATTGCTTGGCAATAGCCGAAAAAGCGTCATCCACCTGAGAAGATAGTAATGGTCGTATGAGAGAGGATGTCTGTAAGTAGTGGCAGCAGATCTCCTTTCTACAGTATAGAAGAGACGAGAAAGAATGGATAAAGACTGAGGCTTTACCTCATGCACATGAACTCTAGATATGAAGCAAAATCAGAATAGGAGTTGTGCTTCCTCGACTGCAAACAAGCTACCATCAGGAACCTCGTCAAAGATGGCAAAGTATTCATCATGACTTAAAAATGACATACAGAGGCAGACATACTCCCTTTTTTCTTTCACTCTCATTTACTAAGGTATTGGAAAAAGGGTAGTCCCGGTAGCGCACAGGCGAGTATTCAGCTTGACATTTCTGCAGAAGGTAGACCCTGTGAAAGAAGAGAACGTCAGTGCCCACTGTCTAAAGGCTTCATTGTTATAGCGTAAAAATCACAATAATGTTAACAAAAAGAAATCTGTGAATCGGCAACTATAACTAATATTTAACTGAAATTTATTCTGAAATTTAGTAATAAAAAAATTAATATGAAAACAAAATGATACAAAAATCTTTTACTCTATTTGGTTTGCTGAAAAATAAAAACAGAAATTCATATTATTTCTGTAGAAATAATTATATAAGTTTTAGGCACTTGTGTTACTTTGGTAAGTTGCGAAGAAATAACATGAGAGTTGGTGTTTCACAAAATTTGATCAAAACATCTCCAACCAGACATGTTGAGTTTGAAAAAATTAAAACTTAATTACTTTAAATTTATCATTTTCATGCAGCGAAGCTTGTTAGTCGAGTTGTGACGAAGTCAAACTCGACTTATAGTTTGGTGAATGGCGGGCGGTCGGGCGGGCGTAAACAATTGGTTTCCGGATGATAACTTGATAGTGGTTCAACTCACATTCATTAAACTTCATACGTAGGTTGGTCTTGGTGGGAGGAAGAACCCTATTGATTTTGGACATGCTACGTCGAAGGTCAAGGTCACAGTGACCTTGAACGTAGTAAATCTTAAACAATTGGTTTCCGGATGATAACTTGATAATGGTTCAACTCACATTCATGAAACTTCATAGGTAGATTGGCCTTGGTGAGGGGAAGAACCCTATTGATTTTGGACTCGCTACGTCAAAGGTCAAGGTCAACGTGACCTTGAACATAGTAAATCGCAACAATTCCTTTCCGGATGATAACTTGATAGTAGTTCAACCTACATTCATGAAACTTCATAGGTGGGTTGGCCTTGGTGCGAGGAAGAACTCTATTGATCTTGGACTCACCAGATCAAAGGTCAAGGTCACAGTTACCCTGAACATAGTAAATCAAAACAATTGGTTTCCGGATGATAACTTGATAATGGTTCGACCCAAGTTCATGAAACTTCATAGTTAGGTTGGCATCAGTGAGAGGAAGAACCCTATTTATTTTGGACTTGCTAGGTGAAAGGTCAAGGTCACAGTGACCTTCAACATAGTAAATCGTAAACAATTGGTTTCCGGACGATAACTTGATAATGGTTTGACCCACCATTCATGAAACTTCATAGATAGGTTGGCCTAGGTGAGTGGAAGACCCCTATTTATTTTGGACTCGCTAGGTCAAAGGCCAAGGTCACAGTGACCTTGAACATAATAAATTGTAAACAATTGGTTTCCAGATGATAATTTGACAATGGTTCCACCTACGTTCATGAAACTTATAGGTAGGTTGGCATTGGTGCAAGAAAGAGCCCTTATTTCGGAATCACTAGGTCAAAGGTCAAGGTCACAGTGACCCTTCACATAGTAAATTGTAAACATTTGGTTTCCAGATGATAAATTGATAATGATTAAACCCACTTTTGTGCTGTCACAACTCGACATTGGATCCGTGATCCTCTCGGGATTTTTTTTCCATACAAGACAAAAAGTGTAATTCTCCTCTCCCACCACATCAATTACTTTTAAATTTCATGCTATAAAAAATAAATGAATAAATTAAATATTGGTAGTGTTGCTGGAACATATGCATAGTTTCATCTAATTGACTGATAAAAATTAGGCAGGAAAAGTTTTGCATAAAATAAATTCCAAACAATTTCCCCACCCTCAACCCCGCCCCCATGAAAATACATACCATAAATTCAAGTCAGAAAAATGAGGGAAAAAATGGAACATGAGCACAGCTTCAGCTACTGAACCACTGTGATAAGGAAATATACACTGGAAAAAAATTGCACGATCGACTTTGCCCAAAAATCCTCTCCATCTAATTTGAGCTGGGAGTAGAAAAGAAGAAAGAATAAATTTTAAAAATTTGGGAAATTTGATGAAGATTGCTGGTACACATATACAGTTTCAACTAATGGATCTTCATCATGAAAATATTGCTAGTTAAATTGGTAAAATGACTGCATAAAAGAACATTTTTTAAGTCAATTACAAAATTACTTGAGGCATACCTAATTCAGTTCAACTATATTTAATTGATAAAGATCACTTTGTTAGTTGTTTTGTCACAAGTCAATTATATGGTTCACCAGAAGCAGGATTAATTACTGTCAAAACACTGGTGTGCAGATGTTTCGGCCTGTGGTCTTTGTGTGCTGGACGTTTCAGCCCCGGGATGTTGAGGAGGGGAGGGCAGACACCAAAGAGCAGCCGGAAGCAACTATGGGAGTAATTGCGTCGATAAATCATTTCATTTACGTATTTAGTGTAAATGCGTTCCACATAGAACTATTCCCATATTTATTCCATTTCAAGACTTATTTCATGACTGGAGTCAGACAAGTAGCGCTTGTCATGTATTTAAGTTTGTTTGGATATGACATACATCTGCAAGTAGGTTGGCATTTTGGATAGATCAGTGCTTGGCTAGTGGCCGACAAAACACTTTCTGGGTACTGCTGACCATATCTGTTGCCTAAATCAGACCCAGTTTGATTATTGAATAATGTTAAAGGCATAATTGAACGTATCAATACTCTACACTGGTTCAGTGATGTAGTGCATACCCAAGTTGAATATTGCGTACTATGTCTCCCCACTGTGGGAGTAAGAGGGTTAAATTAATTGCCACGTCCGTCGTCGCCCGTGAACATGGTGTTTGCATCTTCTCCTCCCAAACCGCCAAACCAATTTAATTGATATTTGAGCTAATAGTTTGTTATGACATAGCAATTTGATTTTGTTCAAATCAAGTTGCCTCACCCCTTGGTAGGGCCATGCCCAAAAAGTGTGCTTAAATCTTTTAAAAATCTTCTCATGAACCAGCAGTAGCAGAGACTTGATATTTGGTGTGCAGCTTCCTTTTGAGGTGTAGAATCAGATTTGTTCAAGAGAAGTTTGTGGGGCTATATTTGCCTTTGTTATGGGAGGGGCAAGAATTTTTGCCCCTCCAAAAATTTCTATTTTCCAAACCAAGAGGCAGATTTGGACCAAATTTGATATGAGGGCTTATTGGGTCATAAGTACTTAATTTATGCCCAATTTTTTTTTTCCCGTCGCCCCATGGGAACTGCAGGAGCTAAAAATAGAAAAAAATCAAAACGCCCATATCTCCAAAACTACATGGCACTGAGAATTCTTATTTGGTGTGAAGCTTCCTTAGGACCAACAGAATGGAATGGTCACAAAAAATTGCTCTCGGTTTTATAATGGGGTACTTTTCTGGGACTTTTGAAAAAGTGATGAGTCAGCATTTTTTAACACTGTGGGTAATGGGAAAAATATTTAAGACAACTTTTCTCCCAAACCTCTGCTCCAAAAGCTTTCAAATTTCACATATAACATCTTTGGAAGATTGTTTCACATGTTTTTCGAAATCAATTCCCTGGGTCCATATTTGGGCTCTCCATGGGAGCCCAAATGTTAACTTAGTGCAGTATGAGGAATATTCTTTAAAAATCTTCTTCAGATCTACCAATAAGAATCTTTTAATATTTGGTATGCAGCATCCTTAGGGGGGTGAGATTAAATTTTTATTCAAGCCAAGTCCCTGGGTTCATATTTAGGCAGAAAATTTGGGGTCCCGTTCCGGACTTAGAAATTTTGGACCAAAATCCGGAATTTTTTTTTTTGTTTTTTTTATGCGTTTCGGTCAATTTTAAGACAAAATTATTTTTTTTCTTTACACTGAAAATTTGGGGGCCGGGTGGGACTTAGAAAATTCTGGACCAAAATCTGGAAATTAGTTTTGGGTTTTTTTATGTGTTTTGGTCAATTTTAAGAGCAATTTTTTTTTTTTTTTTCACTGAAAATTTGGGGTTCAGGTGGGACTTGGACAATTTTGAACCAAAATCTGGAAATTTTTTTGTTTGTTTTTTTTTATGCGTTTCGATCGATCAATTTTAAGACAAAAAATATTTTTTTTTTTTTACACTGAAAATTTAGGGGCCGGGTGGGACTTCGAAAATTTCCAAACAAAAATAATAAAAAAA
The DNA here is from genome assembly GCA_031216915.1 of Pictodentalium vernedei. NCBI lineage: Eukaryota > Metazoa > Mollusca > Scaphopoda > Dentaliida > Dentaliidae > Pictodentalium > Pictodentalium vernedei. Next base: position 139,898,684 of record CM062293.1, read on the forward strand.
TCTGTTTTTTTATGCATTTATCTCAATTTTGGGACATAAAAGTGCAGGAACTGAAAATAGAAGGAAAATCCTGTGTATTGTGTGGGCACAACTCATTCATCTAGTTGGTATCTGCTTTTCTTAGAAGGGGCGTATGCAGCTTATTCAAGTCAAGTCCCTGGTTTGATATTTAGACTACCATGTCAGTTGAGCTCCCTCAGGCCCCCTGGGGCCTCTTGTTTGTCCATACTTTGAATCGCCCATGTTAGAGCATGGAGGTGTTTCGGTTCAGTTTTGGTTTTTGCCGCAAACTGAAAAACCGAATCAACAGGCACCAAAAAAACTGGCCATACGGTTTTTGCATACTTTGAGGTTAAACTTCGAAATTTACAATGACCCCCTCGTAATCTCATTTTGAAAATGACAGCGAACATCAGCAGAATGGGCAAATCCAAACACGATTATTTCTTTTCAACCTACTCACAGTTGTTTACAATTGGCTGTAACATAAGTGCAAGCCCTACTTCGGAACTAACTCAAGCTTTTAGAATCTTTTCCAAACGAGTTGGAAAAGTACTAGAGTGCAAAAGCACGAAAAAGATCGAAAAAAGGGTCGAGCGAGACCAGCGCTCGAAATTACAGGTACTCTCTCTGCACACCTCTTGCGTTTACCGAGCGCATGCACAACAACCGTGACGTCAATTCCTTTATTTTCCGCCATTGTACATGGTCGGAAATTTTTGTGACTCGTGCTAATTATGCTATGTTTTCTTCGTGAACAACTTATTCTTCATATTTAGTGTGCTACTGGATTGTATCCTTTTATCAAGCTACCAAATTATTATTATTATTTAATGTTAATTTGTATTTTTATTGCTGTTCTCTTCACACTTTATCTTGTCTTTCCCCCACGTGTGAACACGACCTTAGTACTGTTTTCCGTCGGCGGGAAGCTTGATTATTGTTTTGATATCATGCCTAAGACTATTCCTTGTACCTCTTGTTTGCAGGTGAAACATGGGGACGATTCTCATGCCACATGTGTCACTTGCAACAATTGCACTCAGGCCCAATCATGTGGTATCTGTGGGGTTTGGTCCTCTAAATTTTGGGCTTCTGTGAACAAGGTGGTTCTTTCCAGAGCTAGAACCCCTCGTTCTCGGGGTAAGGGTAGCCGTGCCGTAGCAGACATTTCTGCTGGTGCACGTGGTGACTCTGTCACACAGGATTCGGATCTGACTTCTGTGGCGAGTTCCTCTGCAACTGTTGGCGGTGTTAGTTCAGTGATACCTGACGAGGAGACCGTGGTCTCTTTGTCTTCTGATGTCACTATTGAGGCGTCTGTTTTCGTTGAGAGCTTTTCCGAGGTCAGCTCGGTAACCCTCTCCGATCTGCCTCCTACACCGTCGACCGTTGTTGAGGAGGTTGCTACTCCAGATCCTGTTCTGTCTGATGGTGGCTCTTCCATCTCCTCTGGGGATGGTCTACAGTCTCGGGGACCGAGGCTGTATCTGCTGGTGTGTCTGTGTGTTCTCAGCCTCCCCCAGCCTCGCGGCGGGGCTGTGCGGGTTTGTTGTCTGCTCCGTCTCATCTGGCTAGGTTTGCTCCTAGTCGGTTGAGCCGGCCGGTCGCTTCGGCAGCGATTCCTCGTCCCTCGAGTGAATCGTTTATTGTTCCACCTTCGCCTGCTAGTGTGCCGCCTAGCGGGATGGTGTTGGGACGTTGGCATCCAGGGCCTGCTGTTCGGCAGCGGTCAGTGACAGCCCCTGTTAGCTGTCACTCTCGGAACCTTCCTCCAGTGATTCCTCACTGTGTTCCTAGTCTGGGTGTCGATCGATGCTTGCCGTCGGTCTCAGAGGATAGGCAGTTGGGGCCGTCTGCTGCACAGAGGCCAATGACAGGTTCCTGTCATTCTTGGGACAATCCTCCGGTGTCTTCTCACCGTGTCCTAGGTCCAGCTACCGATCGACGTGTGCCGTCGGTCTCTTTAGAGGATTTGCAGGCAGGGCCTTCTGTTTTGCAGAGGTCAGTGATGGCCCCTGGGCGTCACAATCGGGACTATCCTCCGGTGTCTTCTCACCGTGCTCCAATTCTGTCTGCCGATCGACGTTTGCCGTCAGGCTCTTCTGAGGATTTGGGTTCTTCTACCAGAAGGGTCCATTGGGAGGACACTCCGTCGGGCGATTCTGCTGCGACGGATTCTCAGGGTGACCTGCGCCAGGCCGTTTTGGCGCTCACCCGGTTGCTTTCTGGCAACCCTCAAGTTGGCCTCCCTGTGCCTCCTGAGGCACAACCTCCTTTGGTTGGTCACCGAGATGTCTCGCCTGGCCCCTTGGATACTGCACAGTATTCACAGGAGGTTTCTGCTGGTCAGCCCGAGTTGGGCTACGTCTCCTCTGCTACGGAGGATGACGAGTATCTTGAAGGTGATGGGCCCCCCCCCGTCAGTCTTGGGGCAGGCTTTGAATTTCGTCTTTGGCTTATTGCCGGACGTTCAACCTTCCGACCAGCCTTCTGCGACCGTCCGGCCGCGGTCCACTGTGGAGCGCCGTAACCCTGTTGAGCCTTCTAGCTCCGGGGCTTTGCGTCCTCTGCAATCGGCTCAGGTGGTTGAGTCCTTCCAGGGCTTAGACGCCAAAATGCGTTCTAAGGCCCTCAAGGGTTCCTTCTTTTCTAGAGCTGATGCCTTTCTGCCTCCATCGCGGTTTCGTGTGTACGATTCCGTCTCTCCACCAGTCTTCCAAGGGATGACTACTGTGGATGAGGATTCTTCTTCCCTCGGGTTGACTAAGCCTAAGTCGGCAGTTCTCCCGATGTCGGTAGTTGAGTCTATGGTGGGCCTGTCCCGAGAGATGCTGGGTATGTTATCTCTCGCGGACCATGTCGTCGCTGCTCTGGCTGAATATTTTCCACCAGGGGAGTTTGATGACACTCAGGCGCGTTTTTGTCACAGGCTCTTATGAACTTGACTCACGCTCACGCCTGTAACACGGCTAATTTGGAGCTGGCACGCCGGGATGCAGTTTTGGATTCTTTACCATCCCTTCCTTCTGAGCAACGTGCTGTTCTGAGGTCTGCCTCTTTGGTGGGACCTCAGTTGTTCCATGGTTCCGTGGAAGCTGTTCGTGGCGAAGTTCTTTGTCATTCTAGGGACCAGCTTTTGCTGAGACAGCTTGACCCACCTGCTGCTGCGGGTGGGGGTCGTTCCAGGCCCGCCAAGCGTGCTGCTGCGTCTGCCTCGTCGGCGATGTCGGCTACGCCTTCGGCTCCGTCTGCTCCTTTTGCTCATAAGAAGCGCCGACATGGCCAGGCCCGCTGACAACCTCAGGCTGGAAAGTCTCAGGACTCTGTCACTTCCCGAGGTGGTTTCTCCTCTCGGCCGCAAGTGAAGGTTCTCACCTCGATTCGCCTCTAGTCGGGGGAAGGCTGTCGCTGTTTTACGACCGTTGGACAGAGATAACGTCGGACTCTTGGGTCCTCGACGTCATTCAATCCGGTCTGCGACTGCCCTTCCATCGGCACCCCAGTTTATCTCAGGTGCCCCTTCCAACTCAGGTCCCTTCAGATTCTCTGCGTCGGGACCTTCTGGTGCAGGAGATCGACAATCTCCTCACAAAGGGGTGATCGAGGTGGTCAGGAAAACCCTTTCACCGGGGTTTTACTCGAGACTTTTCTTGGTGCCGAAGAAAAACAGCCAATATCGTCCTGTCATCGATCTGAGTACCCTGAACGAGTACATAATTGCTCCTCGTTTCAGTATGGAGACTTTCCGGTCGGTTCGACGTTCAGTTCATCAGGGCGATTTTGCGGCCAGTATCGACCTGAAGGATGCCTACTTCCATGTACCCATTCATCTGGCGTCACGGAAATACCTTCGGTTCTCGTTTCGGGATCGACGAGTTTTTCAATTCAGAGCTCTCCCGTTCGGTTTGAACCTGGCTCCTTGGGCCTTCACCCGACTGATGTCACATGTGCTTGCTTTCCACCGCACTCAGTCGGCAGTGACTTCGTCAGCCTACCTAGACGACATCCTCCAACGGCACCACGATGCTGCTGTTCTGGAGTTCGATGTCCGGCAGTTTCTTTGCCTGCAAGCGTCGCTGGGTTTCAGAGTCAATCGCGAGAAGTCGGATCTTCTTCCTTCTCAGCGATTCCGTCATTTGGGGATGGATTTCGACACTCTTCACAATGTAGTGTCGGTCCCCCAAGCTCGGGCGATGATTCTTTCCGCCTTGACTCGGGATCTGCTTCAATCTTCCTCGGTCTCGGCCAGGATTTTCCTTCGGATGCTGGGCCTTTGCGGTTCGGTGACAGATCTCATTCCACTCGGTCGCTTGTTTGTCTGACCTCTCCAACACTTCCTGTTGGATCATTGGCGTCCGAATGTAGATCCGCTGGACCTGGAACTCACTATTCCTCGGTCTCTGCTTTGTCACCTCCGCCCTTGGGCAGATATTCCCTGGCTGACACAGGGTGTTCCGTTGGATCTTCCTTTGGCCGATCGCATCCTTACTGCGGATGCCAGCGATCGGGGCTGGGGTGCGACGTTGGATCCTCTCGGTCTGTCTACTCACGAAGAGTGGGACAGCGAGCAGATGTGCCCTCATATCAACCAGAAGGAGCTCCTTGCTCTTCTGTTGAGTTTTCGGCTTTGGATCCCTCATCTGTCGGACCATGTTGTCCTACTTCTTTCGGACAATTCGACAGTAGTGGCCTACATACGGAATCAGGGAGGCACACATTTGATTCCCATGTATCGGCTGTCTCGGGATCTTCTTCTGTTCGCGCGGGATGTGAACGCTCGGGTGTCCATTCGACACATTCCCGGGCGTCTCAACGTCCTAGCAGACTCCCTGTCCCGACGCGACAGTGTCCTTCCAACCAAATGGATGCTACATCGGTCGGTGTTTCAGGCGATTTGCGAGCAGTGGTGTCGTCCTCAGGTCGACTTTTTCGCTACTCGCTGGAATCATCAGGTAGAGACTTTTGTCTCCCCTTGTCCAGATCCTCTGGCATTTGCAGTAGACGCTCTGTCTCTGGACTGGACAGGTTGGGCCGGCTATGCCTTTCCTCCTGCACCGATTCTTCCTCAAGTTTTAGCGAAGATTCGTGCTTGCAGTTGCAGGATCATTCTGATCACACCCCTGTCTCCACAGAGGGTGTGGATCAATCTGCTGCGGCCTCTATTGGCCGAAAGACCGATTCGTCTACCTCTACGTCGCGATCTTCTTTCACAGGGTCGTCCCAGGAAGTATCACAACAACCTGGCGAGCCTGTCCCTTCACGCCTGTCTTTTATCAGGTCCAGTCTTCGACGTAGAGGTTTTTCGAGACGATCAGTGGAGTGCATTTCTGCATCGCGGCGACCTTCCACTGGAATGACTTATGCCGCCAAGTGGAAGGTTTTCTGCTGCTGGTGTTCAGATCACAATGTGAATTACCGTGATCCGTACTTTCTCTTATGTGGGAAAGCGGTGTATCGGTCGTAATCTTTTCCTCTCCAAACTTATTCGGCACTTTTCTTTGAAGAGGCCTCGAGTTTTGCGTCTTACACCCAAGTGGAACTTGGCATGGGTGTTCCACTGTTTGGAGGGGGCGCCATTCGAGCCTTTATCTGAGACCGACATGCGTTTTCTCACCTATAAGACGGCTTTTCTTCTAGCGTTTGCTTCTGCTCGTCGAGTCAGTGAGCTTCATGCGCTATCTGTTGATTCTGCCTTCTTCCGAAATGAGGCTAACAGTGTCACATTCACTACTGATTGCTCTTTTCTGGCTAAGAATCAACTTCCCGATTCGGTACCTCCTCCCATCTGCATTCGGGCTCTCCCTGCTGTAGATGGACGGAGGCCTCTTCTTTGTCCTATTCGTGCGGTCAAGACTTACATTACTCGCACTCAGTTCATTAGGAGGGGTCGGAAGAGATTCTTTCTGTCTCTCATTCCTAAGAGGCAGTCTATCTCTTCCCATTCTATTTCCAGGTGATCTGTCTTGCAATCAAGCTGGCTTATTCTCGCTTGTCTGCATCGGATCTTGTTTCGAACTGGCTTAATGCTCACGAGGTTCGTGCCATTTCTACATCCTGGGCGTTCTCCAATTCTGTTTCGCTCCGTGATGTTATAAATGCGGCTTACTGGAGGAATGCTTCTACCTTCTCCTCCTTTTATCTCCGCCACCTTCAGCAGCAATCTGAGGACCTTTATTCTTTAGGCCCTCTCGTTGCTGCTCAGGCTGTTGTGCACCCTCGTTAAAATTGTTTTTGTCGAGGTTGCGCTTCGCTCAGCCTTGTTCTTTTCAGGTGCCTTCTCTCTATCTTCATTACAGATTTTCGTTTTTGTTCTCTGCCATCCTTGCTTTCGTTCTGCTACTCTTGTTGGTATTGGTTATGTGATTCACCTCCTCCTATTGTTTATTCAGCCAATTGTAAACAATTGTGAGTAGGTTGAAAAGAAATTAAAATTTTTTAGTAAATTTTGTTTCTTAACATACCTACCACAATTGTTTACTGGAGGCCCACCCTCCTTGGGGATATCTTTGATACCGATGCCTCCCCGCTAAATCACAAACTTCTCGTTGGCGGAAATACGGAATTGACGTCACGGTTGTTGCGCATGCGCTCGGTAAACGCAAGAGGTGTGCAGAGAGAGTACCTGTAATTTCGAGCGCTGGTCTCGCTCGACCCTTTTTTCGATCTTTTTCATGCTTTTGCACTCTAGTACTTTTCCAACTCGTTTGGAAAAGATTCTAAAAGCTTGAGTTAGTTCCGAAGTAGGGCTTGCACTTATGTTACAGCCAATTGTAAACAATTGTGGTAGGTATGTTAAGAAACAAAATTTACTAAAAAATTTTAATTTCCATATAATTATGTCTATGTATAAGTTGCTTCCATGTATACGTCACACCCAATATTTTCCTCCCCTGCGACTATTACCTTTGTATAACTTGCACCCCGACTGTAAGAATAGCCGGTGGGGCTTACACAAGAACGACTATGGCCAGTGAGTTTGTTCTTATACTGTACGAAATTTGATGAGTGTCGGAACATGTGAACGTTTTTTTTTTTTCATTTCAGTCATATTTATCTCATATTAAAAGCATGAAATAAAATAATAATCAAAATTTTATAGGGTTATTTACTTTGACTATTTATTCCCCAAGTGATTCTTGTTGATGCCGTAAATCCATTTTATTTTGCACATAACAACATGAGGGAGAGATCATACTCACTACTTCGAAAGGAGGCGAGAGGTCCAGTGAAGAATCGAGGAACAGGACAGTGAATGGAGTCTGTGTATTATGGCGATGTTATTAAACATAACAGAAAAGTTATAAGTCCAAATTATTTATTTTATCGAAATTAAAACTGAACACAAAATAACAAAACAGGCATATAATGTACAGCAGTGGCGGTGCCAGAATTTCGATTCGGTGTGTGTGTGTGTGTGGGGGGGGGGGGGGGGTGGGGGTGCTAAGTAAGATGTGGTGGTCCAAGGTCGAGATGCCTACTGCATCTCCTGAAGGTTGTAGGCCTGAGCCAGGGGTGTGAGCATTGGAGAGTGTGTGCCCCACTCACTGGTCTGGTATCTGTGGGCCCTGCCCCAGGAAAAAAATAATCATATTTGGATAATTTGGACGCCTTGGGAACAATATCTGAGCGTTTCTGCAATGCCTCACATAGTCTTCAAAGGTGCCCAGATTGTTTCAGATAGCAATTTTAAGTTTGGTTTTGGGGGCCTGCAGGAAAAGTGTGGGGGGGGGGGGGGGGGGGGAGGGGGGGGGGGGGCATTGCCACTGATGTATAGCATTTACCAAATAGAAAATATACAACAAGAAAATAATCAAATGACATGCAATCTACCCCAAATTCATATTAACACTTCGTCATCTGAGTGCTAGTGAAGTGTGCTACGTCCCAATACTGCCAGTAGGACATAGCACACTTTATATAGCTCTCTGGTGACATTTCTATGGTTTTTTTCTAGTAAGTCTATAGTGATTTAGATTAATTGAAGGGCCTGGTAATAGTACCGAAAAACCGAACTGAAACCGAAGTTTTAAAAAAAATAAGACCGCAACCGTATCTGGAAAACAAAAACCTCCATGCACTAGCCCATGGTATTGCTGTTAGTAGGCGAATATATTATTATGTTGTATTAGGGCAAAAACTCTCAGTAGGACATTTTAAGCGCCCTGGTTAGGGTATGCAAGTAGCATACTTACACCTACACCCATTGTAGAAGCTCCCACTAATCATTTATGGTGTTCTTATGGGGTGATTAGGGAGGGATATTGTCTGTTCTGGACCCGTTCACAATGTGTTTGATAAATTACTCTTTTTTATAGCGCGGTAGCCCCTGACAGTAAACATCTGCCTAACCCTGATTTCTGCGGACCATTATTAATTCAGTCAAAGGCACCGTCAAATAGGCTGCCTCAAACGACAATCTTCGCAGATAGAAGGGGGCAACAAAGCACAATTCCTCCCGGACTGGAGGTAATTCATTAGTGTGAAAGAATAACAGAAAGAAAAAATAAAAAAAAAAGAAATAATTCTGTAAAAAAATGATAAATTTCAAGTAATTTGTATATTTTTTATACTTACCAATGGCCCAGATTTTGCTGGTGCAAACTCGTTATTATCAAGGGCCAAACACAAATTTTGAACCCCCCAATCCCCCAAATTTGCACACCATACCGAAAATTAAAAGTCCTATCTGGCCCTCCATACTTTACCATCTGCACATGCGCAGCAGCCAGGAAGAGACTGAAATTGGCGCCAACATCATTCTTTGTAGATGAGCGTACTAAATAATAACTCAGCGGGGAGGTATGAGTGCCCACTCATGGGAGGGCCATCCCCATCTGGGCCATTGGTAAGTATAAAAAATATACAAATTACTTTAAATTTATCATATTTTTATAGTAATAACCAATAGCCCAGAATCATAAACATGCGGAGGGCCTAGGACTTAAGAATTAGCAGACTAAATATAGCTCCTAAGCCTGCATTCCAAGGTGACAAGGAGATTAAAATTGAAAGAATTACATGTATGTCTCTCTATACAATAATAGAGAAGACATATCATCAATAAGGAGCCATATCTAAGTAATTCCGTAATCTTAGCATTAGAGATGGGCGATTTTCCAATTTCTGCTCAATTTTCGATTCCAATTTTTTTAGACGAAAAACCTTGATTCGATTTCGACTTCTTATCAACCTACCTCAATTGTTTACAACAGGCTTGCACTACAGTGGAAGAACCTAACTCGGATAAAATACTCTCTATTTTAATCTTTCCCAAGATTTGGGAAAGAAAAGTGGTGTAAAAACACCACGAAAAAATAAGCCAAAACTGGGCCAAGCGCCATCGGCGCACACCCAGTATGGGACGCTCTTCCATAGTACAAAACCACGACTTCCGTGACAGTGCGCAATGCATCAAATCGTCATTCTTTTTCTATCCGAAGCACGAGCAGGATGTGTTTCCGCCATATGCATAATGAAACAGTGATAATTCAACTCGCGGATAATGGTTTTCCTGTGACTGGAATTATGGATCTGAAGATCGTATAATAACAGGACTGTGTTTTATATATTCTCGTTTATATTTTCAACCACATTCTCATTGTTTATTAATTACTATTCCGTTTTCGCGAATGTTTTGCGACATCATGTCATCGCGATTCGACAATGAATTTTTTCGGTTGATAAAAAATTTTATTGGAGTAGGTGTCGGCCTTCTGGGTTCTGCCACCTTCTCTCGTAGTTGAGGGTGTTCTTCTACTTTCTGTTTCTGTTGAGTTCACCTTTTCTTCTACTGCTCTCACCTCTGTTCTTTCCAGTTTGGTTCCTTTAGGGCAATTCCTTTTGCCCTCGCCATTGGTGCGTTCTCGTGTCCGTTTCGTCCTCACCCACGGGTGGTGTGGAATGCAGTCGTTTCGGGAGCATCCCGACTCGACCAGGTATGATATGAGTTTATCCCCTCCGTGGGGGATGTGCAGCTCCTCCCGCACCCGCGGAGGGGGGGGGCACACTGTCATTTCGGAACCCCCCCCCCCCCCCCCCGACTCGACCATGTCTAGTGTGAGTTTGACCCCCTCCGTGGGGGATGTTCAGCTCCTCCCGCTCCCGCGGAGGGTGGTGAACACTTTCGTTTCGGGTCGCCCCATTCGACCACGTCTGATGTGATTTGCTCCTCCTCCGTGGGGGATGTGCAGCTCCTCCCGCACCAGCGGGGGGTGGGGACTGCTGTCGTTTCGGGGCTTCCCGATTCAACCATGTCTGATGAGAGTTATTCCCCTTCCGTGGGGAATGTGCAGTGTTTTACCGTGGTGGATACTGCAGGAGCTGTTGGTTTTCTGGTGTAGAGATGCCTGGTTCCGGGACTATGCGCCCTCTCCAGTCGACATCTGAGGCTGTCACTAGGGTTGTGACTCCTCCTTTGGAGGCCGAGCTTGGTGGCTCTCTCCGCTTTTCCGCCAGTTCCAACAGCTCCCATCGTATCTGCTGCTACTGCTGTTCCATCTACAGCGTCATTGGGCACCGTTTTTAGCCGGCCTCGGCTTCTCCCTGCCAGGGTCTGCAGGGATGTCTGTAGTGTGGTTGTGGGGTTTCGGCCTCAGCCTTCCCAGTCTTCCACTCGGCGAAGCCAAATGGGGCTGCCGACTGAACCCCATACTGTGTCCTCTCGGCCATTGAGCACAGTAGTTTTATACCTGCAGTGGTCTGCTGCGGTGTCTGGTTGTGTAGACGTGGGGGTATCGGCCTCAGCCTTCCCTGACTTCAACTCGGCGAAGTTGGAAGTGGCTGCCGGCCGGACCTTCTCCTGTGGTCTCTGCGCTGTCGAGCACCACAGTTGTCATTGGATTCGGTTGTTCTTAGTGGGACACTATGAACTCTGTGGCGTTTCCGTCCACTCATTCTGGCCACACGACCAGTTTTGGGGGTCCAACATCTTTTGTGCAGCCTGGACCTTCTGCCCTGCAGAGGTCAGCGGTGACTCTCATGAGTTCCTGCTATGTTGATCCTCGGGTTGTGTCACACCCCTATACACGTCTGCCTTCAGACGTTTTCGGCTGCCGCCCGTCGTCCCACGTCGGGTCTTTTGGAGGATCGTGACCCTTTGCTGGTTCAGAGGGTCAGAGGTGAAGCCACTTTGCCGGTTCGTTCCCCTGTCGAACCGGCCAGTACGGGCAGTGAGCTTAGGGAGGCCCTCTCCTTACTCACTCAGGTTCTGTAAACGAGCCTTCCTGTTGCTTCCAGCGAGGCAGCGAGTGGTTTCCAGGCGCCTCCTATGGCGCCGCCTCCCGGGATTGGAAACAGGCCGCTTTCTGATCCCCTGGTGTTCCGACACCATGGGAGGCGTCGGCTGGTTTGCCCACGATGGGCTCTGTGTCTTCCGACTCCGGGGAAGAGTCAGACATGCTTGATGTCGAGAGCCAGCAGTCTTTGGACTTGGGGGCAGCTCTTGATTTCGTGTTTGGGTTCCTTCCGGATCTCAAACCATCTAACCAGTCGACAGTGTCAGCCAGGCTGCGATCATCGTCGCGCGCCAACAGTCTATGGAGCAACCTGCTTCTGGGCGTCTTCGACCGTGCCCTTCGGTACAGTTGGTTGAAGCATTTTCAGCCTTGGACTCCAAGCTAAGTTCCAAGGCTATGAAGGCTCCGTTCTTCACCAGGGTTGACACCTTTTTGCCTCCAGCGCGTTATCGTTCCTACGATTCCGCCAATCCGTCGGTCTACCAGACTTTGACGGTTTGGGATCAGGACTCCAATTCCCTCGGGCTTTCCAAGTCCAAGTCTGCCGTCATTCTGATGACGACTCAGGAGTCCACATTGGGCTTATCGAGAGAGATGCTTGGTATGCTTTCTCTCTCCGATCACGTCGTCTCAGCTTCTGCTGCTTATCTGCCTTCAGATAAGTTTGACGAGGTACAGGCTCCTTTACGTGTGCTGTCCAAGGCGCTCATGCATCTTACACGCATGCCTGTAACACGGCTAATCTGGAATTAGTTTGAAGGGACTCTGTGCGGGACACAGGCCGATCCCTTCCTGAGGAGCAGTACGCTACTCTTCGATCTGCTTTTTTGGCAGGTCCGCAACTTTTCCATGATTCTGTGTTGACGGTCCGGGATGACGTCCTACGGCATTCCAGCGATCAGCTGCTGTTTCTTCAGCTTGATCAGCCTTCTAGGGTAGGCACGGGCCGTTCCAAGCCTAACAAGTACCCTCTGCTTCCTCTGCGAAGCAAAAGGGGCTGATCCCTCTGCCACCGCTTCTACTTCTTACTCAAGGGGTAAGGGTAAGCGTCGGCAGTCTTGAGGGAACTCCCAGGATTCTTCATTCAGTAGAGGTGTTTTCTCCTCTAGCGAACCTCATCAGAGTTCGCAATGAAGGTCCTCACCTCGACTCGTCCCAGGTTGGAGGAAGGATAGCAGAGTTCGCAGACCGTGGCCACCAATACCTCCAATCCTTACTTTCACGTTCCGATTCATTGGGCGTTACGGAAGTATCTCAGGTTCATTTTTCTGGGGCGAGTTTACCAGTTCAAGGCCATGCCTTTCGGCCTCAACCTGGTTCCTTGGTCCTTCACCAGACTGATGTCGCCTGTGATAGCTTTCCATCGCACACAGTCCAGGGTGACTACTTCGGCATATCTGGACGATATCCTCCAGGGGCATTTCAATGCTGCCTTCCTGGAGTCGGATGTCGCCACTCTGTTGAGCTTGCTCACGTTGCTACGTTTCAGAGTCAACGAGGAGAAGTCGGACCTGGTCCCTTCTCGGTTGTTTTATCATCTGGGGATGGCTTTCCGCACACAATTCAATTTGGTGGCGGTTCCCCAGGCCAAGGCTGTGATTCTCTCAGCTTTTGCTCCGACTCTGACCCAGTCCACATCTGCGACGGCTCGGAGTTTTCTCCGGCTAATCGGTCTCTGCTGTTCGGTGACGGATCTCATTCCTCTAGGTTGGCTGCGTGTCAGACCTCTCCAACACTTTCTGCTCAGTCGTTGGAGGCCGAATGTAGATTTTCTGGATCTGGTGCTTCAGTTTCCAGACTATCTTTATCCTCACCTTCTCCTCTGGGCGGATATCCGGTGGCTTTCGCAGGGTGTTCCGTTGGACTTACCCACGTCCGATCGCGTTCTGACGGCAGATGCCAGCGATCTCGGATGGGGTGCGACGTTGGATCCTCTAGGTCTTTCCATTCACGGGATGGTGGACCAGGATCATGCAGCTCTACACATCAACCAGAAGGAGCTTCTTGCTCTTCTTCTGCGTTTCAGGCAGTGGATCCCTCATCTGTCGAATCGCCAGGTCCTTCTGTTGTCCGACCATTCGACGGTGGTTGCTTACATTTGGAACCAGGGCGGCACGCACTCTGTTCCAATGTACGAATTGGCTTGGGATCTTATACTGCTCGCTCAGGATGTCCACGCCGGGGTGGCTGTTCGTCACATTCCCGGTCACCTGAACGTCCTAGCCGACTCCCTGTCCCATCGGGGCAGGATCATTTCCACCAGGTGGATGCTCCACATGGCGGGTTCCATCGATCTCTTGTGACTAGTTGGAACCATCCGGTGGACACTTTCATGCCCCCGTGTCCAGATGCTCTGGCTTTCACCGTGGATGCTCTGGCCCTCCTTTGGGATGGTCTTGTCGGCTACGCCTTCCTACCGGTTCCGATTCCGCCTCAGGTTCTCACCCAGATATGAACCTGCAGTCGTCGAATCCTTTCGATCACACCCGTCGCTTCGGTGTGTGTGGATCAATCTGCTCCGCTCTCTGTTAGCGGCGGTTCCGGCATGTCTCCCTCTACCTCGCGACTTTCTTTGCCAAAGTCTCCCGGGAGGTTTTCTAGTTGACCCGACTTCATAGTGCCTTCGCACATGTCTTTTATCGGGTCCTGTCTCCTCCGTAGTGGTTTTTCGAGACACACAGTGGAGTTGCTTTTCTTCAAGGCGGCACTCACTCCACTGGTTTAGCCTCTGTGGCTAAGTGGAAGGTTCTTCTGTCGATGGTGTGCGATCACTCTGTTGCTTCTGTCACTCCTTCGATCACACTGCTTGCGGAGTTTTCTGGTATATGTTTGTTTCTGGGGGTCTCCAGCAATGGGTACTTGTCCATGCTTCGGAGACATTTCCTATATGATACCGCATAGTTTCGACACTCATCCTTGCCTCTCCAATCTTGTTCAGCTCTTTTCCTTGAAAAGGCCTAGGACTTTGCAGTTTACTCCAAGATGGTCACTTTCTTGGGCGCTGCTCTGCTTGGGGGTGGGGGGCGTTCACGCCTTTATCCTGGATGAATATGCGTTTTCCCACATGCCAGATCTCTCCTGCATCCATTTCTTGATGGACTTGTCTTGCTATTCGTGCAGCTTCCGCTCATCTAGCTACTGGTGATTGTATTCCCCATTGTTTTTTCTGCCACAAGGTGCGTGCATTGTCTTCCTCTTTTAATAACTCTGTCATGTTGTCGGATGACTGATGTTATACTGGCAGCCTTCTGGAGAAATGCTACATTCTCCTTTTCTCTGCGACAGTTGCAGTAGCCGACAGAGACCCTTGGGGCCCTCTTTCTTCGGCTCAGGATGTTGTCTATCCAAGCTTTTCAGCTTTTTTCAGGGTCGGTTCCAGCTTTGTGCTGTTACTGCCCTTTCTGTCTGTGCGTCGCACTTCACCATACGCCTCATCTTTCATTGGCTTTTCTAATGTTTGTGATGCTATGGTTTGATAGGCCTAGGGATCTCTTCCTCTGTCCACGGTCCCAGAGCTATTGAGTTATGTGTGGGTTGGTTATGTGATTCCCTCCAGCCTTTTGTCTATTCAGCCTGTTGTAAACAATTGAGGTAGGGTGATAAGAAGTATAAATTTCATAGTAAATTTCCTTTCTTATTATACCTACCGAAATTGTTTACATGGAGGCCCTCCCGTCTTCTTATTCGGGTACGAATCCTTCCTCCCCGCTGATCACATAACTCCTGTGTTGTTTGGAATCAAAAGAATGACGAATTGATGCATTGCGCACTGTCACGGAAGTCGTGGTTTTGTACTATGGAAGAGCGTCCTATACTGGGTGTGCGCCGATGGCGCTCGGCCCAGTTTTGGCTTATTTTTTCGTGGTGTTTTTACACCACTTTTCTTTCCCAAATCTTGGGAAAGATTAAAATAGAGAGTATTTTATCCGAGTTAGGTTCTTCCACTGTAGTGCAAGCCTGTTGTAAACAATTTCGGTAGGTATAATAAGAAAGGAAATTTACTATAAAATTTATACTTTCGATTCTTTTCAGTAAAGGTAGGAATACTAGGAATTGCCCCATCAAAAGTTCAAAACACCACTATTAATGGTGTTTCGAACATTTGACAGGGAAATTCTCCATGGTCCATTATTTGCCAGCTAATCTGAGCATTCGGAGGAAGACTTTAGTCTTCAAATAGGAAAGTAAATTTTGGTTGTGTGACTGTGAGTGTGTGCACCGAGAAGCCTATTGTTCACTGATTTCACAAACTGAAATTACCCGTCACGCAGCTGAGTGGCAAAAAGTGAAAAAGCAAATAAGACTTTCAGTGGTGCATATCAAGAGAGCTAATAAATGTCAACTTGTCAAGTCATGCCTCGCTCAATGAGCCACGAACGTCAACGAAAAATGTTGAAAGTATTGTTGATGTATCACCGACGAGGGCCCGAAAGAGGCTGCCGCTGCAGCCACTGGCCCTCTTGTCACAAATCAAGATTAGTTCGATTTTGGTGGAAAATTGACAGGCAAATCTTGTGAGCTTAGCTTTTTTTCAGTGTTTTTTCAGTGACTGCAAATCCACTGTCAATAAAACACTGCCTGTACTGTCCAGTACTGCAGTACATCTCTGGACTTTTTAATATTTTCCACTCCAATAACATGGGTCCCAAACGTCCAGATTTGGGTGTTAAACACCTAGATCTTGAGTACAATGCAACCAAAGGTTTGGGTACGAAATTTCCAGTTAGGTACAAAACATTCAGCATGATTTCTGTCATTTACGGACTGTTGGTTATGAGCACCTAAAAAAATCTTGATTTCCGATTTTTTTCGTTCACTCGATTCGGTTTTTTGATTTTATAAAAAAAATCGAATCGTTCGATAAACTCGAAAAATCGCCCATCACTACTTAGCATGAATGATTATGATTAATGGTTAATGATTAATTATTAATGATTATGCTAATTGGGTGTAACGAGCCCCCAATTTAAGGCTGTAGTGGACTAAGCCACTTAACTGGTTGGGTATGGGAAGCCACGATCGTGGCTCTCCTGTAAAGTGCAGAGAGCCACGATCGTGGCTTTCGGTAATGTGATTTTATTGACCTGTGTATTTACATATAAAACACAATTAATAGCGCCCGGTTTGAAACGGTTGGTGTATATAAGATTGACCACTGGTAAGTTCACCAAATTGCGCATGCGGAAATGACCAATGGTCTGTGTTAAGCTAAATTAAATGATTAATTTTCACATAATTTTTCATAAAAACGCAATGGGAAATCCCCAACTTGACCCAAGTTTGTTTGCTGTTGTCAAAAATTTTCGAATGGGGTGTCTGTAAGAGATAGAAATAATTTTACCCCCTTGTCAGTTTTAATACATCTGTAGTTAAATAAAATGATGCATTCTTATGTGAAAATCCCCTTTTGATGATTTAGTTGTAATTTTTAGCTCAACTTTGGCAAAGCCAAATTTGAGCTTTTGTCATGGCCCATCGTCCGTCTGTCCATCTGTCAACAATTGGATATGGCTCGGGCTAGAGGCCTTATTTATGAACCGATCTTTACGAAACTTCTTGGGTACCTTTGTTATGACTGTGGGACGAGAACAAGTGTTTTTTGAGTGCGGTCCGAAATTCAAGATGGCTGCCAGCCGCCATTTTGTACCGAAGATGCAGAAATCTGTTTTTTGTACAGAACTTCCATATAAAAGCTCTGATGTGAATAATTTTTTGTTTGAATGTTTAGTACCATGAGTTACATCACATATCACACGGGTTTTTTTCTCGTGCTTATATTATGCAAATTAGACTAACTTTGATTTATTTAGTGTTACTTTCAGCACTGTCAGTGCAAATGCCTATACGGCTCGGGCTAGAGGTCGCATTTATGAACCGATCTTTACGAAACTTCTTGGGTACCTTTGTTATCACCGTGGGACGAGAATGAGTCTTTTGGGGTCCGGTCCGAAATTCAAGATGGCCACTGGCAGCCATTTTGTTCCAAATTAGTAGCAATCAGATTTTTGCACAGAACTTCCACATGAAAGCTCTGATTTGAATAATTTTTAGTATGAATGTTTAGTACCATGGGATACATCACATATAATACGGGCTTTTTTCTCGTGCAGAAATTATGCAAATTAGATGAACTTTGATTTTTTCAGTGCTACTTACACACAGTAAGTACACATGTCAGTACGGCTCGGGCTAGAGGCTGTATTTATCAACCGATCTTCACGAAACTTCTTGGGTACTCTGTTATCACCTTGGGATGAGAACGAGTGTTTCTGAGTGCGGTCCAAAATTCAAGATGGCTGCCAGTGGCCATTTTGTACCGAAATTAGGTCTAATCAGTTTTTTGTACACAACTTCTATAAGGCTGAGGCTAGAGGCCGTTTTTATGAACCGATCTTTACGAAACTTCTTGGGTACCTTTGTTATCACTGTGGGATGAGAACGAGTGTTTTGGGGTGTGGTCTGAAATTCAAGATGGACACCAGCAGCCAGTTTGTACCAAAATTAGTGAAATCAGTCTTTTGTACAGAACTTCTGTATGAAAGTTCTGATTTGAATAAATTTTTGTATGAATGTTTAGTAACATGGAATACATCACATATAGTACGGGTTTTTTTCTCATGCAGAAATTATGCAAATTAGATGAATTTTGATTTATTTAGTGCTACTTATACACTGTAAGTGCACATGTCAATACGGCTCGGGCTAGAGGCTGTATTTATCAACCGATCTTCACGAAACTTCTTGGGTACCTTTGTTATCACCTTGGGACGAGAACGAGTGTTTCTGAGTGCGGTCCAAAATTCCATAAGAAAGGAAATTTACTATAAAATTTAGATTTTCTTCCATTTCCGTCAAAAAAAAATAGTTGCCGTTGGCAACGACCTTTGATCAACTCAGTAAAAACTTAGTGCAATTATGCAGCAATATTTCCCTTTGACACACCCTGCAGGGCACATTTATGTTTGGATCACTTGGAAACTTGGTGTGCATGTATTGGGTGACATCTATATGGGAGCTATCGATTTTCTTCCATTTCTGTCGAAAAATGTTGCCGCTGACCTTTGTACTTATTTTAGTCACACCTCAATATTTTCCTTTGACACACACTTCAGGGCACATTTATGATCAGATCACTTTGAAACTTTGTATGTGTGTTCGGGGTGACCTCTAGATGTGAGCTATTGATTTTTTTTCATTTCCATAAAAAATTATTGTCATTATCACCAGCCTTTGAACTTTTCTGCAGGGTATATTTATGAATTTCCATAAAACAAGAAAAAAAAATAACATTGCCACAAGCTATGACCTTCAGACTTAGTGCATTTGTGCATTACCATCTTCCTTTAGCATGCCTCAGAGGGCACATTCATTATCAGGTTGTTCTGAAACTTTTTATGCTTATGCAGGGTGGCAAAGATCAGAGCTATTGATTTTCTTTTCATTTCCATCAAAAACTTGCTGTTAGCAACAATCTTTGAATATATTGACATGGCCGACAGGGCACATTTATCTTAGGATTGTTTTTGAACTTGGTGTGTTCATTACGCGGGACCTCTAGATAAGAGCTATTGATTAGCATTCATTTCTGTGAAAAAAGTTGCCGTTTACTATAACCTCTGAACATACTGCATTTGTGTATCAACATTCTTCCTTTAGCCAGGCTTACAGTTTACATTTAAAAATGCATGGATTACTCTGACGTGCACACTCAATGGTGTGCACAAAATAACATTGGTACCAATGATCTTCAATTTTGCAATTTCACTTATAACTTACCAAGTTCAGCCCTCGCAATTCAAATTTTTTGGCTTCGGCAGTTGTTTGCCATAGCAAATTTTATGTTCTTCGGCAGTTACTACGGCATTTCTGGGAAGGCAATACATGCAGATGCCAAAGGCATCTGCAACGAGTGATGAATGCACAATTTTTTAGCGGGGTCTGGGGGGGGGGGGGGTCTCGCCCTAGGAAAATTTTGAAATCTGCTATCAAAAGGAGCGTTCTCGTGGCTTTTGGGGTGGAAATCCACTTGACAAAATTAGTTTTTTTTACTTGAATCCACCCCTGCAATGTCATATGCACGGTCGATTTGTCAGATTGTGATCGAAATTTGCGGGACTGCAAAACGAATGAATTTCATCTGAGCTGAATATTGAGTAAAATACATTTCAAACTTATTTCTCAGAAAAAAACATGCCGTTTGTTTACCTGTATTTATGTAAATTCCCTGGAATCAAAAAATGAATGTTGACCCATTTTCTGTAAATGTAGAACTCAGTCCGGGAAACCCCCACACATATTTGTATATGGAGAAGATGCGCATGTGTACGGCGCGAATTCAATTGTTTTCGAGAGGGGTATCACAATAAATAAACCAATGACAGAAAGTTTAAGTAAGTGTAACGTTGGCTGCGAGTTTCCGTTTTCAGCTACCGGTGTGTGTCTCTCGTGCACAGTGAACTACTGCATGTCACACATTCGTCCAAACCTGGACCCAAAGTCCGTAATAGAATTTTTTGGTTTGATACATCCCGTGGAACAGGATGTACCAAACCAAAAAAATATATAACGGACGTTGGGTCCAAGTTTGGACAAGTCAAACACCACTGTGGATTATTTCTACTACGGCAACTGTGTGCCGTAGTCAGCGCCGTTTGCTTCAGCAAATCGCTTCGGCAATGCCAATTGCCGAAGCCAATTGCGAGGGCTGCAAGTTCAAGTTTGCCAAGTTGAGGTACAGTGTCATTGACACTTTCATTATGTATGTGACCAATGAGTATTCTAGCAATCCAGTTATATAGAGTTCCATGTTTCCATCCCATAACTGTTTTAATGACAGCTTTTAATCAGTTAACATTACTGTTACGTGTCGGATCAAGCTTGATTTTGAACTAATTCCAACTTTTTTTTCAGATATTTCATGTAAAATTGACTTGAACTTTCAAGAAATGTTTGTTCCATCCCAGGGGAAGAATTTCAGAACATTCTGCAAGAATCAAAATCACATAATACTTATTCTACTGTACTGTACAAAAATAAATTAGCGTTAATCTTTCCTGATTCTTGTGAAATTTCACCCCTACATCTAATAACTTTTGAATAAGCTGAGGTTTTTCATACTTTTCCAATTATACAATATTTAGATTAAGTCAAATTTTGAACCAATTCTTTACATTTTTCAGATTTTTAAGACTAATTGTATAAAAAATAGTTCCCTACCCGACATGAGGTGACCCTGGCTTTTGATAGTGACATTAAACCCTAATAAAAATAGTTACCTACTAGATGTGGTATTTTGTAAACAAAGTAGATCCATTTAAAATGGTTACTCCACTTGGGCATTATGGAGGTGGGGAACTTTTAAGCAGTGTTTACTTAACACGATGTGTCAATCTGTATGCTCTAAACTAACACGATGTGTCAATCTGTATGCTCTAAACTAAAACGATGTGTCAATCTGTATGCTCTAAACTGAATATCACATTCTGTTTTTATTTCCAGATGACTTGGCATATCACAGTGTTTTACCAGTTGATGTCAGGGATTCGGCCAATACTCAACTCACCTCATTAAAAAATTCACAGCATGTTACAGAAAAGGTAATTCACTTTCAATGAACACTACTTTTCATAATTTTCCTTGGATTGGTTTGTTCCATTGCATTTGGTTGTGTTTGTCATTAAACGTATCATACAATGAAGTGTTCTTATACAACAATATTTGAAGGCATCAGCAGCCTGAGAATTTGGATTCTGTTAAATGAATAGACTTTTTTGTCAGCAGGGATATTAAAATAACAAGATAGAGTAGGCAACATGTTTGAAATTAGACACTGTTTAACAGACTAATCATATGTCACTGTCAATCAATTTACATAAATACTTCAACATACCCTAATATAGTTTTTACCTGTTAATTACATTTGGGTTAATCCTTGCGGACCTTTAATTTTGTATACATTTTTGCTGCACTTGACAGTCTACAGCCTGTGTATTTGCTGTTATTTCTAGGTAAGTCATGGCTGCCTAAATAGGCAGCCAAGACTTGTCAAGAAGCAAATGCCAGGATACTTCGAATTAGGGTCTGGCGAAGCTTCGTGATTCAATTTGCTTCAAAATCATTCTGATTCAATTTGAGTCGAAATCCATCAAGAGATTGGCCAAAAATAGGTACAGAAAATACCAGTATGTATTTAGAAATGAGACTGCATGCAATTACTTGGTAATGGATATCTGAGCCGTCACAAAGTTGAGATTTGTGTTCTTTAAACATCGGATTTTCAAAGATTTGATTCATGATTTGATATGAAATTTTTGACCCAATTCAATTTGAGATTCGATTCAAGTGAAAATCAGTGATTCAGAGTCTACTTAAAATGTAAACTTCTAGTTTACCCAGAGAATGCATGATTGGACCACCTTTTCTGTTGTGATGAAAAATTAATTGAATGAAAAATATTGTAATACATTGGAAATTTATGTAGACGACCACATAATTCCTCTGTATTACACTGTGTATTACTGAAATTTTTTGCCTCAAAATGTCTATTGTAAGTGCTTAAATTAATCCATTATATCCTGTTTGATGCACCCTGTTAGCCACCAAACAAGAGGTAATGGAATAAATCCGTCATGTATCACTAGAGGTTAAGAGAATTTTTCAGATTCTGATAAATTGGATATTCTCATTAATTGAATATTCTGGAAATGCTGGTATTCAATTAACATAGTTCTCCTGTATTCATTTGTCGAAAACATACATATGAGAACGTTAAATCCAAAGTTCTACTTTCATTTGTTTTTGTTGATTCTCTCTCGATTTCAAAACCACCTATCGTGTTATCACAATCTGATTGAGAAAGAGACCACTTGTATGATCACAGCTCTGTAACCCCAGAGTCTGTTTTTTGTCTGTGCCTGATACACAATGTTTTTGGGTAATTCAGTACATACTTTCTGTAAGATAAAGTTTCTTAATTTCTAAATTTAAGTATTTTTCAACAGAATAAATAGGTTCACCTTGTCTCATTTCTTATTCCATAGTACCTAAATAGTGGATTGCCACTAAAATCCCATGAAACAGTAGGGAATGCAGTTTCCACCCAGACAATAACACTCAAAACACTTCTTTTTAGAAATATGATAAACAAAAGCAGAGTTCAGCCAAGGGACTTGTTCTGAAATAAATAGCAGATTTTAGGGTCTGAGTGTATTCAGATATTTGTTTCATTTTTGTTCCCCCACTCTCAAAGAGTTTGGGGGGGTAGGGGGGTATACTCGTACATCAGTCCATCTATCTGGCCATCTGTCTGGCTAGCCCTACCACCAGCCAGATCCATATCTCAGCAGCAGTGAGTGGATGCATTTCAATGAAATTCAGTATATTGTAGACTTGGGATGACCTGCTTTTAATTCATTTATGCTTCATCGTTCCAGCACTGCCGTGGGAGGTATGAATTGCCTTCAGCAATAGTTCATGTTGCATGTACGAGGCGGCATCATTATACCCCCACTTCCTCTGAAGTGGGGGCTATATTGTCTACGGCCTGTACGTCCATCTGTCCATACATCCGTCTGTCCGTACATCCTAACTTGTGTGTGCAATTCCTCCTACATTATTGAACCAATTTCAATGAAACTTCTCAAACATTATAACTAGCAAGTGAACATGCGCATATTTTAAAATTTTTCATCTGCGACAATTTTAACTAGGTTATCTCCCCTGAACTTAGATTTACTGCGAATTTTCAAATGAGATTCTTTTGTGTGCAACTCCTACATTATTGAACCGATTTCGATTAAACTTTTCAAACATTATGACTAGCAAGTGTGCATTGCGCATATTCTAAAAAAAATTTCATCTGCGCCAATTTTAACTGGTTTTTCTCCCATGAACTTAGATTTATTACGGTGGAACGGAACACCTTCATTAATGAACCAATTTTGATCAAACTTCTCGTACATAATGACTAACAAGTGGGCATAAGCCTATTCCAAAATTTTTGAACTGGGACGATTTTACCCAAGTTATCTCCCATGAACTTTGATTTATTATTGGTTTTTCAACCTCAACATTCAGAGGTGCATTCTGGTAAGCAGGATTTGGGGGTACATGTATTAATCACCTTCAGTGACAGTTCTAGTTACATATGAATATATGCATGTTTAGTACAAACTTGAACTGTAAGACTTTAATTTAATTTATTGGTCTGATGCATCCTGAGAGGGAGTACCACACCAACAAATTAACTTAAACCTTATGGCCCAATTGTGGACTAATATAGATTGAGTCTTCTTGAGTGAAGTTCCGTCAACACAAACACACAAAAATTCCTTGTGGTTTTAATTTAGAAGCCCAATAAGTGAGCAATAATTTCACCAAAGCTAGGTTATTGAAAAATTTGCCAGAACCTGTTTCCATAAAGACACATACATACTACTACTTTTTCTTCTCTAGGAGCCACAGCCAAAACTGATGTTTGTTCAGTGGGAAGTGGGGGAGGGGGGCAGGGCAAATGTTTAAATGTCTATTTATTATTCCAATATTGCCTTCTACAGACAGTTATTCAGATATTTGTTTCATCACTACAACGAATCTCAGGTTTTCATAGAAACTGTGCTGTTATCTGACTGTAGAGTCCACTGAATTGATATTGTGGTTGTTATCCATTATCCATCAACGGCATTTATCCGATGCTCCATTCTTTTCTCATTTCTCCAAACAGTTAATCACTGAAAAAAAAATTAGCCCTTAAGCAGGAAGTGGGGTGTAGGGCACCACAAATTTGCAAGACATTATTTGGGGGGTGTGTGGGTCTCATGGGCGTGCTAAAAACGTGCATTCTCAAATTATGCAGTTTTTCATATTTTTCTGCAGCATATCATTATTTATGTTCCAAACCACTGAGATAATGCTGTAAATCAATCCTAATAGGTTAGCTGCAACACAAGGAGCCTTTATAAGTGTTAATATGAGGTGAAATCTGTGCAACTGTCACAAATAATACATGTTGGTGGAGGGGTGAATGTCTGGTTCTCAGTGTACAAAATATGCTGGACATTTTCTTTGGAAAAATGTTTTATAATGCACGAGATACAACATGAATTAATGCAAAAAATGTGCTAGTATCAACAAATATTCTATTCACTTCAAGGGCTTCACTTATTCACTCAAATGTTAAAAGGATATTTGAGAATATTTTCTGTTGTTTACTCGTCATTGCTTTAGTATTATGAAGTAGAAGCAATGCTAGTGATTTTCAAATTCTGACTCAGCAGAGGGTTCTAGCTATACACATCCATCTGATACTAACCAGATTTAAATTAGTATTTTTAACTATACCAAGTAACTTCATCCAGTGACTTGATTGTTTAAAATTCAATCATATTCAAACTTAAGAGAAATAAAGAAGAGAAGAGGAAAAATATTATAAAATGAAAATAGATAGAAGAAACTAAACAGATATTGGAGAGCATGCAAGTTGTTTCAGGAAAATTTTTAATTGAGTCACTGGGTCTTGTGCACAATATTGACTATACCTATAACCATGCCGCTGAGCTATGGTCATCAAAATGATTTCAGTGTCCTGTGTTCATCTGGCTGTACTAAATTGAAGTCATATTATTGAACAGCATTCTAATAAAACCTCAAAACTAGTCACGGGTGCGGTGATGAGTACTACATATGCATTGTGCCGGCTTTGCCGTTTGAAAAATGCAGGAGGGCAATTCATCACCCTCCTTGAAATGAGAGTCCAGGAGGGCACTGCCCCCCAAAGGTAAGAAATAATAATGTTCATTACCTGGTACTGGAAGTAACCTACTAGGTATGAATATTATTATTTCTTCCCATTTCTGTAGCAGTACCTAGTGTCAAGGTATCTTTTGTTTCAGAATTTTGATTTGCAGGCTCCTTCCCCTCCAGTAACATTGACTAGCATAATTTAAAAATTGGTATAAATTGATTAGCAGTTTTAGACCAAGGTTAATTAATTCTCAGTTTTTTGTTATCGTGCCCATTTTGTTTTATTTTTTGTCCGAAATACCCTGCCGTGCTGCCTGTGCACATTTTTTCTTCACTGATGCCTAAATTCATGGCTGATGCTGCCCTCTCAATTCAGAAATTTCCCCTTCTGTTAGCTTAAATAACAGTTTGCTGCAGCAGATTTCATGGGTTTAACCTTGGCTACTGCATTATAATCCATTCCAACTGCATTCTTTTTTTATGAGTTCGCAACACTGTCTCACTAATAAGATAGTAAGTTTTCTAACCTTGATTTAATTATTCCCTCAATCAATCTGTGTCACTCGTTTGTGACTGAAACTTCAAAGTTTCAGACCACAGTTTGCACCGTACACATGTGCAATTGTATTTACGTTGAATTTTCCTGGAATGTGCTGATCATGTTCAGGAAAATCCAACATAAATACAACAACTGCGCATGTGTACAGTGCACATTGTATCTAGAGGGGTTACGGTATGAAAAACCAATAACATTGAATGATTGATTCTGTGACTGGCCTCCCCTTAAAACATAAGTTGACGAGTCCGGATAGGATACTTTGCACTTAGTCGGGTTTAATTCGCGCATATGATTGGGGGGTCACAGGCTGGTCGTGCGCTAGTACATAAGTACAAATGGAATACAACTATTTATACTTAAGGGTAACTTACCAGGTGTGTTTTAAAGTTAAAACTATCTTCAAATACTGAGGAAGGCGTGCATTAAAATGCCCTCGTGGATCCAAAAATAACGTAGACCGTAAAGCACGAGGACGGTCGCCCATCTCGAATGGCCAATCCTGATTGTGAAAATATAGTTGGCAGCAGCACACAGTCATTGGTACCAGAAGATAATATAGCCCCCATGTTAAAAACAGAAAAGACTATATATTATGGAGCTATATTATCTTCCGATATCAATAATTGTGTCGCAACATGTCACATTATCTGTGAGCAGGATAAAGCAGAATTTACAAATAAATCAGCTGAAGAAACCTAAATAAAACTCTGTGCCCAACTCACTGTTACAAATTTGCCTAACATCACATTAGATATAATGATGATTAACAATGTTAGTACTTGGAGTCACTTATGGAATCAAGTAAAAAATAAATAAATGGATCAGAATGAATTGAGTGTTTTGTCATTTTTAGCTTACTCCTATGGTACAAATCAGAGAAATAATATAAACATATTTTATTTACGTCAGATCAGGGGAATGGGGTTGTGCTTATCTTAGGCCATCATTCATACTTTTATGGACATTGAGCTGTTCTACATGAGTTTCTTAAGATTTCTGAAGCCTCATTTCGCAAACAGGAAGTGAAACTAACCTTTCTGGGACCTGGGTAATAAAAAGTTGTAACAAGTACCTGGAATTGCTGGTGGAATCAAACTAATTAGCGAACTATACTTCTTTCCATACCTATTGTGATGTATGTCAAAGTGTCTGAAAATGGTAGTAGAAAAATTGCACAAGGTGGTGGGTGGGTGTAAAAAAGGGCTAAACAGAAAAATGGGACATGACATCTACAAATTTTCTAAATACCACCCCTCCCCCCCCCCCCCCCCTCTATCCCCCCTCTCCCTCCCATCCTGTCTTAAGGGCTTAATTCCGACTTGGGTCAATTATTTTACTAAAGAGCATGAGCCCCAACCTCTTGCCTCTGTTTACTTTCTGGAAAAATGTCCAACAACTGTGGTTGCTAGTCTAAACCACTGAAGTACTAACTATATCATGTGTTGGATTTATTGGAGAAAATTCTTCAAGCAATGAAGGGTTAATAAACAGTACCATGCTTGACATATTTAGTTTTGAGTCGTATTTTTACAAGCTTCTCATATGCTTGACTGCTTGTAAGTAGTAACTTATTTGTCACTAGATTTCACTGTCCATTTTTCAGCTTATAATACTTCAGATGACTTTTGATGTTGAACACTACCTAGAAGAAGTTATCCGACTCCATTCCTCTTGGGGACCAAGATACATTGCATTCACAAATTATGATCTTCAACTTCTAAATGTAAGTATGTGAATAAAATCTTCAGTCATTTGGACCAACAAAATTTTGTTTGTGTTTCAGAATTATTCTTAAAAACAGCCTGGGAGTTTTTGAAGCTCACATACATGAAATTTCATCTGGGTTGGCCTTGGTGTTTATTTGTTAAAGATAAAAATCATGGTAGCCTGCTTCAGTATTCAAACATTTCCAAAATAAGCATTGATGAAATTCAGGTATCATTCAGTATTCAAACCTGTTATCAGAAGTAAGCATTTTTTGTCAGTTATTTTTGGGCGAGTGTCAGCACATTAACTTAAAAGTTTTTAGCTCATCTTGACAAAGTCAAGCTGAGCTCATCTCATCGCTCTCCATCTGTCGTCCGTCGATCCGTCCGTCATCCATCAACTCCATGTTTTGGTCTTCTCCTCCAAAATCACTGGGCCAATTCAAGTGAAAGTTTGTGTGAGTGATGGTCCCGAAGGGGCATTGCCTTTTTGTTCAACTCAACATGCCCAGCTCCATAGGGAGGGAGTGGGGGAAAATGCTCCAAAATATTTTTAAAATCTTCTTCTCATGAACCAGTGTTTACAGTGACTTGATATTTGTTTTGGAGCTTCCTTTTGAGGTGTAGAATCAAGTTTGTTCAAATGAAGTTCGTGAAGCAAGCAGGTTGAACTAAATTTGGTATGTGATATTATTGGGTCATAAGTACTTGACTCATGCAAAGAAAAAAAATTCCTGCACCCCCTTGGGAACCCTGGGAGCTAAAAATAAAAATATTTTCAAATGCCCATATTTCCCAAACCACACGGAAGCATCCTTAGGACCAGTAGAATTGAATGGTAAATAAAATTGGCATATTCGGTATACAGCATTCATAGGGGAGTGTGTGTGGGGGGAGGGGGGGGGGGAGTTGTCAGATACAAATTTGTTAAAATAAAGCCCATTGGTTCATATTTGGGCTCAATACAGGAGCCCAAATTTTTAACTTAGGGTAATATGGGGAATATTCTTTAAAAATCTTCTTCCTCAGAACCAGCAGTCAGAATCTTGTAGTGTTTGGTGTACATCATTGTTATGAGGGCCAGATTCAAGATTGTTCAAACCAAGTCCCTACGTTAATATTTGGGCTTCCTATGGAAGCCCAAATTTTAACTTAGTTCAATATGAGGATAATTTTTTAAAATCTTCTTCTTCAGATCCACCAGTCAGACTGCTTTCATATTTGGTATGCAACATCTCTATGGGGGTCAGATTCAAGTTTGTTCAAATCGGATCCCTAGGTATATATTTGGGCTTGCTATGATAGCCCAAATTTTTACTTTGTGCGATATGAGGAAATTTCTTCAAAAATCTTCTCCTTCAGATCCACCAGTCGAAATGCTTTCATATTTTGTATACAACATCTCTAGAGAGGTCAGATTCAAGTTTGTTCAATTCGAGTGCCTGGATTAATATTTGGGCTCCATATGGGAACCTGAAATTTAACTTAATATAATATGAGGGAATTTCTTCAAAAATCTTCTTCAGATTCACTAATCAGAATGCTTTCATATTTAGTATACAACATATCTAGGGTGGTCAAATTCAAGTTTGTTCAAATTGGATCCACAGGTACTCGGCACAAGCTGGGAAATCGAAAGAAAAATGATATTTGATACCATTTTTGAATCCATGCTGACGTGCCCCTGTAATGGTATATAAGTATTAACAAGGTAAACAACCCGCTTTTCGAAAACGATAGCACTCATCTTCGTTTTTCCCCCCTCAAATTTGATTCACATAATGTATCCAACAATACCCAGTATCAATGGAAAGGGGAATGAATAAGCTTCACAGTGGTGTATTACATGATCGTTGGGTGTTCTTGGGTTGTTCATGATAACTGGGAGAAGATGCAGAAAAGGCCGAAAAACATTTAGTCGGACAAGAAAGTGCACAGTGAAATGAGGTTTACAAGCGACAATTATCCGATTTATTATAAATAATCAGCACATTAATAAATGCGACCTGTGAATATACAACCGTACGTCCACAATTTCCTTTGGCACACCTCACAGGTCGCATTTATGATCAGATCGCCTTGAAACTTGGTATGCTTGTTTGGGGTGACCTCTAGATGGGAGCTATCGATTTTCTTCCATTTCCATCCAAAAATGTTGCCGTGGCCAACGTTCTTAGAACTTTGTTTAGTCAGACCTCAATATTTCCCTTTGGCGCACCCTACTGGGTACATTTATGATCGGATTGCTTTGAAACCTGGCATGCTTGTTTGGGGTGACCTCTAGATGGGAGCTATCGATTTTCTTCCATTTCCATCAAAAAATGTTGCCATGGACAACGTTCTTAGTACTTAGTTTAATCAGACCTCAATATTTCCCTTTGGCACACCCTACAGGGCACATTTATGATCGGATTGCTGTGAAATGTGGCATGCTTGTTTGGGGTGACCTCCAGATGGGAGCTATCGATTTTCTTCCATTTCCGTCAAAAAATGTTGCCGCGGCCAACGTTCTTAGAACTTAGTTTAGTCAGACCTCAATATTTCCCTTTGGCACACCGTACAGGGCACATTTATGATCGGATTGTTTTGAAACCTGGCATGCTTGTTTGGGGTAACCTCTAGATGGGAGCTATAGATTTTCTTCCATTTCCGTCAAAATATGTTGCCGTGGTCAACATTCTTAGAACTTAGTTTAGTCAGACCTCAATCTTTCCCTTTGGCACACCCTACAGGGCACATTTATAATCGGATTGCTGTGAAACCTGGCATGCTTGTTTGGGGTGACCTCCAGATGGGAGCTATCAACTTTCGACAAAAAATGTTGCCGCGGCCAACGTTCTTAGAACTTAATTTAGTCAGACCTCAATATTTCCGTTTGGCACACCCTACAGGGCACATTTATGATCAGATTGCTTTGAAACCTGGCATGCTTGTTTGGGGTGACCTCTAGATGGGAGCTATCAATTTTCTTCCATTTTCGTCCATCAAAAAATGTTGCCGCTGGCAACGATCTTTGAACTTAGTTTAGTCAGGCATCAATATAATCCTTTGGCATGCCCTACAGGGCACATTTATGATCATATCGGTTTGAACTTTGTATGCTTGTTTGGGGTTATCTCTAGATGGGAGCTATCAATTTTCTTCCATTTCTGTCAAAAAATGTTGCCTCTGGCAATGATCTTCGATGAACTTGGTACAAACTTAGTGCAGTTAAGCATCAATATTTCTCTTTGACACACCCTGCAGGGCACATTTATGATTGGATCGCTTGCAAACTTGGCATGCTTGTGTGGGGTGACATCTATATGGGAGCTGTTGATTTTCTTCCATTTCTGTCAAAAAATGTTGCTGATGACTTTTGAACTTAGTTTAGTCAGACCTCAAGATTTCCCTTTGACACACCCTTCAGGTCGCATTTATGATCGGATCACTTTGAAACTTGGTGTGTGTGTTTGGGGTGACTTCTAGATGTGAGCTATTGCTTTTTTTCATTTCTGTAAAAAATTATTGTCGTTATCACCAGCCTTTGAACTTACTGCATTTGTGTATCAACTTATCCCTTTTGCACTCTCTGCAGGGTATATTTATGAATTTCCATAAAAAAGAAAAAAAAACATTGCCACAAACAATGACCTTCAAACTTAGTGCATTTGTGCTATAACATCTTCCTTTGGCATGCCTCAGAGGGCACATTCATTATCAAGTTGTTTTGAAACTTTGTATGCTTATGCAGCGTGACAAAGATAGAAGCTATTGATTTTCTTTTCATTTCCATCATAAACTGTTGCTGTCAGCTACAATCTTTGAATTTATTGCATTTGTGCATCAACATTATTCTTTGACATGGCCTATAGGCCACATTTATCATAGGATTGTTTTTGAACTTGGTGTGCTCATTAGTCAAGACCTTTAGATAAGAGATATTGGTTAGCATTCATTTCTGTGAAAAAAGTTGCCATTTACAATAACCTCTGAACATACTGCATTTGTGTATCAACATTCTTCCTTTAGCCAGTCTTACAGTTTACATTTAAAAATGCATGGATTACTCTGACGTTGTGCACACACAATGCTGTTATGTTTAAATTTCATCAAATAACATTGGTACCAATGATCTTCAATTTTGCGATTTCATTTAGAACTTACCAAGTTCAAGTTTGTCAAGTTGAGCTACAGTGTCATTGACACTTTCATCGTAACTTGGAAGGATAACTTGGTATGATGTCCAGATGAGACTGTCGTATTTTGGTCATGATCGGTCAGCCGGACTGCTGAACCGTCACATAACCTAGATTCCTTTAGCAAAGTCTACAAGTTATATTTATGAAGGGATTTCATTGTACCTTTGTAGGATGACTCATTTTGGAATGATATTACTGTAACTTGGTAACTTCTGTTGACATACGTTAACTGTGAGGGCCACATTCAACCCAGGTCTCAGTTCTTTAGTACAGTCTACACCTCAAATTATTCTTATTGAAAACATAGCATGTAGGGTACAGAACTTAATGTATTCTCAATTATCACAATTCATAATCCTTTCATAAACATTGAACATTATCCTTTTCTTCAAACACTACACACAGTCAAGTTAAGCTGTAGTGTCATTGACACTTTCATTTCTTGTATGGTTCATAGACAGAGCATTTGGAAGATGTATGGTTTATGTACAACTGCTGAGGTTACTTTAAGAGGAGGCTGGGAAGAGTAATCATCTTGTTTTTGTGTCCTAATGCAATTCAGAATGTAAGTGGCTGTAGTCCAGTTAACATTTCAAATTTTAAAGCTTGGGTACAGTCCTGGAAATGAGACACATGCGAGTGCAATTGCTCCTGTCAGCACCCATGTTTTTCATTTTATGGGAGCTAAAAAATGCACTCGTTGAAAATATTATGGAGCACTAATATCCTGTGAAGGCATATAAATGTGTGTTGTTAGCTTAACTTGACAAAGTCAAGATAAGCTATTGCCATCACGCGTGCGGAAGTCTGTAAGTCTGTGAGTCTGTTCACATTTTCCTTTAGCACATGCCGCAGTTCTTGTCTGATCGGCACGAAATTTCATATGCAGGTTTGGGGTCATGTCTAGATCAGAACATCCCCTTTTGGTCGCGATCGGTCAACTGGTATGGCTGCCCGAGCCCAAAACCTGAAAACCATTAGCACAGTCCACAGGTCGTAGTTATGAAGGGATTTCATTGTAACTTGGTAAGATGCCTCTGTATAATGCCTAGATGAGAACGTCCCTTTTTGGGCATGATCTGTCAACCGTGATGGCTGCCCAAGCCCGAAACCCAAAAACTTTTAGCACATTCTACAGGTCATATTTATTGAGGAATTTCATTGTAACTTGGTGGGTTGACTTCATATAATGTCTAGATGAGAAAATCCCCTTTTGGACGTGATTGGGCAACTGTGAGGGCTACAGGGGCCCGAAGCCCGAAAACCTTGAGCATGGTCTACAGGTCATATTTATGAAGGGATTTCATTGTAACTTCATAGGATCACTCCAGATGATGCCCAGATGAATTTGTCCCCTTTGGTTGCGATCATTCAACCATGATGGCTGCCTGAGCCCGAAGCCCGAAAACATTTAGCACAGTCTACTGGTCATATTTATGAAGGGATTTCATTGTAACTTGGTAGGTTGACTTCATATAATGTCTAGATGAGAACGTCCCCTTTTAGACACAATTGGGCAACTGTGACGGCTACAGGGGCCCAAAGCCCGAAAACCTTTAGAACAGTCTACAGGTCATAATTATGAAGGGATTTCATTGTAGCTTTGTAGGATGACTCCAAATAATGTCTAGATGAGAACATCCCCTTTTGGTCGCGATCATTCAGCCTTTATGGCTGCCTGAGCCCAAAGACCTTTAGTATAGTCTATAGGTCGTATTTATGGAAGGATTTCAGTGCAACTTGTTAGGTTGACTCCATATAATGCCTGGATGATGACATCCCCTTTTGGTCGTGATTGGTCAACTGTGATGGCTACAGGTGCGAAGCCTGAAAATCTTGAGCACAGTCTACAGGTCATATTTATGAAGGGATTTCATTGTAACTTTGTAGGATCACTCCAGATGATGCCCAGATGAGAATGTCCCCTTTTGGTTGTGATCATTCAACCATTATGGCTGCCTGAGCCCGAAGCCCAAATACCTTTAGCACAGTCTACAGGTCATATTTATGAAGGGATTTCATTGTAACTTGGTAGGTTTGACTTCATATAATGTCTAGATGAGAACATCCCCTTTTGGACATGATTGGGCAACTGTGACAGCTACAGGGGCCCGAAAACCTTTAGAACAGTCTACAGGTCATAATTATGAAGGGATTTCATTGTAGCTTGGTAGGATGACTCCAAATAATGTCTAGATGAGAACGTCCCCTTTTGGTCGTGATCATTCAGCCTTAATGGCTGCCCGAGCCCAAAAACCTTTAGCATAGTCTATAGGTCGTATTTATGGAAGGATTTCATTGTAACTTGTTAGGTTGACTCCATGTAATGCCTAGATGATGACATCCCCTTTTGGTCATGATTGGTCAACTGTGATGGCTACAGGTGCCCGAAGCCCGAAAATCTTGAGCACAGTCTACAGGTCATATTTATGAAGGGATTTCATTGTAACTTTGTACAATTGCTCCAGATGATGTCCAGATGAGAATGTCCCCTTTTGGTTGCGATCATTCAACCATGATGGCTGCCAGAGCCCAAAGCCCAAAAACTTTTAACACAGTCTACAGGTCATATTTATGAAGGGATTTCATTGTAAATTGGTAGGTTGACTTCATATAATGTCTAGATGAGAACGTCCCCTTTGGACGCAATTGGGAAACTGACAGCTACAGGGGCCCGAATCCCGAAAACCTTTAGCACAGTCTACAGGCCATATTTATGAAGGGATTTCAATGTAACTTGATAGGATGACTCGTTTTGGAATAATTTCTCTGTAACTTGGTAACTTTCTTTGATATACGTTAACTGTGAGGGCCACATACATTAACTGTGAGGTCACATTAACCCACCCCTCAGCTCTTTAGTACAGTGTACACCTCATATTATTTTTAATATGAACATATTCCCAATTATCACAATTCTTCATTTTCATAAACATTGAACATTATCCTTTTCATCAAACACAACACACAAGTTAAGCTACAGTGTCATTGTCACTTTCATTTTGAGAAAGCACTTTGTGGCCTGTGGCAAGTTACTGTCATAATTCAGCAATTCTTTATACATTTAACCCTTTGAACACTAGTGGTATCTGCCATGCCAATTCAATGGCAGCAATTAGAAAAGTCCATATTCATTATTTGGGGTAGACCGATCAATATTTTCAACGTGCAGCCTTGGGGCTGCACGTTGAAAATATTGATTGGTCTACCCCACACATTTACTGAACAGCCATCCTCTTTAATGAAGTTATGACGTATCATGTTCCTGGCTGGAGAAGCAGCCACTTGGGTTCAAAGGGTTACGGTTTCTGGTGTTTGGTGACAGTATTCCCTCAAAAATTCATACACTAACATTTTACGAATGCAATTTACTCTCGTCTCTGATTTCGCGGGAGCTTAAAACTGTACCTGTCAATTTTGTTCATTTCCAGCACTGCAAGTAGTGAAAGGAGGCCATGTTTTCTGTTTAGTTTAAACTGTATTTATTTCCAAAGTATAAAAGTGCAAATTAAACGATACAACAATAGAAGCATACATCTATGAAGGAAATGGATTCAGTTTAAAGCTTATACTTGGCTGGTTTCTGTTTGTGTCAGGGAGTGTTGTTTTTCTCTTATAATTGTAACTTGGATTATTTCAGGTGTGTCCAGATAAGGGAGTTGTTCTTGCCAAAGTTTTTGCCTTAGTCCGTGTTCGACAAGAATCGGATGATAGAAAAAGGTAAATGACTGCTCTTAGTTAATGAAATTAGATATTTTTGACATATTTGTTATAGTGCATTAGAAGGATTATTAACTTGCTCAGTAAGAGGTCCTAAACTATGTTATGTGGAAAAAATGAATTGTGTCTAAAATTAAAATTTGGTCTTGATAATGTAGGCATATCCAAAATTAAATGGTTTAACAGTTTTCATAAGAAAGTGGTCAAAATCCAAAAGGTATGTAATTTAATTAAGATTCCAAAGTTTGGGGTTTTTATGTTACATTTTTTTCAAAACAATCCTTAAAAAGAAACTCCTTGATTTGTAGTCTTAATATTGAAAGCGAAATATTGAAAATTTCTTTATTAGTTGGATGTAGTTTTTGTTTATGTTTTCTGGAAATTGTATGGAAGCCAGAAATTCTATTGAGAGGGCATTATGTTGACTCCATGTTAGTTTGTATGTCCATCCATCCATCTGTTCATCTGTCTGTCCTATCTTGCCATCCATCCACCCATCTGTAAACTTTTGGTTTCCATCAATTAACACTTGACTCAAAGATGCCTTCACCGATCATTCCCATCTCTTGGCATTGTGTTGAGGGTGGGTAATAGAAGATTCCTTTCGAAAATTGTCCAGATTCAATATCCAATGTGGCCACCATGGTGGCCATCTTGATTTTGGTTTCTTTTTATTAACACAAGACTGCCTTTGCTGATCAGTCTCATCTCTTAGTTATGTATTGAGGATGAGTATTGGAAGGTTCTTTCGGTAATTGTCTGGGTTTGATATCCAATATAGCCACCATGGTAGCCGTCTTGTGATTTGTCCACATTGGCCATCTTGATTTAGGTTTCCATCAGTTAACTCAAAATTGCCTTCTCCTTTCATTCTTATCTCTTTGTATTGTGTTGAGCATGGGTACAAAAAGGTTCCTTTTGATAATTGTTCTAAGTCGATGTCCACCAGGCTTGGCAGTTTGAAAAATGCAGGAGGGCAATTCATCACCCTCCTTGAAATGTGTCCAGGAGGGCACTGCCCCCTAAGGTAAGAAATAATATTATTCATTACCTGGTACTGCTAGTAACCTACTAGGTTGGAAAATTATTATATTTTTATACTGTACCAATGATCCAGACTTAGCTGGTGCTAACTTTAAAATACTTAGGGCCAAACGCAAATTTTACCCCCCAATCCCCAAAATTTGCATCTAAAACCGAAAATTACATGTCCTATGTGGTCCTCCATACTTTTACTCCACTGTGCATGCGCAGTGTCAAGGTCTCGAAATTGGCGCCAAAAGTCATTCTTTGTTTGGCCCTCAATACAGTTACACTTCACTGTTATTTGTGCTTGTAAATCTCAGTTAATGATGCCAGACACATAATTATGAGAGAAATGGTGGATATAAGGAGGAAATAGAAGGAGGAGAGGAAAAAACAGTGGAAAGAAATGTTCAGGGCTGTAACTTAAAATTATTTTACGAAATTATTTCATGTTACCTATATTTTTATACTGTACCAATGACCCAGACTTAGCTGGTGCTAACTTTAAAATATTTAGGGCCAAACGCAAATTTTACCCCCCAATCCCCCAAATTTACATCTAAAACCAAAAATTACATCCTATTTGGTCCGCCAGGGTTCATACGCAAAATGAAAAGTGCTTGAATTTGGGCCCCCTCCTTGAAAAGTGCTTAAATTCACTTCTATCCTTGAAAAGTGCTTAATTCGAAGCCAACATCCTTGAAAAGTCCTTGAATTCCATTGTTAAAGCCAATTCAAAATCTAATTTGCAACTAAATGAGTTAATATTAATTAACAAATTTTAAAAATAAGAATCCTCATGACAGCACACGCGACCGCACCTTGGCTATATTTAGTATTGGGGGTATAGATAACTTTGAGATCAATAATGAGCTCTTATTGTGTGCCAGGTCAGCAAGGCAGATATTCAACCAAAATCGCCAATCAGGGATTATGCAGCGACCAGGTCACACCATCCGGTAGCCAAGGATACGAGGCCTTCATACTCCGGACGTTCGCATATAAGAAATATGCAGGAGTAAACGTCCAAGGAGCTTCCAGCGGCTAAATCCTGTAAGACCGCAGCTCTACAGGCCTCCGTTACGGACGTGCTATCGCAGATCGCACAAATTATCCCAGCATCCGACAGTAACTCTGTCGGATCAAGAATTATCCGAGGAAGCTGGGTTGGTACGTTCCGCTGCAGGTTCAGGCACGGACGACCAAGAATTACAAGTGGTCCGACAGGATGGCGAAAGGGATACAGAGAAGTTGTATTTTCCCTTTCGGAACAGCATATTTGCTGTAGAGTGCATCCGGCATTATCTTCTGACGTTGTTCCTCCAAACCAAATTGCTGTGTTACCGGATAAGAGACTGATAGCGCCACTGGACTCAGAATTCTTATCGGTTTAGGGACATCATCCCTCAGATTCTGACATAGTCCAGAAATGTCTTACGGACATTTGAACTATTGAATGAGGCTATATATATATAACTTGCTACCTAATCGGGCAGGTCAGGTATCTTATTGGCAAATGCTCTACATCTGCCTTTCATCAATTTAAGGAATAATTTGAATCGGCAAGACAGAGCATTCCGAGAGTTTCTTTGCTTCTAGACGACCAGGCCAAGACCTAGTATTGTCTATACCGTCATCAATGTCAATTCCAACTACGATGTTGGAAACGACAATATCGTCTAGCAGGGTTAGCTTAGACGCATCATTGTACGCAGATCGCCTTACCAGAGCGTTATAATTACGTCTCAAAGGAAAAGAATTCCAGGATGTACATCCTCCTTAAGAATTCTTTCAAGGGCCTAACGTAAAACTCCGCCCTTTTTAATGGCGATATGGAGTTGGCTAGACGTGACGCGGCTCTGGTTGCATCCACACGTGTGGATAGTAAGGTGAAAAACTCTCTCAGAGTCGCTCCGGTCTCTGGAGAGTTTCTCTTCGACGGCAAGCTTTCCGCAATCTATGATCAGATAACTAAGAAAGCTTCAGACTCTCTGCTATTCAAATCCGCTTCCATTTAGTCGGATTCAGCGGAGAAAAGTTGGACAGGCACTTCTGGGGCGAATACGTCCAAGGGAAGTTCCTATAGAGGTTCCTATGCATCCTCTACGTCTTACTCTAGAGACCGTCAGGGTAGCGACTCAGGTAGGGGCCGTTATACTGGCCGAGACATCCGGTCAGACGCCCCTAGGTCAACTGGGCGAGGTACGGGCCGTGGAGAACATGGCTTCTCCTTCCGCAAGCCTCGCAGGACCAGGAGGTAATGGTATTAATCTCTATCGTGTACCAGTGAGCGGAAGACTGTCAAGTTTCTCAATCAGTTGGGAATAAATTACGGACGTCCCTTGGTTTTGAGGGGTGATTTCGGTAGGACTAATTGTCCTTCAAACGAAAACCTCCATTAACTTGAAGTCCAAGATGAACTCAGCTTCCATCAAGTCCGCAGGAAAGAGGCTCGCTTCCATCAGAAGTCCAGTCTCTTCTGGAAGGATCGCGATAGAGATTGTAGAAATCCAGGAATTCCCAGGTTCCTATAACCATCCTTTTCTGGTTCCAAAACCAGATGGCTCGTTCCGTCCACTCATAAATCTGAGCTGGATAAACAAGCTGATCGTGGCTCCCAAGTTCCTGTATGGAGTCCATCCGATCAGTCAGGGCGAGTATTCGGGTGTACGACTATGCTACATGCATAGATCTCAAGATGCGTACTTTCAGGTCTTGGTTCATCAGGCGTTTAGAAAGTATCTTCGCTTCTTCATCATAGGAGTCGTGTATCAGCTCCGAGCAATATGCTTCGGTCGGAATCTACCCTCCTGGGCTTTCACTCAAATAACAAGCTCGATAATGACTCATTTCCGAGGTCATTCATCTGCGATAACGTCGGCCTACCTGGACGACATTCTTCAGAGGTACGGCAATGATTTAACACTTCAGAACGATGTGCAGATTCTGCTTCTATTGCTCTGACATCTCGGTTTCATAAGTAAACGAGGGGAAGTCGGATCTGATATTGTCCAAGTCATTCACCCACCGGGGGATGAGCTTCGAGAGGCTCAACATTCGCGTTCGTCTGCCGTTAACCAGAGCGAAATTAATCAGTTGTTATGCTCAGACAAGGTCTCAACGAGAGATCTCATGAGACTGATACGTTTGTGCAGAGCTGCCGCAATTTTATTCTGATGGGGCGGTTATGCACTTGTCCTCTCCAAATTTCTTCTGATCCAGAATTGGAGGGTGAAGATTCTTTTGCTCGATACGGACATCTTGTGAAATCAAGTGAATAAGAGATTCAGACTTGGGCAGGTTTTCAGTGCTTAACTCCGGGAGTTCTACTGCAATTGCCGGATCTGAGTTTTACAGTTTTGACTTATGCCAGTCAAACAGGTTGGGTCGTATCATTGAGCCCAACGGATTTGAAGTGCCAGGGTCTTTGGGATCCGTAGTTCCTAATCAAGTACATAAACATCAAGAATGATGTCATTTTGGCTTGCACTACGTTATTGGATGAACGTTATTCAGAATGCTCACATACTAATTCTGTCCGACAATTCAACGGTATTAGCGTATTTTCGGAATTAGGGAGGCACTCATTCCATTCTGTTATTCATGTTAACGGAATGAATCTTTCTGTTTGTGCTAGAACATCAAGTTCTCCTATCGGTCTGTCATATTCCGGGTCGTCTGAACGTATTAGTGGACTCCCTTCACGGAGGGGCCGCTTGTTGCTGCCAGAATGGACTTTCAACAAACTAGTATTCTATCAGATTTGCTACCAAGGAGAGCGGCCAATGATCGACTTATTCGCGACGCATCTCAACAATCAGTTGCAGATGTATGTGTCACAATGTTCGGATTTTCGAGCGTTTGTAGTAGACGCTCTATCGATCTCGTGAGATGGAATTATAGGATATACGTATCTTCCAGCGCCGTTGATTCAGCAGATACTGCTCAAGTTAAATAATCTCAATGTAAAATTCTGTTGGTAGCATCTCTAGCTCCACAAAGACCGTGGAGTAATTTACTCAGGCGTCTGTTGTGGGACATGCCGTGGAAGCTTCCTCCACATTTCGGTCCATTCTATGGTCAGATGGATTCAATTTACTGTCAGTTCTGCTTATGATAATATCTTCAATCAGCAGTCTTTGCTTTAGTTTTAAGCTCATGAAGTAAGAGTTCTTTCTACATCATGGGCTTATGCTAATAATGTTGCTATTACAGATCTAATGATGGCTGCATATTGGTCTTAGCCCTCCATTTTCACGTATTTGTATCTGAGAAATATTGAGTCCATTTCTGCAGATCTGCATTGTTTAGGTCCGTTATTTCTCACTCAGAATGTCGTCTACTAAACAGTGGCAACTATATGTGTGTAGGCTTTCGGTTCCGGCAGTGACTCTGTCCTGCTGCCCTCTTTGCTCTGGAGTATTTGATCCAG
Source organism: Pictodentalium vernedei (assembly GCA_031216915.1). Classification (NCBI taxonomy): domain Eukaryota; kingdom Metazoa; phylum Mollusca; class Scaphopoda; order Dentaliida; family Dentaliidae; genus Pictodentalium; species Pictodentalium vernedei. The sequence continues at coordinate 139,939,285 of CM062293.1, forward strand.
GGGAAGGGGGGGGGTTCCCTTAGGTCACCTGCTTTATAGTGTAAAGCAGGGGAATACCTCCCTTGGAGTCAGTAATTCCGAGTCGGTACCGGGATGGTTTTAAAGTGTAAAGCTAATGTTTACTCATCTATGTAATATTTTTTAAGTGTTGCTCGGTGTGAAGCATTTGTATATGTCATGTGTTAATCAGGCGTTAATATACAATCCTCGGACACTTTTAAATGAGTATATAGAGTCTCATTTCTCTGGACTCCCTTATTTATTGGCTTTCCTTTAAAAAATATTAGTATAAAGGGTTATACTGGATGTTAATAGAGATCTTTGATGTTATTGTGCTCAATTACAGAATGGTGTTGTGTCTTTCTTTTTAGTACAAATAAGAAAGATACATGTAAAGCCTATCTCTCCTTTTCTCCTTGATGGGATAGTTCTGTTTTATGTAATTGAGTCTATTGGATTTTTCTTTATGTCCTAGGCCCTCCAACCTTTTACTATTCAGCTAAGTCTGGGTCATTGGTACAGTATAAAAATGTTAAAAAATTTATAGTAATTTATATATTTTTTATACTTACCAATGACCCAGATGGGGTGGCCCTCCCATGAGTTCGGAACTCATACCTCCCCGCTGATTACATAACACTTACCAGGCACTGGTTGTAAGAATCACTTTTGGCGTCAATTTCGAGACCTCCTTGACACTGCACATGCATAGTGGTGTAAAAGTATGGAGGACCATATAGGACATGTAATTTTCGGTTTTAGATGCAAATTTTGGGGATTGGGGGGTAAAATTTGTGTTTGGCCCTAAATATTTTAGAGTTAGCACCAGCTAAGTCTGGGTCATTGGTAAGTATAAAAAATATATAAATTACTATAAATTTTTTAACTTCTCTTCCCATTTCTGTAGCATTACAAAGTACCAGGGTATTTTTTATTTTCAAAATTTCGATTTGCGGTTTCCTTCCTCCCCCCCCCCCCCCCAGTGTAACATTGATTAGCATGATTTAGCAATTGGTGTAAATTGATTAGCAGTTTTAGACCAAGGTTAATTTTCAGTTTTTTATTATCTAACCCATTTTGTTTTATTTTTGACCGAATTACCCTTCTGTGCTGCTTGTGCACATTTCTTCATCACTGGCACCAAAATTCATGGCTGATGCTGCCCTCACAATTCAGAAATTTCCCCTCCTGTAAGCTTCCGCAACAGTTTGCTGTAGCAAATTTCATGGGTTTAACATTAACTATGGCATTATAATTCAGTTCAACTTGCATGCTTTTTTATGAGTTCGCATCACTGAATCACTAATAAGACACTAAGTTTGCTTACCTTGATTTACATATTTCCTCGAATCAATCTGTGTCACTCATTTGTGATTGAAACTTCAAAGTTTCAGACCTCAGTTTGCACCATACATATGAGCAGTTGTATGCTTGTTGGATTTTCCTGAACATGCTGATCATGTTCAGGAAAATCCAACATAAATACAACTGCACCTGTGTATGGCACATATTGTTTCTAGAGGGGTTGCAGTATGAAAACCAATGACATTGAATCAGTGACTGGCCTCTCCTTATAACATAAGTTGACGAGTCCTGATACAGATACTTTGAACTTAGGTTTAATTTGGGCATATGATTGGGGGTCACAGGCTGCCCGTACGTTGGTAGATAAGTACAAATGGAATACAACTGTTTATACTTACGGCTAACATACCAGATGTGTTTTAAAGTATCTTCAAATACTGAGGAAGGTGGGTGATAAAATGCCCTCCTTGGCCAAAAATAAAGCAGGCCGTAAGGCGCGAAGGGAATCACCCACCTCAAATGGCTAAGTCTGATATCCACAGCAACCATCTTGATTTGGGTTTCCATCAGTTAACTTGAAAATACATTCATTGATCAGTCTCCGTCTCATCTCTTACTGGTGTATTGAGGATGGGTAATGGAAGGTTCCTTTTTATAATTGTCATGATTCCATATTCAATAGGGCAACCATATAAATTTAGCCACGTCAGCCATCTTGATTTTGTTCCCAGCCATTAATTCAAAAATGTGCTCAGGGTCCCGGGTCTTGGATTGCATTAAGATATCATGAAAAGACAGCTATCCAGTATTCAGAAAACACCAAAACAACACTCGAACATGGTCTCTCAATGTGATACAAGTCAGGAGGTCTGGGTCCCGTGTCTTGTATCACATTAACTGGTGGAGTGCAAGATATTTTTTAGTCTTCTAGATATTTTCAGATTCCTTTGCTTTGAAACAATTTATGGGAGGGGCATATAGGCACTCTCCTACAAATTGTAACTAGGCACATCCACACAAACTAAATTTGTTCACGTTTGCTTGTTTCTTTGTTTTTATATTTTTTTTCTTGCTTTTAGAGATTTTCTTCGATCTTCAAGATATTTCTCGAAGTTTAAGTATGATTTGATAACAACATCAGGCATGGTATTAGTAAAGGACTTATAACATGCCTGGGGGATATCAAATCATACTGGCATCTGAGTGGAAGCTATTTAAAATAAGATATTTCATCACAATTTCAATTCGTATTTGTATCTCATAGTCATCATGGTAATCTCATGGGAGACCTGGGCAGTAAAGCGGTGCTTCTTTACAATTTCTGTTCCGCTGGCGAAATAGGACCTAGTAGCCAATGTTTTTGGTGGACGTCCTCTAAAATGGGCACCATGGCTGTGAACAACTGGACTAAACATGACTTTTTGGCTGTGTTGCTGTCATGATACGCCCCCACTGCAGACATAGGTGACCTCAGCACCAATAATAAATAAATAAAATCATGATGATCATTATGCTATGGAAATTGTTATGTTTACGACGGGTGACTAGTCTAATGGAAATCAATAATACCAAAATCTGATAGCTTTTTCATTCATTTATTTCTTTGATCTTTTACCTACGATTTAGGATTCAGTCAGATTCATTCATTTATTGCTTTGTAGTTAAGGTCACATTTCTTCATCATGACTAATCGTGACTGTAGCATGGATATAAAGTCAGATTTAGCCAATATTGTTTTTAACAATGCTGTAATTTTTTTAAGACTTTTCTACCCCAAACATTGGTTACTGGGTCCTGTTTTACCAATAAAACATAGCTTGTTTCGTGCTGTAAAGCACTGCTTTACATTCTAAGATTTCTACGAGAAGATTTATCCAATTTTATATATTCGCTCAGACAAATTTCGAGTCTTTCACATTCATCAGCCTTACCCAGATGTTGGTAAAACATGACAGTAAGTTGGTGTGTCGAAATCGGTCTCTGTAAGAATTGATCGTAATCTAGTTCGCTCAGTCTGGCTGAAATTCTACCCCATACCCATCTTCGTTTGTCACGAGTAGCTGGTGAGTGAAGAGAAGTACAGGGGCAGATTTCAACCACACTGTCGCTACATATGTTTTGAAAGTGCATGATGATTGGCACAACATTTCCTTCGAGTACTGAAGTTCCACAAATAGTGTTGACCCAGTCCAAATACTCAATACAGATGCCTCCCAAAATTGTTAATGTACTCCAGAGGTAAGTTTGACCTGGAACTACTTTTGTTTTACAATCAGCATTATTCCTGATCACCGAGTCGTGGGCGTGAATTGATTAAGATGTGACCACAAATAAGACAGTAAATGTGTTTGTCCACATAGGCACCCACATCGGTTGTTCATTAACACAGTGAGAATAAATAGGACGAGAAAAATGGTTAACATTGGCCACTCACTAGTTGCGGCTTTGAACATTCTGGTTATTGCAGTAATCTGTTTTGCACTATTGATGAATTCCATTTTTGTATGATGAGGTCCCTGGGTGCTTGTATTAGACAGGTCGATAAAGACCGTGAAGTAAGCTTAACATTGGGCGTTGGACATTAAATATCGTTAGACAGCCATCTTTTGTCAATTTCATGTTGGGTGTTGGGCATTCTTATGAGATTTAGCTTTCATGAGTTTGATGTTGAACATTAGTCAGCATTCAGTTTCACATTCAGCGTTTTACATTCGTTTGGCCTTCTGAAGTCAGTTTCACCTCTGCAGTCAGTTTTCACGAAACTGACTGCAGGCAGAATGCAGAACAAATGTCAAGCACTGAACATTGAGCTACCTTCAGGCGAATGTCCAACGTTAAACTACCTTAATAACAATGTCAAACGAATGCTCAACGCCCAACGTCAAAGTAACTTCATGAACCTAGTTAGATATACCTGTGTTTTCTAGATTCGTATGGTTGAATTCAAGTTGACGCAAACCAACGACTGTATTATTGAATTTCATCAGCAGTGGTACTACTTGTACCTTTTTCTGTGTGATTCCTCTGGCTGTTGGACGATTAAAAAGGAAACTGACAGTAATCATCAAACATTTATTCCAATTTAATTCAACTTTGTAATGGCTTTAAATTAACAAAGCTCTATTCGTTCATATTCATTAACTGTTTTGGACTCGAAATGCCATTAGAAACAATACTCAAGATTACTTTAGGAAGTATTAATTGTGAACAATAAAACAGGTTTCAGATCATGTGCGAAGGGGTGCATGGGCATGTTCAATTTGTACTTGCATTTAACTGATATTTATGGGGTTTCTAGAATGATGAAATATTGTCGACTCCTTCTGCACATAGAGCAGCTAGAGTTTAATAAGCATAAATTCCATTGTGCTTTGCAGGATTTCATATCGTCGATGGCGTCTGTCTTGTCCTAAGTACATATTTTACTTTGATTCAACCACATAGAACAAAATGGAAGTGAAAATAAATGGAGGTGTCATCTAGGACTACGCGTCACAATTCATTACATGTTAGTTCCATCTTGTCCCAACTCCCAATCTGGGTACCCTTTCCCCAGAAACTTGCAGAAAAATGTCATATTTTGCCGCTAATCACCAACACCACATATTTAGTCGCACATAGAAATGATTTCTCTATCGTTTCAATTCAACACTGTATCTGTAGACCAAATAGATTTCCTACACCTGACCTCCAAACTTTAAAAATCGATTATCTCGAAAACATAAAAAATGCACTTGGGACAACCTGGAAATCAGGTCGCGATATGTATCAACGATTGAATAAACTTGACTTCATGTCCTTAGTGCGGTCATGATTAGCCATTGTGCATAAATGTCTGACCTTAAACACCAATAAAAATTAAATAAATACTAATAAATTAGCGCAACAGAACGAATACACCATGCCACACCATTCAACCTTCTTGCAGCTCAACGCCACCTCGAATGTCTTCACAGACTCTATCCACAATTATTTACCAAACGAATTAAATGAAACTACCTTCCTCTACACGCCCTACCCATGAGTAGTTATCGCATGATTTATTCAAGCTGGCTAAGATTTGTTTTTTTGTTTTTGTTTTTTTTCCCAAAGTGTTCCTATCTTCTCCACCTTGTAGTTTAAACATTCTCACATGTCATCTCCCAGAGGTCCCCGTCTCCACCTCCTGTGGTGGCCGACACTGGTCAGTCTAGTCCTATTAACAAAAGCTCTAATTCAGCTTTTATTATCCTCTCCAGTTTGGACTCGGAAACATGGCTCGGGACCCCCTTTGGCGTGAGCTCGTTGAGCCCGTTCTAATGGGGATCACTAACTATGTTCTTGGAGCAGTTAATAAAAATGTTTAGTGGTTAAAGAAGTCTTTTGTATGCCTTTGTTATGTATCCACGTTGGGCATGAGGTTAATCTGGTGTATGAGAGATGTGGCCCTCGGGTGACAATATGTGAGCTCAACAATTGACTTATTCCAAACGCTTGTGTGACATATACAAACCCTAAACTAAATTGTAAAATCGCTCATATTGGTCTTTGACATTTGTAACTCTTTGTAATTTTATTTTGGGTTGAAACGGCCTTGTATAAGCTCATAGCTTCCTGCTGAATCCACATCACTGTACATATGTAAAGATTCTTTATATGCTTCTGTACTTTTGAAATAAATAATGTTTAAACTAAAAACGTGCTCAGAAATCATTCTCATCTCGTGGTACTATGTTGAGGATTGGGTAGTGGAAGGTTCCTTTCAGTAATTGCTGGATTTGATATCCAATACGGTTGCCATGGTGGCTGCCTTCATTGATCAGTCTCATCTCTTGGTGGTGATGTATTAAGGATAGGCAGTGGAAGGTTCCTTTTGATAATTGTCTGGATCCCATTTTGCCAAAGCTCAACTTGACACTGACCTCATCAAGATGCACTCAGTGGCATATGCCACGCTTTTCATTGCTCTTGTTTATCATTATTAATCATTTTTAGCTCAACTTTGACGTAGTCAAATTTGAGGTTATGCCATGGCCTGTCATCCATCTGTATGTCGGTCCATCTGTCAGTCCGTCTGTCCATCTGTCAACAATTCAATATGGCTCGGGCTAGAGGCTGTATTTATGAATCTATCTTTACAAAACTTCTTGGGTACCTTTGTTATCACCGTGGGACGAGAATGAGTGTTTTGGGGTGCGGTCTGAAATTCAAGATGGCCACCACTTTCTGTTTGAAAGTTCTGATTTGAAAAAATTTTTGTCTGAATGTTCAGTAACATGGAATACATCAATTATAATACAGGTTTTTTTCTCGTGCAGAAATTCTGCAAATTAGATGAACTTTGATTTATTCAGTGCTACTTATACACAGTAAGTACACATGTCAATACAGCTCGGGCTAGGCGCTGTATTTATGAACCGATCTTCACGAAACTTCTTGAGTACCTTTGTTATCACTTTTGGATGACAAGTTTTTTTGGGTGTGGTCCAAAATTCAAGATGGCTGCCGGCGGTTATTTTGTACTGAAATTAGGTGCAATCAGTTTTTTGTACAGAACTTCTATATGAAGGTTCTAATTTGAATAAATTTTTGAATGAATATTTAGTAACATGGAATACATCGCATATAGTACTGGGTTTTTTTTCCTGCAGAAATTATGCAAATTACATGAACTTTGATTTATTCAGTGCTGCTTATACACAGTAAGTGCATGTCAATACGGCTCTGGCTAGAGGCTGTATTCATGAACCGATCTTCACGAAACTTCTTGGGTACCTTTGTTATCACCTTGGGATGAAAACGAATGTTTTTGGGTGCGGTCCAAAACTCAAGATGGCTGGCAGTGGCCATTTTATACCGAAATTAGGTACAATTAGTTTTTTGTATACAACTTCTATAAGGCTTGGGCTAGAGGCCGTATTTATGAACTGATCTTTACGAAACTTCTTGGGTACCTTTGTTATCACCGTGGGACGAGAACGAGTGTTTTTGGGTGCGGTCCAAAATTCAAGATTGCCGCCAGCAGACTTTTTGTACTTAAATTAGTGCAATCAGTTTTCTGTACAGAACTTCTGTATAAAAGTTCTGATTTGAATAAATTTTTGTATGAATGTTTAGTAACATGGAATACCTCAAATATAATACAGTTTTTTTTCTGGTACAGAAATTCTGCAAATTAGATGAACTTTGATTTATTCAGTGCTACTTATACACAGTAAGTACACACACATGTCAATACAGCTCGGGCTAGGGGCTGCATTTATGAACCGATCTTCACGAAACTTCTTGAGTACCTTTGGTATCACTTTGGGACGACAACGAGTGTTTTTGGGTGTGGACCAAAATTCAAAATGGCTGGAAGCGGCCATTTTGTACCAAAATTAGGTACAATAAGTTTTTTGTACAGAACTTCTATATGAAGGTTCTGATTTGAGTAAATTTTGAAAGACTGTTTAGTAACATGGAATACATCACATATAATACAGGTTTTTTTCTCGTGCAGAAATTATGCAAATTAGATGAACTTTGATTTATTCAGTGTTACTTATACACAGTAAGTGCACATGTCAATACTTCTTGGGCTAGAGGCTATATTTATGAACCGATCTTCATAAATATCACCTTGGGACAGGAACAAGCATTTTTGAGTGCGGCCCAAAATTCAAGATGGCTGCTGACAGCCATCTTAACTGAAATCAGGTGCAATCAGTTTTTTGTACAGAACTTCTAGGACTACGTTTGTTATCATCATGGGATGGTAATGAGTGCGTAGGTGTTCGGCCAAAAATTCAAAATGCCTGTTGGCAGTCATATTTACGGGAATTCTGTGTATTACATTTTTTGTACAGAACCTGTAAAGACGTTTTTGTATGTCAGTAATGTTTGCTATAAATTTATTGCGTGCCTTTGTTATCACTGTGCTATGAGAACAAATATTTTGGGGTTCAGTCAGACCCACTCTGGGACTCGAAAAGGGAGATAATTAAAAATCTTTTTCATGGACACCAGGCAAAATAATGTTTCTTGAATTCAGCATCCCCAGGATGTGTATATTCAAATGTGTTGAAGCCAAGTTCCTGTGTTAATATTTGTTGTTGTTTGGGGAGGTTAAACATTATTAGCACAACCCGATTTTCTATTTACAATGAGAAAAATAAAACCTCCTCACTCGTGGGAACGCTATGAGCTAAAGATAAAAAATTCAAATACCTATATTTTAAAGAAGGACTGGACAAATATTTATTAATTAGTATGAATCAACCTTAGAAGGGTTTGAGTCAAACAGGCCAAAACAGTTGCTAACATTTGGCTTATGGTGCGCCATACAAGGATCCCCATTGTAACATTAACCCCAGGGAGATTTCTTTTCTAGTTTAGCATCTAACTGTCACCCACCTGTACAATATTTTACCTATACATTTGTTACAGGCTACGGTCAATATTTATATACAGACTATTACAATACTTTATATGTACCTTTGTTATCAGGTCATTACCTAGATGTGTGTCATTGCTGTGTCACATACTATACATGTACATGTCTTACACAAGTTGAGCTACAGTGTCATTGACACTTACATTGGACACTGAAGTACCGTATTTACTCGTTTAGGACAGCTGAAAATCATTAATTTTCTGATTGTTTCCAAACTTCGAAAATTAAAAAAATTCTTCGATTGTTTCAGCCTACAGAGAAAAAATTGGCCAGGTTTACAGTGCCCAGAATGCCACGTGGAGATCGAGATATTTGAGTTTCGATTTGTTGGTGTTGTGTGTTATTGGAGTAATTTGATTTTGCTACATGTTGGTGAATAAATAAGAAATAAAGAATTTGTAGATTGTAATTCTTACTTGTTGTTTTCCTTCCCTCAATTCAATTCAATTCAGTTTATTTCACAGCATACAAATACAAACATGAGACGAAAAAACAAGGTTACAAAATCATAGACAGATGTATACTGTGGGGAATGATGTACACTCCCCCCTCCCCACGAATTCAGAGTGAATCAAACAGTTCGTAAAGTAGGAACTGCAGTATGATTGTTGTTGTTGTCAAAAATCATAACCAACAGCCATGAGTAACAGAACTACAGCACTGATATTACAGGTACCCATTCAAACTAGCCCACGGTAGAAGAGAAATGAATCGGGTATGCACAGGTAATTCCCAATTCAAGAGAGCTTGTACTTGAAACAACACAAGAACAGGTGGAAATTCAAACTTCTGTCAGATAATACTGCCGTTGTTCAAATGAGTTGTTATCACATGACTTTATTTTAAAACAACATTTATGTGAGTAGGTGTCAGTGTGAGTGTGAAGAAAGTATACTTCCCTGGCAGTTTTTTTCTTTTCATGTTGTGAAGCCAATAAAAAAATACTTTTTATAAATAGATCAATGTGAGCTGTTTCTTGTTTTTTTAAATATCCAGTATGTATAAAAGATCTGTTGGTTAAAAATCAATAGTTACTTTCAAAATGGATAAATTCATCGTTTGCTACAGTGCAGCAGAAAAGGCAAAACCAAAAGTAAACTTAAGTCATCCAAAACCAGTCATCAGGCAATCCTGTTGGAAGACCAAGAAGAGAAATATTGATGAAGTGGATGACACACATAAGAAATCACCTAAGAAATTTGCAAGTATTAATGAACAACCTCAGAAAGAAAATACTGAAGACTATCCCACAATAAAACGAAGGCACTACAAAAATTTCATCCTCAAAAAAAAAGAAACAAGCTGTTGAACTGGCATAACAAATTGGTATACGACAGGCAGCAGCAAAACTGAAAATTTCCAAATTGTCCTTCAGTCACTGGAGTAACATTAACTTTTTGTCAGATGAAGAAAGGAACAAGGCTGGTCATTTACCAAAATCTGGTAGATCTGTTACATGTGGTGCTGACATTGATGAAAAAATAGCAGCGTGGGTTTTGGTTCAACGTAATTTACAGCTCACTGTGTCGGTGGAAGGACTGTGTTCATATGCTCAGGAGTTAGTAAAAATGAAGGGTGCTGAAAATGAGCTTCCAAAGGAGCTTAAAGCCAGCTTCGGTTGGGCGATCAGGTTTATGAAACACCATAATTTGTCTTAAAAGAGTCAAAACTTCAGTTGTGCAATGACTGACCAGGGACTTACAGGTAAAGATAGCAATCTTTATCAATTACATTAAAGAGAAAAGGAAAGAAGATGAGTTTGAGGATCACTTCATTGTAAATGTGGACGAGACTCCTGATTATTTTGACCTACTTCCTAATAAAACAATCGATAAAGTTGGAGCTCAATCAATTCAACTGAGAACGACTGGCTCAGAGAAGAGACATCTAACACTTGTTTTGGATGTAGCAAGTAATGGGAGCCTTCTATTGCCAATGATTATATTCAAGGGAAAAAGGAAACTTAATTTGGAGTTCCCTAGTGGCTGGTTAGTGTGTGTTCACCCTAAAGGCTGGAAGGATGAGGAGTTAATGAATGTGTGGATATACTCGTTCGACAACACTCCCAAAAAGGGTGCACTCTGGTGGTTATGGACAGTTTTAGAGGGCATATTACAGAGAATGTAAAAAATGCTGCGACATTGCAACAATATCATACCTGCAATCTTTCCTGGTGTGTGCACCTCTAAATTGCAGCCTTTGGATGTTAGCACACACAAACCCATAAAGAGTGATGTCAGGAGAAAAGTGGGCAGAATATATGGGTGCTGAAACCCCAAAAATCATTGAAAACAAAGAAGAAAGAATTAAGGCTGTCAGCAAACAGCAAGTAGTTGATTGGATTAATTTTGCTGTGAAAAACTTAGAACAAAAGACTGAACTGATCAGAAAATCTTTTAAAGTGTCTGGGTTGAACAATCATTTCAATGGTGCCGAGGACAACATGATTCAAAAGGAGGTATGTCTTCCCATCGCAAAGCCTTTTGGTTCACTGGAAAAATTGGCTGAAGCCTGTGAATCGTTTTATAAACCCGAACAAATGATGTCAGTTGAACAAGCAGTTTGTGATTATTTTGATGGTGACGAATCTTGTGATGAATTACCCGTTCAGGTGCAACACTTTGCAATCTGTTGTGGAGGTGTTGAGTTGTTTTCGTAACAATCAAAAAATTTATGAAATAGTGCACCTATTATGGTCGGAAGGGATTTTTAGAGCAGAATTTTTTTTTTTTTTTTAAATTTGAGTGTCCTAAAGCATTGAGTGTCCCAAAACATCGAGTAAATACGGCAATGAATAAACATTTTCTTTTCATTTTTTCCCCCTGATAGTGGACTCTTATTGTTCTCTGATGCAAAGATAGAGTATTATTGATGCGACTCAGTTCTCCATCTGTCTGTCCATTTGTGTGGCATCCCACTTAACTGATTTTTCCTGAAGAATTAGAAGAAACTTTGAGATAGGCCTTTTTACCATTTAATCATGGTGCACAAGACGAAAATAAAAAATTCCAAAAAGTTATTGCCCTTATGAAAAATGGTGTATTTTAAAGGTAAAATGGGTAGCTATGTTGTGAAATTGACTCTTCTCACCCTTGTATAGATTTATTTTGGACAGTTTGCTGATGTATAACATGCATGTACTTGTCCGGATTCTCTAATTTGTTCATTTAGGAGTATTCAAACTTTACAGAACTATAGTCTACAGTTTGCTGATAAGCAACATGACAATAGATGGCAGAATTCTTGCATTTGCTCAGTTACTTTTCATGAAAAGAGTGTACCCTCGTGTAATCAACTCCAACATTTTCGTTTTTAGCTTAACTGGACAAAGTCAAGATAAGCTATTGCCATCATGCGTGTGAAAGTCTGTGAGTCTGTTCACATTTTCCTTTAGCACAGGCTACACCCCGTAGTTCTTCTTCGATCGTCACAAAATTTCATATACAGGTTTGAGGTCATGTCTAGATGAGAACGTCCTCTTTTGGTCGCGATTGGTCAACCATGATGCCTGTCTAAGCCCAAAAACCATTCGCACAGTCTACAGGTCGCATTAAATGAAGGAATTTCATTGTAACTTGGTAGGATGCCTCAGTATGATATCTAGATCAGAACGTCCCCTTTTGGTCGTGATCTGTCAACCATGACGGCTGCCAAGCTCGAAACCCAAAAACTTTTAGCACAGTCTACACAGGTCATATTTAATATGGAGGGATTTCATTGTAACTTGGTAGGATAACTTTGTATGATGTCCAGATGGGAACTTCCCCATTTTGTCGCGATCTGTCAACCGTGACGACTAGCCGAGCACAAAACCTGAAAACCTTTAGCACAGGCTACAAGTCGTATTTATGGTGGGATTTCATTGTAACTTGGTAGGTTGATTCCATATAATGTCTAGATGATAACGTCCCCTTTTGGTCGCGATTGGTCAGCTGTGATGGCTATAGGGGCCTGAAGCCCTAAAACCTTTAGCACAGTCTACAGGTCATATTTATGAAAGGATTTCATTGTAACTTGGTAGGTTGACTCCATATAATGTCTAGATGAGAACGTCCCCTTTTGGTCGCGATTGGTCAACTGTGACAGCTACAGGGGCCAAAGGCCTGAAAACCTTTAGCACAGTCTATAGGTCATATTTATGAAGGGATTTCATTGTATGGTAGGATGACTCCAGATAATGTCTAGATGAGAACGTACCCTTTTGGTCGCGATCATTCAGCCGTGACAACTGCCCGAGCCCAAAACCCCAAAACATTTAGCACAGTCTACAGGTCACATTTATGGAGGGATTTCATTGTAACTTGGTAGGTTGATTCCATATAATGTCTAGATGATAACGTTCCCTTTTTGTCGCGATTGGTCAACTGTGATGGCTATAGTGGCCCGAAGCCCGAAAATCTTTAGCACAGTCTACAGGTCATATTTATGAAGGGATTTCATTGTAACTTGGTAGGATGACTCCAGATAATGCCTAGATGAGAACGTCCCCTTTTGGTCGCGATCATTCAACCATGACGGCTGCCCGAACCCAAAACCCTGAAAACTTTAGCACAGGTGATATTTATGAAGGGATTTCATTGTAACTTGGTAGGATAACTCAGTATAATATCTAGATGAGGATGTCCCCTTTTGGTTGCTATCTGTCAACCGTGATGGCTATGCAGGCCCGAGGCCCAAAAACCTTAAGCACAGTCTACAGGCCGTATTTATGAAGGGATTTTATTGTAACTTTATAGGATGACTCATTTTGGAATAATTTCAGTGTAAATTGGTAACTTTCATTGATATACATTAACTGTGAGGGCTACATTAACCCACTCCTCAAGTTTTTAGTACAGTCTACTCCTCATATTATTTTTTATTGAAAACATAGTACACAGGGAACAGAAATGAACATATTCCCAATTATCACAATTCTTGTTTTATTTCATAATCCTTTCATAAACATTGAACATTATTCTTTTCATCAAACACAAACATAACACGCAGACAAGATAGGCTACAGTGTCATTGACACTTTCATTGTTATTGGTGATATCGGTTTTGGTAAACTTACAGTATATACAATATTTGAAGGCTTCATTAATAAGTTTATTTTACTTTGTTACAACCCTGTTTTGATCTTGTAAAGAAGATGAAGATCAGGTAAATGCCCAGCCAACCACGCTGCTGTACTTCTTATCAACCTACCTTGCAATTGTTTACTACAGGCTTGCTGTACAGTGGAAGAACCTAACTCGGATAAAATACTCTCTATTTTAATCTTTCCCAAGAGATTTGGGAAAGAAAAGTGGTGTAAAAACACCAAGAAAAAATAAGCCAAAACTGGGTCGAGCGCCATTGGCGCAACCCAGTATGGGACTCTCTTCCATAGTACAAATCCACTACTTCCGTAAACCAATGCGCATTGCGTCATCAATTCATCATTCTTTTGATTTTCCGCACTCATGGTGGATGTGGGCCATTTTGCTACATAACAGTGATAATTCAACTCGTCGATAATAGTTTTCCTGTGACTGGAATTATGGATCTGAAGATCGTATAATAACAGGACTGTGTTTTATATATTCTCGTTAATATTTTCAACCACATTCTCATTGCATATTATTTACTATTCCGTTTTCGCGAATGTTTTGTTTTCGACTTCGTGTCAACGTGGTTCGACAATGAATTTTTCGGTTGATAAATTTAATTGTTATTGGAGTTATTGGAGTTAGGTGTCAATCAGAGACTGTCTGGACAGGATTTCTTCACTCTGTTGAGGGTTGAATTTCTGTTTTTTTCGGTCCCTGTCGGCCGTCTGGGTTCCGTCGTGTACCCACCGTTTTTTTTTTTCTGCCACCTTCTATCGTAGTTGAGGGTGTTCTTCTACTTTCTTCTTCTGTTGAGTTCACCTTTTTCTTCTACTGCTTTCACCTCTGTTATTTCCAGTTTGGTTCCTTTAGGGCAATTCCTTTTGCCCTCGCCTTGGTGCGTTCTCGTGTCTGTTTCTTCTGCACCCGCGGGTGGTGTGGAACCCTGTCGTTTCGGGAGCCTCCCGACACGACCACGTCTGGTGTGAGTTATACCCCCTCCATGGGGGGTGTGCAGTTCCTCCCATAGCTGTGGGGGGTGGGGAACACTGTCATTTCGGGCCGCCGGACTCTACCTTGTCTGGTGAGAATTGATCCCCTTCCATAGGGGATGTGCAGCTCCTCCAGCACCAGTGGGGAACGCTGTCGTTTCGGGGCTTCCCGACTCGACCATGTCTGGTGAGAGTTATTCCCTTTCCGTGGGGAATGTGCAATTTTTTTTACTGTGGTGGATACTACGGGTGCGGGAGGAGCTGTCGTTTCGGCCCCCTCCCCCCGACTGGACCACGTATGGTGTGAGTTATACCCCATACGTGGGGGATGTACAGCTTCTCCCGCTCGCGCGGGGGGTGGGGAACACTGTCATTTCAGGCCGCCTGACTCGACCACGTCAGGTGAGAATTGCTCCCCCTCCGTGGGGGATGTGCAGCTCCTCCTGCACCAGTGGGGGGGGGGGGGGGGGGGGTGGTAAATGCTGTCGTTTTCCCCACACTAGAGACATGTTTGGTGAGAGTTATTCCCCTTCTGTGGGGAATGTGCAGTTTTTAGCTCACCTGACTTTCAGTCAGGAGAGCTATAGTGATCACTCACCGTCCGTCGTCCGTCGTCCGTGAACATGGTGTTTGCATCTTCTCCTCCCAAACCGCTGAACCAATTTAATTGATATTTGAGATAATAGTTTGTTATGACATCGCAATTTGATTTTGTTCAAATCAAGTTGCCCCGCCCGTGGGTAGGGCCACACCCAAAAAGTGAGCTGAAATCTTAAAAAATCTTCTTCTCATGAACCAGCAGTAGCAGAGACTTGATATTTGGTGTGCAGCTTCCTTTTGAGGTGTAGACTCAGATTTGTTCAAGAGAAGTTTGTGGGGCTATACTTGGCGTCGTTATGAGAGGGGCAAAATTTTTGGCCCCGCCCGAAATTTCTATTTTCCAAACCGAGAGGCTGATTTGAACCAAATTTTATGTGAGGGCTTATTGGGTCATAAGTACCTAATTTATGCTGATTTTTTTTTTCCTGTAGCCCCATGGGAACCGCAGGAGCTAAAAATAGAAAAAAATTAAAACGCCCATATCTCCAAAACTGCACGGCACTGAGAATTTTTATTTGGTGTGAAGCTTCCTTAGAACCAACAGAAAGAATTGGTAAAAAAAAATTGCCATCGGTTTTATCATAGGGTACAGTTTCGGGACTTTGAAAAAGTGCTGAGTCAGCACTTTATAACACTGTAGGCAATGGGAAAAACATTAAATAATCTTCTTCTCCAGATCCAGCAGGCAGAATCTTTTGATATTTGGTATGCAACATTGGAGGGTGGATCTGATTCAAGTTTGTTCAAATCGGCCCCCTGGGTTCATATTTGGGCTCAGTATAGGAGCCCGATTTCGAACTTAGTGCATTTCAGGCAAATTTCTTAAAAAATCTTCTTCTCCAGATCCAGCAGGCAGAATCTTTTGATATTTGGTATGCAACATTGTGGGGTGGATCTGATTCAAGTTTGTTCAAATCGGCCCCCTGGGTTTATATTTGGGCTCAGTATAGGAGCCCAAATTTGAACTTACTGCATTTCAGGCAAATTTCTTTGAAAATCTTCTTCTCCAGATCCAGCAGGCAGAATCTTTTGATATTTGGTATGCAACATTGTGGGGTGGATCTGATTCAAGTTTGTTCAAATCGGCCCCTTGGGTTTATATTTGGGCTCAGTATAGGAGCCCAAATTTGAACTTAGTGCATTTCAGGCAAATTTCTTTGAAAATCTTCTTCTCAAGATCCAGCAGGCAGAATCTTTTGATATTGGGTATGCAACATTGTGGGGTGGATCTGATTCAAGTTTGTTCAAATCGGCTCCCTGGGTTTATATTTGGGCTCAGTATAGGAGCCCAAATTTGAACTTAGTGCTTTTCAGGCAAATTTCTTAAAAAATCTTCTTCTCCAGATCCAGCAGGCAGAATCTTTTGATATTTGGTATGCAACATTGTGGGGTGGATCTGATTCTATTTTGTTCAAATCGGCTCCCTGGGTTTATATTTGGGCTCACTATAGGAGCTCGAATTTGAACTTAGTGCATTTCAGGCAAATTTCTTCAAAAATCTTCTTCTCCAGATCCTGCAGGCAGAATCTTTTGATATTTGGTATGCAACATTGTGGGGTGGATCTGATTCCAGTTTGTTCAAATCAGCCACCTGGATTCATATTTGGGCTCACGATAGAAGCCCAAATTCGAACTTAGTGCATTTCAGGCAAATTTCTTTGAAAATCTTCTCAAGATCCAGCAGGCAGAATCTTGTGATATTTGGTATGCAGCATCCTTAGGGGGGGTGAGATTCAAGTTTGTTCAAGCCATGTCCCTAGGTCCATATTTAGGCTCACCGTGGGAGCTTGAATTGTAACTTTGTTCGAAATGAGGAATTTTCTTAAAAAATCTTCTTCAGATCCAGCAGTCCGAATGGTTTGACATGTGGTGAGTAGCATCCGTGGGGGGGGGGGGGGGGGGGGGGGAGGGGGGGGGGGGGTTGAGGGGGGATTCAAGTGTGTTAAAGCCAAGTCCATGGGTCCATATGTGGGCTCCCTGTGGGAGCCCAAATTATAACTTAGTCAATATGAGGAATTTTTCTTTAAAAATCTTCTTCTTCAGATTCAGCAGTTGGAATGTTTTGATATTTGGCATGGAGCAACCTTGGGGGCTGAGATTCAAGTTTGTTCAAGCCAAGTCCCTTGGTTCATATTTGGGCTCACTATGGGAGCCTGAATGACAACTTAGTTCAAAATGAGGAATTTTCTTTAAAAATCTTCAGATCCAGCAGATGAATGCTTTTGATATTTTTTATGCAGCATCCTTAGGGGGGTAAGATTCAAGTTTGTTCAAGCCATGTCCCTAGGTCCATATTTGGGCTGATTGTGGGAGCTCGAATTGTAACTTGGTTCAAAATGAGGAATTTTCTTTAAAAATCTTCTTCTTCAGATCCAGCAGTCGGAATGTTTTGATATTTGGTGTGCAGAATCCTTAGGGGTGTGAGATTCAGGTTTGTTAAAGCCAAGTCCCTGGGTTCATATATGGGCTCCCTGTGGGAGCCCGAATTATGACTTAGTTCAGTATGAGGAATATTCTTTAAAAATCTTTTTTTAGATCCACTGGTCAGAATATTTGGATATTTGGTTTCAGCTTCTCTTAGGAGGAGCAGATGCAACTTGTGGAAATCAATTCTCTGGGTTGATATTTAGGCTACCATGTCAGGTGAGCGCCCTCAGGCCCCCTGGGGCCTCTTGTTTTTACTGTGGTGGATACTGCGGGAGCTGTTGGATTTCTGGTGAAGAGATGCCTGCTTCCGGGACTATGCGCCCTCTCCAGTCGACATCTGAGGCTGTCACTAGGGTTGTGACTCCTCCTTTGGAGGCTGAGCTAGGTGGCTCTCTCCGCTTCTCCGCCTGTTCCAACAGCTCCCGTCGTATCTGCTGCTACTGCTGTTCGTCTACAGCGTCATTGGGCACCGTTTTTAGCCGGCCTCGGCTTATCCCTGCAAGGGTCTGCGGGGATGTCTGTAGTGTGGTTGTGAGGTATCGGCCTCAGCCTTCCCCGACTTCAACTTGGTGAAGTCGGAAGTGGCTGCCGACTGAACGCCCTACTGTGTCCTCTCAGCCGTTGAGCACAGTTGTTTTGTACCTGCAGCAGTGTCTGGTAGGGTAGACGTGGGCGTATCGGCCTCAGCCTTCCCTGACTTCAACTCGGCGAAGTTGGAAGTGGCTGCCGGCCGGACCCTCTACTATGGTCTCTGCGCCGTCGAGTACCACAGTTTTGTCATTGGCATTTTCCGTCCACTCATTCTGGTCACACAACCAGTTTTGCGGGACCAACGCCTTCTGTGCAGCCTGGACCTTCTGCCCCGCAGAGGTCTGCGGCAACTCTCTCGAGTTCCCGCTATGTTGATCCTCGGGGTGTGTCATACCCCTATACACATCTGCCCTCAGATGTTTCGGCTGCTGCCCGTCGCCCCGCTTCGGGTGTATTGGAGGATTGTGACCCTTCGCTGGTTCAGAGGGTCAGGTGTGAAGCCACATTGCTGGTTCGTTCCCATGTTGAACCGGCTGGTACGGACAGTGAGCTTAGGGAGGCCCTCTCCTTACTCACTCAGGTTCTGTCCAACAGCCTTCCCGTTGCTTCCAGTGAGGCAGCGAGTGGTTTCCAGGCGCCCCCTATGGCGCCGCCTCCCGTGATTGGAAACAGGTCGCTTTCTGATCCCCTGGTGCCTATACCATGGGAGGTGTCGGCTGGTTTGCCCACGATGGACTATGTGTCTTCTGACTCAGGGGACTTGGGGGCAGCTCTTGACTTTGTGTTTGGGTTCCTTCCGGATCTCCAATCATCAAACCAGCCGACAGTGTCAGCCAGGCCGCGATCATCGGTCGTGCACCTAGAGCCTTTGGAGCAACCTGCTTCTGGGCGTCTTTGACCGTGCCAGTCAGTACAGGTGGCTGAAGCATTTTCAGCCTTGGACTCTAAGCTGAGTTCCAAGGCTATGAAGGCTCCATTCTTCACCAGGGTTGACACCTTTTTGCCTCCGGTGCGTTATCGTTTCTATGATTTCTCCAATCCATCAGTCTGCCAGACTTTGACGGTTTTGGATCAGGACTCCAATTCCCTCTGGCTTTCCAAGCCCAAGTCGGCTGTCATTCCTTTTGATGACTCTGGAGTCCAAGTTGGGCTTATCGAGAGAAATGCTGGGTATGCTTTCTCTCTCGGATCACGTCGTATCTGCCTCCAGATAGGTTTGACGATGTACTCCTTTGCGTGTGCTGTCCAAGGCACTCATGCGTCTTCTCACATGCATGTCTGTGACACGGCTATTTTGGAACTAGTTCAAAGGGACTCAGAGCTGGACACAGGCCGATCCCTAACTGGGGGCAGCGCACTGCTCTTCGTTCTGCTTCTTTGGCAGGTCCGCTACTGTTCCATGGGTTCCGTGTCGACGGTCCGGGATGACATCCTACGTCATTCCAAAGATAGCT
The DNA here is from genome assembly GCA_031216915.1 of Pictodentalium vernedei. Lineage (NCBI taxonomy): Eukaryota > Metazoa > Mollusca > Scaphopoda > Dentaliida > Dentaliidae > Pictodentalium > Pictodentalium vernedei. The sequence goes on from CM062293.1 coordinate 139,959,080, forward strand.
GCTGCTTCGTCAGCTTGATCAGCCTTCTAGGGGAGCCAGGGGCCATTCCAAGCCTAACAAGTACCCTTCTGCTTCCTCTGCGAAACAAAGGGTAGATCCTTCTGTCACCGCTTCTACTCCTTACTCACGGGGGAAGGGTAAGCGCCGGCAGGCTAGAGGGAAGTCTCAGGATTCTTCATTCAGTAGAGGAGGTGGTTTCTCCTCTCGCGGTCTCTTCGAGGCTCGAACTGAAGGTCCTCACCTCGATTTGTCCAGGTTGGAGGAAGGATAGCAGAGTTCGCAGACCGTTGGGCCACCATCACATCCGATCCTTGGGTGTTAGATGTTGTTCGGTCCGGGCTGCGAATATCCTTCCGAAGGCACCCCACTCTGTCCAGAGTGCCTTTTCCAACCACAGTTCCTTCAGACGTTTTATGTCGGGAGCTTTTGTCCACGGAGATAGACAATCTCCTGGCCAAGGGGGCGATCGAGGTCATCAAGAACATTCAGTCAGTGGGGTTTTATTCCCACCTGTTCTTGGTGCCGAAGAAGGGCGGCCTATTCCAACCGGTTATCGATCTGAGTATCCTGAACCAGTCTATCCTTGCTCCCAAGTTCAGCATGGAGACTTTCAGGTCGGTCAGCCGTTCCATTCACCAGGGAGATTTCGCTTCCAGCATCGACCTGCGAGTCTCTTACTTTCACGTTTCGATTCATCGGGTGTCGCGGAAGTATCTCAGGTTCACTTTTCTGGGGCGAGTTTACCAGTTGAAGGCCATGCCTTTCGGCCGCAACCTGGCTCCTTGGGCCTTCACCCACCTGATGTCGCATGTGATAGCCTTCCATCGCACACAGTCCAGGGTGACTACTTCTGCATGTCTAGACGATATCCTCCAGAGGCATTCCAATGCTGCCTTACTGGAGTTGGATGTCGACACTCTGTTGAGCTTGCTCACGTCGCTAGGATTCAGAGTCACCAAGGAGAAGTCGGATCTGGTCCCTTCTCAGTCGTTATGTCATCTGGGGATGGCCTTTCGCACTCAGTTCAGTACTGTGGCAGTTCCACATGCCAGGGCTGTGATTCTCTCAGCTTTTGCTCTGACTCTGTTCCCAGTCCACATCCACGACAGCACGGGGTATTCTCCGGCTGCTCGATCTCTACGGTTCGGTGACGGATCTCATTCCTCTAGGTCGGCTGCCTGTCTGGCCTCTCCAACACTTTCTGCTCACATGGTGGTGTTCCATCGATCTCTTTGCGACTCATTGGAACCATCTGGACACTTTCGTGTCCCTGTGTCCAGATGCTCTGACTTTCGCCGTGTACGCTCTGGCCCTCCTTAGGGACGGTCTTGTCATCTACGCCTTCCTGCCGGTTCCGATTCCGCCTCAGGTTCTCGCACAGATATGAACCTGCAGTCGTCGAATCCTTTCGATCACACCCGTCGCCTCGGTGGGTGTGGATCAATCTGCTCCGCTCTCTGTTAGCGGCGGTTCCGGCATGTCTCCCTTTACGTCGCAACTTTCTTTGCCAAAGTCGCCCGAGGAGGTTTCAAGTTGATCCGACTTCATTGTGCCTTCGCACATGTCTTTCATCGGGTCCTGTCTCCTCCGTAGTGGTTTTTTGAGACAAGCAGTGGAGTTGCTTTTCTTCTTCAAGGAGGCACTCACTCCACTGGTTTAGCCTCTCGATGGTGTGCGATCACTCTGTTGCTTCTGTCACTCCTTCGATCACACCGCTTGCGGAGTTTCTGGTATATTTTTGTTTCTGGGGGTCTCCAGCAATGGGTACAAGTCCATGCTTCGGAGACCTTTTTCATATGTGGTGCCGCATTGTTTCGACACTCATCCTTGCCTCTTCACGTTTGTTCATCTCTTTTCCTTGAAAAGGCCTAGGACTTTGCAGTTTACTCCAAGTTGGTCACTTTCTTGGGCGCTGCTCTGCTTGGGGCTGGGGGGCGTTCGCGCCTTTATCCTGGATGGATATGCGTTTTCTCACTTGCCAGATCTCTCCTGCATCCATTTCTCGATGGATTTGTCTTGCTATTCGTGCAGCTTCCGCTTGTCTAGCTACTGGTGATTGTATTACCAATTGTTTTTTCTGCCACGAGGTGCGTGCATTGTCTTCCTCTTTTAATAACTCTGTCATTTTGTCGGATGACGGATGTTATACTGGCAGCCTACTGGAGAAATGCTACATTCTCCTTTTATCTGTGACAGTTGCAGGAACCGACAGAGGTACCTTGTCCTCGGGGCCCTCTTTCTTCAGCACAGGCTGTTGTCTATCCTAGCCATTCAGCTTTTTTCAGGGTCAGTTCCAGCTCTGTGCTGTTACTGCACTTTCTGTCTGTGCGTCGCACTTCACCATACGCCTCATATTTCATTGTCTTTTACTAATGTTTGTGATGCTTTGGTTTGATAGGCCTAGGGATCTCTTCCTCTGTCCACTGTTCCAGTGCTGTTGAGTTATGTGTGGGTTGGTTATGTGATTCCCTCCTTCCTATTGTCTGTTCAGCCTGTAGTAAACAATTGCGAGGTAGGTTGATAAGAAATATAAATTTTATAGTAAATTTCCTTTCTTATTATACCTACCATAATTGTTTACATGGAGGCCCTCCCGTCTTCTTATTCGGCTAAGAATCCTTCCTCCCCGCTGATCACATAATTCCTGTGTTGTCAGAATCAAAAGAATGATGAATTGATGATGCACTGTGCATTGGTTTACGGAAGTCGTGGATTTGTACTATGGAAGAGCGTCCCATACTGGGTGTGTGCCGATGGCGCTCGACCCAGTTTTGGCTTATTTTTTCGTGGTGTTTTTACACCACTTTTCTTTCCCAAATCTCTTGGGAAAGATTAAAATAGAGAGTATTTTATCCGAGTTAGGTTCTTCCACTGTAGTGCAAGCCTGTAGTAAACAATTGCGGTAGGTATAATAAGAAAGGAAATTTACTATAAAATTTATATTTTAATTTATTTTATTATTTTTTTAAGGGGGGCTGTTGGCCTTATTTTGTTTTTTTTTTATTTTAAAATATTATTATTTTTCTACTGCTCTTGGTATAATTCACTCTGCAAACCCTTTTGTTCTGTTTTTTTTTTTTGGTAACTTCACATTGTTCTCTGATGATTGATTGGAAAGTGCAAAATCTTATATCTTATCTCCAGATAGCTGGTATTTTTAAACTGAGACACAATATATTTACTATTAGGTTTGTTTTTTTTTTCAGTCGTGGACAAATGAAACTGTATGAGACAAGCTTTAGTTTCCAGTGGAACTTAGTGTCAGGTATCTATAATTAATATTTTGTAACATTTGGTTTCAGCAATAGAAACTGAACTTTCAAACGTCCCTTGAACCGAGAATATTTTTTACTCACCTGAGCAAAACCCAAGATGAGCAAACATTGTTGCCTTATGTTCGTCATCTATTGTAAATATGGTGTTTGTGACATCATTTCACAAATTATTGGACCATCTTCAGTGAAATTTGGTGTGAATATTTTTTGCCCCTTGACACCTCAAACTTGTTCAGATGAAGTTGTTCCATGGGATGGGTGTATGATGAAAATGCCCCAGATTTAAAAAAAAAAAGAAGAACTTCTCATCAAAATAGGGCTTAGATAAACTGCTCAAACAGATATCCATCATGAGCAAACCAGATTTGCCAAATTTTATAACATCAACCAGTCATACACCAGATGAATGCATTTTTTAACAGTAAATTATAAAATCACATCTTTTGGTATATCCTTTTTACACATAGGGAATAAATACAATGCCAAGTACATGCGCTAGTTTTTTGCTCACCTGACTCAAAGTCAGGATGAGCTATAGTGATCACTCACCATCTGTCGTCCGGTGTCCACCGTCTGTCGTCCGTGAACATGGTGTTTGCACCTGCCCCTCCTAAACCGCTGAACCAATTTTAGTTACATTTGAGGTGATTGCTTGTTCTGACATCACCCTAGGAGCTAAAATTAGAAATATTTTCAAACGCTCAGTTTTCCCAAACCTCACGGAACAGAGAGCTTTATTTGGTATGAAGCATCCTTAGGATCAGTAGAATTGAATGATAAAAAAAAATTGCCATCAGTTGTATCAGAGTGTTCTTTGGGGGGGGGGGGGGGGGGGGGGGGGGAGGAGGAGGGGGACATAAAAAAAAGGCTAAGTCAGAACCACTGATCTGAATCGTTTGATATTTACTATACAGGGAGGGGGGGCAGATACAAGTTTGTTAAAGTGAAGCCCCTTGGTTCATATTTCAGCTCAATACAGGTGTCCGAATTTTTAACTTACGGCAATATGCGGAATAATCTATAAAAATGCCGCTCAGGATCACAGATCCAATGTCGAGTTGTGACCTTGACCTTTGACCAGGCGAGTCCAAGGTCAATAGGGTTCTTCCTCGCACCAAGGCCAACACACCTATGAAGTTTCATGACTCTAGGTTGAACCACTATCAAGTTCTCATCCGGAAACCAATTGTTGCGATATACTATGTTCAAGGTCACTGTGACCTTGACCTTTGACCTGGTGAGTCCAACATCAATAGGGTTCTTCCTCGCACCAAGGCCAACACGCCTGTAAAGTTTCATGGCTCTAGGTTGAACCACTATCAAGTTATCAACCGGAAACCAATTGTTGCGATATACTATGTTCAAGGTCACTGTGACCTTGACCTTTGACCTGGTGAGTCCAAGATCAATAGGGTTCTTCCTCGCACCAAGGCCAACATACCTATGAAGTTTCATGACTCTAGGTTGAACCACTATCAAGTTATCATCCGGAAACCAATTGTTGCGATATACTATGTTCAAGGTCACTGTGACCTTGACCTTTGACCTGGTGAGTCCAAGATCAATAGGGTTCTTCCTCGCACCAAGGCCAACACACCTATAAAGTTTCATGACTCTAGGTTGAACCACTATCAAGTTATCATCCGGAAACCAATTGTTGCGATATACTATGTTCAAGGTCACTGTGACCTTGACCTTTGACCTGGTGAGTCCAAGATCAATAGGGTTCTTCCTCGCACCAAGGCCAACACACCTATGAAGTTTCATGACTCTAGGTTGAACCACTATCAAGTTATCATCCGGAAACCAATTGTTGCGATATACTATGTTAAAGGTCACTGTGACCTTGACCTTTGACGTAGCGAGTCCAAAATCAATAGGGTTCTTCCCCTCACCAAGGCCAATCTACCTATGAAGTTTCATGAATGTGAGTTGAACCATTATCAAGTTATCATCCGGAAACCAATTGTTTAAGATTTACTATGTTCAAGGTCACTGTGACCTTGACCTTCGACGTAGCATGTCCAAAATCAATAGGGTTCTTCCTCCCACCAAGACCAACCTATGTATGAAGTTTAATGAATGTGAGTTGAACCACTATCAAGTTATCATCCGGAAACCAATTGTTTACGAAGCCCGCCCGCCCGCCCGCCCGCCCGCCATTCACCAGACTATAAGTCGAGTTTGACTTCGTCACAACTCGACTAAAAATCTTATTCTTCAGAACCACCAGTCAGAATCTTTTAATGTTTGGTATACATCATTGTTATGAGGGTCAGATTCAAGATTGTTCAAATCAAGACCCTCGGATAATATTTGGGCTTCCTATGGAAGCCCGAATTTTAACTTGGTGCAATATTGGGGATAATCTTTAAAAATCTTCTTCTTCAGATCCACTAGTCAGAATCCTTTCATATTTAGTATACAGTATCTCTGGGGGTGGGAATGGGGGTGGGGGGGGGCTGATTCAAGTGTGTTCAAATCTGATCCCTGGGTTAATATTTGGGCTCTCAAGTTTGATCAAGTCAAGTCTCTAGGTTGATATTTGAACTACCTAGTTTTCCATTATTGAAAATCTGGGGATTATTTCTGTGGTAGCCCCTCAATACTAGAAAAAAATCATTTGGCATGGACACCAAAGTTATAAATAATTAAAATACTTCATTCCTCTGTTGTGTTAACTTACCATAGATTGTAATTAAATTCTTCTTTAAACAACTGTGGTCATGTGAGCGTCTCAGGCCCCATGGGGGCCTCTTGTTTATATGGGAACTCCTCGTTAAGGGATAAAATCCACTTTGGAGGATGTTTTATTTAAAATAAGTGTCTCAGACCAAATTTAGAAGGCTGAGGGTTGGCAATGTATGAAACCTTAAAAGTCTTTTCCCCACAAACTTGTGATACAATTTCTTTTATATTGTAACAATCGACATGTTGATAGAGGCTTCTTTAAATATCTTTTCCCCCACAAACTTGTTTGCTAAATATGCTAATATTTGACATAGAACATTTACAATGTTTTTTGTTAGTTGCAACTGTTCAAATCAAGCTTCTAGATTCATATGTAGGGGTGCCTTTGAAGTTCACATGTTAACTTTCTTGGTAATGAGGAGACATTGTATAAAATAATCTTTTGACTAACCAGTGGCACAAATGCTTTAATGCTTTCGGCAACAAAACAAGACTGCAGTGCATGTAAAAGGTCAAGCAAAACAGGCTGTCTTCATGCCATTCCAATCATTAACTTCAAAACACTGCTTGTTGAATATTTACTTGACATTTCAGTGAACAGGTGTTTAATACTCTTCTTTGTTGGTGCAAATCAAGCCTGAAAATAAGCAATCTGTCAATTGCAGAATGAGGTCTACAGAGGGTGAATGTGCTGATGCTATCCCATACAGTGTGCCAATGTATCCTCTGGGTACCTCTTTCTGTTTAGGTTTGAGACCTTGTTTCAGATTGAGGATCACAGAGGGTAAATTTAGTGATGCTACTGTGATGTGCAGGGTAGCGTCACCAAATTCACCGTCGGGGGACCTCATTTTGCAGATGACAGTCTGCTTATTTTCTGGCTTGGTACAAATGATATAGACAAGAGAATTAGTCAGGAAAATATTGTGGAAATGACATTTGAAAAATGGGAGTGTTTGGTGTATTTCAAAATATGCTTTTTTTTTAGGTGAATATGAAACTTTGTTGATTGAGAATTTAACAGAAGTGAATGAAAGTGAATTGAAAAGGTAATTTTTTTTCAATTTATTATTGATAGCTAATTCACATGGATAACAGAAAAATATAATCGCTAAATTGATTCTGCCTTGTGTATTTCCCATTCACTGCCTGTCAGATATTTATTGAAGGTTTAGTCCATGTTGAACTCAATTTTAAGTTAGCATTTTGTCTTCAAAGACTAAGTGTGTACTGTTACTAGATTACATCCATATTAACATAATGATGTTTTAACTTTCAATTCGACAGCTTATTAACTTTTTGCCTGAGTGCTGTTCGGTTGTGAAATTTTGTCTCGGTTGCGGTGTTGGTTGTGATAAAAGACTTTAGTCTCGGTTTCTGTTTTGGTTTTTCTTTCTTCCTATTTTACCAAACAGGGAAACTCTGTGAAATACTGAAACTGTAACTCAAGCCACTTTAGGAAACTAAAGCTTAAAGTTTGCAGTATTTCGGCCCCATGCATATGACGTCACACTCCTACTTGATTTCGAAAATCCTCGCTCGTAATTTTTAGTCAAATACTGATGATCACTCGTGTTCTGAACATATGAATTGGCAGTACAACTGAGTTAGATTCAACAGCAAATTTCGTCCTCTTGTTAGCTTAACGAATCAAATAATGACCACAGGCCTTTGGAAACTGAAACTGCTGGATAAGACAGGCAAGAATTGGCAGAATCCTGCATTCACCTTCAGTATGCTTTTCAAAGCCACCTTTGCTTCCAAACACTTCACTAAATAAGCATAATCAATTTAGCACCTTGATTCTAAGTTGTGTTTAGGTATTCTGCCATAATCTTCTTACAAGTTACAGAGTTTACATGTGGTATATTTGTCTTTTTAACTCTGTTCTGTGTATTTGTACAGGACTTTTATCATCCTTTCCAGCATGTTATGTTTCATCAATCAACAATCGGTAGGCATAACTTTTTTGGTAATGACTGAGAATTAGATGTAAATACGAAAACCGACAAGTACGTTTTTTTAGAGACATGTTGTGGTTGTGACTTGCGTGATTTCTGATAGCCAACATCGAGGAGATTTTTCAGTTAACTGGTCAGCTCTACATTTCCTAACACATCCATCTTGTGCTTTTCACAAATTTCACCATTCAAATTTTATCATTCAGCTTCAGTCTCCCGAATGTAGCTTTTACCCCTCATTCCAATGAGGGTTTTTGAGGCAAAAAACAATTTTTTTAGCTCCGCTGACAAAGTCAGCAGAGCTTTTCTTATACTGATTCGTCCGTTGTCCGTCGTCTGTCGTCCGTCTGTCCGTCCGTCTGTCCGTCGTCAACATTTTATTTGTCCGAGCCATAATTTCTAAACTGCTGAATATTTTTCCACCAAACTTCATAACAATATGTATTATCAATAGACGGTGTGTCATCAATTATTCTGCGGTCTGTAAATCCACAGGGTCAAGGTCACAGGTCACAGGATCAAGAAAATCTTAAGATATTTTTGATATTTGTTTGTCCAAGCCATAATTTCTGAACCGCTGAATATTTTTCGGCTAAAGTTTGTAACAATATTAGTATTAGAAAACATGCCCATGCAATCAGTGACCCTCAGCGGAGCTCTCTAGGCGTGACAGGCCTCTTGTTTTACTTATTCATGTTTTTAGCCTCGTTGTCTGTGAACATGGTGTTTGCGTCTTCTCCTCCCAAACTGCTGAACCAATTTAATTGATATTTGAAATAATAGTTTGTTATGACATCGCAATTTGATTTTGTTCAAATCAAGTTGCCTCACCCCTTGGAAGGGCCAGACCCAAAAAATGTGCTTAAATCTTTTAAAAATCTTCTCATGAACCAGCAGTAGCAGAGACTTGATATTTGGTGTGCAGCTTCCTTTTGAGGTGTAGACTCACATTTGTTAAAGAGAAGTTTGTGGGGCTATATTTGCGGTTGTTATGGGAGGGGCAAGAATATTTGCCCCTCCCAAAATTTCTATATTTTTATACTGTACCAATGACCCAGACTTAGCTGGTGCTAACTCTAACAAAACCAGGGCCAAACACAAATTTTGCCCCCCAATCCCCAAAATTTGCATCCAAAACAAAAAGAAATCATGTCCTAAAGGACCTCCATACTACGCCTCTACTGCGCATGCGCAGTGACGCAGACGTCCCGAAATTGGCGCCAATTATCATTCTCTGTTTGGCCCTTCATCAGACAACATCTCACTGATCTTTGTGCTTGTAAATCTCAGTTTAAAGGATGCCAGACACGTAATTTTTGGAGAAAATGTGATTCTAAGGAGGATAAAAGGAGGAGAGGAAAAAGAAGTGACAAAAAATAATCAGGGCTGTACTTAAAATTTTTTGATGAAATTATGTTAAGTTGCCTATTTTCGAGGCATGGGCCTCTTGTTGTCATTCTTGCTAATTGTTGCACTGCTTATTCAGTGTTTCCTCTCCCCTAGCCTTCTAAAGTCCCCCCTTGCAATTCTCCCATGCTTTTGGCATATTTTTGAGAAATTTCATTTCTAAAATTTCCTGGGAGAGTTGCTTGGTTACAGAATGTTTTCTGTTATTTTCCCCATAGTTACGTTTTCACCCATGGGTGTATAACGTTTGTGTTCTGCATCTTCCATCTGATGTTCTACAGATTCTCCCCTGGGAGTCTCTGTTTTGCATCAGATAGAGTGTAATTGATGACTGATTCCGGGCCAGTTTTTTCAGTGCCTGGAGTCATGTTTTCTGGTGTTTTTACACTGTTTGTTTTCATTGGCAACAGCCTTTTTTGAGGGGGGCTGTTTGCCTTTGCTGCAGTTTATCTCACTATAAGATACATTTATATTATCCGAAAGTGTCTCATTAATTATTTAATATAAATTTAAAATTTTTGACCACACTTTGCCATCGGATCCATCGGGGCTCAATGTTACTTTTCAGCAACTTGGTCTTCGCTGAAAAAATATTTTTTCAAAATTATTTTGTTTTGCAATTGTTTTTTCATTTATTAATGGATCATGTTATTATGTATCTTTGTGTCAGGGGTTTTTGCGAGTAACTAGGACTTATTGTTGTTCTTTCACAATGAAGGGACGTTGTTCAAATTGTAATAGGAAGAAATCTTCCTCTGACTTTCATGATCATTGTATTAATTGTAGTCAGTGTTCTCGCATTAATCCCTGTCCTATATGAGAACACTGGGATGAGAAACATTGGAAACGTGTGTCACGATATGTTGTTTCTGAAGAAAGAGCAATGCCGGCTCTTTCTCCGCAAGGTCACTCTACTCTCTCAGTTTCTATTTCAGAGGAACCAGAACAGAGTGATGTTTCCATGTTATCTTCTTCAAGTGTGCGTCCGTCGTCACAAATGAATTCAGAGCTAGCGGCAAAAGTGCTCATGGAGATTAGACAAATGTCGTCCGCTAGCTCGCCCGGTGTAGCGTCCATTCACCGAATGGTTCGGCAGCCGGGTTCGTCCGATGCGGTCCAAGAGGAAATTTTGGGTGATGCGAGCACTATAAACATAATAGATGCACACCCAGTGACGGCGGATAGTAAGCGAGAACAGAGGAAGCCTTTGAGTCCGGTTTCTAGCTCGTCCAGGTCCAGCCGGGCCGCGAGCGAGAGAGGCCCCTCTCTCGTACAACAACATCTGGGACCAGATGTTGTGGTACAAAATGTGTCGCAAGCGGAGCATACGTCCGTCGCTCGGGACGCTCCGTTGTATAAGCAGTCCGCAGAGACTGTTAAGGCTTCCTCTTCTCGTCAGCGCACACGACCGCACCTTGGCTGCGTGACCGCCGATATATTACCAGCTTCGCCGATCAAGGATTCTTCGGCGACCAGGTCACACCATCCGGCAGCCAGGGATTCGAGACCGATGGACTCCGGACGTTCGCATAGGAAAAGTATGCGGGAGCCATCTGATGCGGAGCTGCCCTCGGCGAAGCAGCGAAAGACTGCGCCTCCGCAGGTCTCGACGCCGGACATTCTTGTGCAGATAGCACAGCTTATCGCAGCATCCCAGCAGCCGACAGAAACGGTGTTGGATCGAGATTTATCCAACGGCGCTGGGTCGGTACGCTCCGCCGAAGCATCGGGGGCGGACGACCGGGAACATCATGAGGTCCGACCGGATGGTGAAAGGGATACGGATGACTTGGAGCTATCCCTTTCGGAACAACATAAAGCTGCCGTGGACTTCATCCGGCACTTTCTCCCTCAAGTTGTTCCGTCGGGCCAGACTGCTGCGCTTCCGGACAAGAGAATTATAGCGTCATTGGACTCTGAATTTTTTGAGCGGTTCAGGGACATCGCTCCCGAGTTTCCGTCGCAGTCCAATAATGTTGCAAGAACATTTGAATTATTGAACGACGCTATATTTAAACTTGCTTCCAGGACGGGGAAAGCAGGTTTCTTGTCCGCTAATACTCTCAACCTGCCTTTCATTAATGCGAGGAATAAATTCGATACGGCAGGACAGGGTATACCGAGAGTTCCTCTGCGTATGGACGACGAGGCGGAAGACTTAGAGCTATCATTACCATCGTCAGCTTCTATTCCAACCGCGGTGTTGGAAACAGCTATTGCGTCTAACAGAGCCAATTTAGATGCCTTATCTTACGCAGATCACCTTACTAAGGCGTTATCACTGCGCCTTCAGGGGAAAGAGTTTCAGGATATACAATCCTCTTTAATAAAGACTTCTTTCAAGGGCAGTAGCTTATTCCACGTGTAACTCCGCCCTTTCAGTGGCAAATCTGGAGTTGGTTAGACGTGACGCAGCCCTAGCTACATCCACACTAGTGGATTCTAAGGTGAAGAACTCTCTTAGAGTCGCTTCGGTCTCAGGAGAACTTCTCTTTGACGGCAAGCTTTCCGCTATTTATGATAAAATTACAAAGAAAGCTAAGGATTCTCTGTTGTTCAAATCTGCTCCTAAGAAGTCGGATACAGCAGACACGAATAAGACAGGCACTTCTGGGTCTAATGCGCCCAAGAGAGGTTCCTATAGAGGTTCCGGTGCGTCCTCTTGGTCTTATTCGAGAGACCGTCAGGATAGCGACTCTCGTTCGGGACGTCCTTCAGGCCGGGACAATCGGTCGGACGCCCCGAGGTCGACGGGGCGAGGTGCGGGTCGTGGAAGACGTGGTTTCTCCTACCGCAGGCCTCGCAGGTCCAGGAGGTGATGGCTTAAACCTCTATCGCGTTCCAGTTGGCGGAAGGTTGTCGAGCTTTTCACAAGAATGGGCGTCGATTACGGGCGACCCTTGGGTGAGAGGAGTGACTTCGGAAGGTCTAAAGATATCCTTCAAACGAAAGCCTCCATTAACTCGAAGTCCAAAGTGGACTCATCTTCCGTCAAATCCGCAGAAAAGAGACGCTCTGTTATCAGAGGTGCAGTCTCTTTTAATGAAGAACGCGGTAGAGGTCGTAGAAAACCAGGAATCTCCGGGATTCTACAGCCATCTGTTTCTGGTTCCGAAACCAGACGGCTCGTTCCGTCCAGTCATAGATTTGAGCTGGATAAACAAGCTGATCGTCGCTCCGAAGTTTTATATGGAGACGATTCGATCGGTCAGAGCGAGTATTCGGGTGAACGATTATGCAACGAGCATAGATCTCAAAGATGCGTACTTTCACGTCATGGTACATCCGACATTCCGAAAGTATCTACGCTTCGCAGTCCTAGGAGTGGTGTATCAATTCCGGGCGATGTGCTTCGGATTGAATCTAGAACCCTGGGCTTTCACTCGGGTAATGAACTCAGTAATGATCTACTTCCGAGCTCATTCGTCTGCAGTAACGTCGGCCTACCTGGACGACATTCTTCAGAGGTACGGCAACGAGTTAACGCTTCAGAACGATGTTCAGAATCTTCTTCTATTGCTCCGACGTCTCGGTTTTATAGTAAACGAGGAGAAGTCGGATCTGGTGCCGTCCAAGTCATTCACTCATCTGGGAATGAGCTTCGAGACGCACAACAATCTCGTTCGTCTGCCGTTAACCAGAGCGAAATTAGTCAGTTGTTACACTCGCTATTGTCTGCACGCAGACAAAGTCACGGCGAGAGAATTTATGAGACTGATAGGTCTGTGCGGAGCCGCCGCGGATCTCATTCCGATGGGGCAGTTACGCACACGTCCTCTTCAAATTTTCCTGACTCAGAGTGTGAAAATTCATTCGCTCGATGTAGACGTTCTCTTGTCAGATCAAGTGAAACAAGAGATTCAGACTTGGGCAAACATTCAGTGGTTAACTCAAGGAGTTCCGCTGCAGTTGCCGGATCCGAGTTTTACCATTATGACGGATGCCAGTCAAACAGGTTGGGGTGCATCATTAATCCCAACGGATTCGAGATGCCAGGGTCTTTGGGATCCGCAATTCCTGTGCAAGCACATAAACATCAAGGAAATGATGTCAATTTGGCTTGCGTTACGTCACTGGATGGACATTATTCACGATGCTCATGTCCAAATCCTATCCGACAATTGCTAACATCACGTTCTTCTTTCGGTCCGTCACATACCGGGTCGTCTGAATGTGCTAGCAGACTCCCTTTCACGAAAGGGTCGCTTGTTGCCGTCGGAGTGGACTCTCAACAAACAAGTATTCAATCAGATTTGCTACCAATGGGAACGGCCAATGATAGACTTATTTGCGACACATCTCAACAATCAGTTGCAGACGTATGTGTCTCCGTGTCCGGATCCAAGAGCATTTGCAGTAGACGCTCTGTCGATCCCTTGGGACGGAATGATAGGATATGCGTATCCTCCAGCGCCGTTAATTAAACAAGTATTGCTAAAGATAAAACAATCTCAATGCAAGATTCTGTTGGTAGCATCTCTGTCTCCACAGAGACCGTGGATAAATCTACTCAGGTGTCTGTTGTGGGACCTACCGCGAAAGCTTCCTCCACGGGAGGATCTTCTTTCGCAGGGGAGATCGCGTCAACTCCATCACAACCCGCAAGGTCTCAACCTTCACGTTTTTCCGTTGTGCGATCCTTCTTGCATGGCAAGCACTTTACAGGACGAGCAGTGGACGCGATTTCTAACTGTAGGAGGACCTCCTCTTCGCTAAACTATGCGGCTAAGTGGAAGGTTTTTCGTCTTTGGTGTAGGGATCATTCTGTAGATATATTCGATCCCTCTATACCAGACATTGCAAACTTTCTAGTATACTTGTTTGACGAAATCAAACTGCAGCCTGTTACTATAAAGGGTTATAGATCTATGTTATCTGATACCTATGCACATCATGATAGTTTACAAATTGGATCTAATGTCTCTTTATCTAAGTTGGTTAGAAACTTTTCGATAAATAGACCCAGAACTCTTAGATTAATTCCTAAGTGGAATTTAGCTTGGGTTCTTCTTAAATTGAAGGAAAAGCCATTTGAACCTCTTGGGACAGTAGATTTCAAATTCTTATCTTACAAGACAGCTTTTCTCTTAGCTTTCTCTTCTGCTAGAAGAGTTAGTGAGCTTCATGCACTGTCGGTGGATGATTCTCATTATCGTAGTGTTGGGAACACTATCACCTTCACTACTAATGAGGGTTTTTTAGCTAAGAATCAGGCTCCTAATAAATATCCGGAACCTATTGTTATTAAGGCTCTTCCGTCTTTAGACGGGCGTAGGCCTTTACTCTGTCCTGTTAGAGCGTTACGTATCTATAAACAGAGATCTCAGTTTATCAGAAAGGGACGGAAACGTTTCTTTCTGTCTTTGATGCCTAATAGAAAGGACATTTCGGTCCATTCTATTGCTAGATGGATTCAATTAACTATCCGTACTGCTTATGAAGATTTATCTTCTTCTCAGCAGTCTGTGCTTAAGATTTCTGCTCATGAAGTAAGAGCTCTTTCTACTTCCTGGGCTTATGCTAATAGTGTTGCTATTACAGATTTAATGAAGGCTGCTTATTGGTCTCAGCCATCCACATTTACGAATTTTTATCTCAGAAATATTGAGTCCATTTCTGGAGACCTGCATTGTTTAGGTCCGTTATCTGTTGCTCAGAATGTCGTCCACTAAACAGTTGCAACTATAGTTATGCAGGCTTTCTGTTCCGGCAGTGACTCCGTCCGGCTGCCCTCTTCGCTCTGGGCTATTTGACCCAGGGCAAGGGGAAGGGGGGGGGGGGGGGGGGGGTGTTCCCTTAGGTCACCTGCTTTATAGTGAAAAGCAAGGGAATGCCTCCTCCAAGTCAGTATTTCTGAGTCGCTTCCGGGATGGTTTTAAAGTGTAATATTAATGTTAAATTCATTCATGTCTTATTTTTAAAGTGTAGCTCGGTGTGAAGCATTTGTATATGTCAACTGTCAAACGGGCTTTAATATACAATACTCGGACACTTTTAAATGACTATAAAGAGTCTCAATTCTCTGGACTACTTTATTTATTGGCTTGCTTTAAAAATAATTAGTATAAGGGATATACTGGATGTTAATAGAGAACATGAATGTTATTGTGCTCAATTATTAAGGGTAGTGTATCTTTCTAATTTAATATTAAATAAGAAAGATGCATGTAAAGCCTAATACTCCTTTTCTCCTTAAGGGGTTACCTCTTTTCTATATAGTTGAGCTTATTGGATTTTCCTCTATGTCCTAGGCCCTCCAGCCTGTTTACTATTCAGCTAAGTCTGGGTCATTGGTACAGTATAAAAATGTTAAAAAATTTATAGTAATTTATATATTTTTTATACTTACCAATGACCCAGACGGGGATGGCCCTCCCTGGAGTTGGGAACTCTTGCCTCCCCGCTGAGTACATAGCGCTGACCAGGCACTGCCAGTAAGAATGATAATTGGCGCCAATTTCGGGACATCTGCGTCACTGCGCATGCGCAGTAGAGGCGTAGTATGGAGGTCCTTTAGGACATGATTTCTTTTTGTTTTGGATGCAAATTTTGGGGATTGGGGGGCAAAATTTGTGTTTGGCCCTGGTTTTGTTAGAGTTAGCACCAGCTAAGTCTGGGTCATTGGTAAGTATAAAAAATATATAAATTACTATAAATTTTTTAACTTTTATACTGTACCAATGACCCAGACATAGCTGGTGCTAACTCTTAAAAATATAGGGCCAAACACAAATTCTGCCCCCCAATCCCCAAAATTTGCATCTAAAACCAAAGAAAACATGTCCTGAATGGCCCTCCATACTTCACCTCTACTGCGCATGCGCAGTGTCAAGAACGTCCCGAAATTGGCGCCATTAATCATTCTTTGTTTGGCCCTTCATCAGTTAACATCTGACTGATCTTTGTGCTTGTAAATCTCAGTTTAAATGATGCCAGACACATAGATATTAGTGAAATGGTGATTCTAAGGAGGATATAGAAGGAGGAGAGGAAAAATGAGTGACAGAAAATAATCAGGGCTGTAACTTAAAATTTTTTGATGAAATTATGTTAAGTTACCTATTTTCGAGGCAACTGCCTGTTGTGGTCATTCTTGTTATCAAGATTACACTGCTTATTCAGTGTTTTCCTCTCTCCCTTTCCTTTAAGTCCCCTCTTGCTATTCTCCCATGCTTTTGGCATATTTTCTGTAATATTATTACTAAAATTTCTTGGGAGTTTTAGCTGGATAACAGAATGTATTCTGTTCTTTTCCCCATGTTTACGTCTTCACCTATGGGTGGTTAGGCGTAGTGTTCTGCATCTACCATCTGATGTTCTGCAGTTTCTTCCCTGGAAGTCTCTGTTTTGCATCAGATAGTGTATTATTGGTAACTGATTTCGGGCCAGGGTGCCTGGAGTCGTGATCTAGTGTTTTTACACTTATTGTTTACATTTCCAACAGCCCTCTGTGTGAGGGGGGATTTCTTGAAAATAATATCTTGATGTTAATTTAATCATAACTAGACACATTATTATTGTTCGTAAGTGTTGCATAAATTGTTTAAAATATTTTTAGAATTTTTGTCCACACTTAGACTTGGGATCCATTGGGGCTCAACGTTACTTTTCAGAAACTTTGGCTGTTCTGAAAAAATATTTTTTCAAAAGTTTTTGATTCAATTATTTTTTCTATGTTAATGGATCTTGTTATTATGTATTTTGATTGTCAGGGGTTGGTGCGAGTACTAGGACTTTGTTTTCTTTTCACATTGAAAGGATATTGTTCAATTGTAATAAGAGGAAATCTTCCTCTGACTTTCATAATCATTGTATAATGTAGTCAGTGTACTCGCACTAACTCCTGTTCTGTATGTATTGATTACGATGACAACATAGGAAGCGTGTGTCACGGTATGTTAGTGGGGAATTGGCCATTCCGGTCCTTTCCCCGCAGGGTCACTCTACTTTATCAATCTCTATTTCAGACGATCATGATCAGGGTGATGTATCCGTGATGTCTTCCAAAAAGTGTGCCTCCGTCGTCACAATTAATGAAGAGCTAGCGGAAAAGTGCTCAGGTAATACGTCAATTGCCTAAGAGGACCCTAGTAGGTTCAACGGCCTTTGACGTCCGCTAGCTCGCCCGGTGTAGCGTCCATTCATCGAATGGTTCGGCAGCCGGGTTCGTCCGTTGCGGTCTAGAAAGGAGTTTTGGGTGATGCGAGCACTATAAATATCCATGTGCTCACCCAGTGACGGCGGATTAGAGGGGAGAACGGAGGAAGCCTTTTAGTCCGGTTCATAGCTCGTCCAGGCCCATCCGGGCTGCGAGCGAGAGAGGCCCCTCTCTCGTACATCAACATCTGGCCCCAGATGTTGTGGTACAAAATGTTTCGCATTCGGAGCATACGTCTGCCGCTCGGGATGCTCCGTTATATAGACAGTCCGGAGAGACTGTCAATAAGGCTTCCTCATTCTCATGGCAGCGCACACGACCGCACCTTGGCTACGTGACCTCCGATATCCAGTCAACTTCGCCAATCAGAGAATCCTCGGCGACCAGGTCACGCCATCCGATAGCCAGGGACACGTGGCCTGCAGACTCCGGACGTTCGCATAAGAAAGTATGCGGGAGTCAACGTACATGGAGCTTCCAGCGGCAAAGCATCGTAAGACCGCTTCTGCACAGGCCTCGGTGACGGACGTGCTATCCCAAATAGCACAACTTATCGCAGCATCCCAGCAACGACAGAATCTCTGTCGCATAATATAATATTCGACGATGCTGGGTCGGGACGCTCCGTGGGAGCATCAGGTGCGGACGTCCGAAAATTTCATACGGTCCGACGGGATGCCGAAAGGGATTCGGAGGTTTTCGAGCTTTCCCTTTCGGAACAACATAAGCTGCTGTATATGTCATCCGACTTCATCTTCTAGAGGTTCTTCGTCGGACCAGAATGCTGCGATACCGGATAAGAAACTGATAGCGTCGGTGGACTTAGAAATTTTTGGTTTGATTCAGGGACATCGTCCCTCAGTTCCGACACAGTCCAATAATGTCTCAGATACGTTCGATTTATTGAACGACGCTATATATATTTTTTATATGCTTGCTATGTACAAGCATATCTGGTTTCTTGTTCGCAAAATTACTGAGATGTCTTTCAAAAGTGTGCCTCTGTCGTCATAGTTAATGAAGAGCTAGCGGCAATTAGTGCTCATGGATTACGTCAATCCCCTAAGAGGTCCCTAGTAGGATCGACGGAGTTGACATTCGCTAGCTCACCCGGTGTAGCGTCCATTCATCGAATGGTTCGGCAATCGGGTTCGTCCGTTGCGGTCTAGGATGGAGATTTGGGTGATGCGAGCACTATAATAGACTTTAGTACACACCCAGTGACGACGGATTAGAGGAGAGATCGGAGGAAGCCTGTTAGTCCGGTTCCTAGCTCGTCCGGTCCATCCGGGCGGCGAGCGAGAGAGGGACTCGTGCAACAACATATGGGACCGGATGTTGTGGTACAGACATTTCACTTTCGGAGAGTATGTCCGCCACTTGGGACGCTCCGTTATATAGACAGTCCGAGTGACTGTCGATAATGCTTCCTCATCCTCACAGCAGCGCACACGACCGCACATTGGCTACGTGACCTTGAATATTCGGCCAGCTTCGGCATTCAGTGATTCCATGGCGAACAGGTCACGCCATCCGGTAGCCAAGGGACACGAGGCCTGCACACTCCGGTCGCTCGCATAATAGAAGTATGCACGGGGTAACGAACACGGAGCTTCCAGCGGCAATGCATCGTAAGACCGCTTCTCCACAGGCCTCAGTGACGGACGTGCTATCCAAAATAGCACAGCTTATCGTCGCATCCCAGCAAACGACAGATTCTCGGTCGGATCAGGAATAATCCGACAGTGCTGGGTCGGTACGCTCCGCTGTTGCATCAGGTACGGACGACCGAATATTTCATAGGGTCCGACAGGATGGCGAAAGGAATTCGGATGATTTCGAGCTTTCCCTTTCGGAACAACAGAAGCTGCCATACATTTCTTCCGGCATTATCTTCCAGAGGTTGTTCCGTCGGACTACATTGCTGCGATGCTGGATAAGAGACTAATAGCGTCATTGGACACGGAGTTTTGGATCGGTTCAGGGACATTGTCCCTGAGTTGCCGACGCAGTCCAATAATGTCTTTAGAACATTTGAATTATTGAACGACGCTATATATATATAAGCTTGCTATCAACATGCTAGTATAGTTTCTTGTCCGCAATGCTCTATTCTGCCTTTCGTGAATTCTAGGAAATAATTGTTTATTGGCAGAACTGGGCTTACCGAGAGTTCCTTTGCGTCTAAGACGGCGAGGCTGAAGACTGGGAATTATCTTTTTCGCCGTCTATGTCAATTCCAACCACGATGTTGGAAACGACAATGATGTATAATAGACTTAACTTAGACGCTTTATCATACGTATACCACCTTACTGAGACGTTTATCATTACGTCTTCAAGAGAAAGAATTCCAGGATATGATCCTCAATGAGATTTCTTTCAGGGGCAGTAGTTTTTCCACGTATAACTCCGCCCTTCAGTGGCAACCTGGAGTTGGTTAGACGTGACGCAGCCCTAGCTACATCCACACGCATGGATAGTAAGGTGAAGAACTCTCTCAGAGTCGCTTCGGTCTCCGAGAAGCTTCTCTTCGACGGCAACCTTTCAGCAATCTTGAATTGCTTGATATACACGTTCTCTTGTCTATCAAGTGTAACAAGAGATTCAGACGTGGGCAAACATTCGGTGGTTGACTCAGAGAGTTCCACTGTAGTTGCCGGATCCGAGTTTTTCGATTATGACGGATGTCAGTCAAACAGGTTGGGACACAATTTTGATCCCAACGGATTCGAAGTGCCAGGGTCTTTGGGTTCCGCAGTTTTTAGGCAAGCTCCTTACTTCCAAGGAAGAATATTATGTTGGCTTGCACTACGTCATTGGATGAATTTTATTCAGAAACGCATGTTCAATCCTGTCCGATAATACGACAGTAGTTGCATATATCCGGAACCAGGGAGGCACTCATTCGGTTCCGTTATTAATTTTTAACGGAAAGAATCCTTCTGTTTGTTATAGAACACCAAGTTCTGTTTCGGTTCGTCATATTCTCGGTCGTCGGATAGTATTAGTAGACTCCCTTTCACGTAAGGGTCGTTTGTTGCCGTCGGAATGGACTATCAACAAACAAGTATTCAATCAGATTTGCTATCAATGGGAGCGCCCAGTGATAATTTATTTGCGACACAACTCTCCAATCAATTGTAGACGTATGTGTCACCGTGTCCGGATCCCTGAGCATATGTAGTTAACACTCTATCGATCTAGTAGGACGCGATGATAGGATATGCGTATCCTCCAGCGCTGTTGATTCAGCAAGTATTGCTAGGATTATTCATTCACAATACAATTCTGTTGGTAGCATCTCTGTCTCCACAGAGACGGTGGATATATTTACTTAGATGTCTACTGTGGGACTTACCGCGGAAACTTCCTCCACGAGAGGATCTTTTTTTCGCTGGGGAAATCGTGTCAACTCTATCACAACCCGCAAGGTCTCAACCTTCACGTATTCCGTTGTGCGGTCCTTCTTGCATGGCAAGCATTGTACAGGACGAGCAGTGGACGCGATTCCTAACTGTAGAAGGACCTCCTCTTCGCTATACTATGCGGCTAAAGTGGAGGGTCTTCCGTTGTTGGTGTAGGGATCTTTATGTTGATATTTTTGATCCCTCCATACCAGACATTGCAAACTTTCTAGTATACTTGTTTAACGAGATCATCTGCAGCCAGTTACTTTTAAAGGTTATAGGTCTATGTTATCTGATACCTATGCACACCATGATAGTTTACAATGGAGCCTAATGTCTCTTTATCTAAGTTAGTTTGAAACTTTTCGATATGAGACCTAGAATCGTTAGATTAATTCCTATTCGGAATTTAGCTTGGATTCTTATTAATAAAAGCAGCCATTTGAACCCCTTGAGACAGCAGTTTCAAATTCTGGCCTTTTAAGGCAGCGATTCGCTTAGTCTTCTCTTCTGCTGAAGAGTCAGTGAGCTTCATGCACTATCGGTGGACGATTCTCACTTTCGTAGTATCGGGAACTCTATTACCTTTACTACTAATGTTGTATTTTTGGTTAAGAATCAGGCTCCTAATGATATCCGGAACCTATTGTTCTTAAGGGCCTTCCGTCTTCGAGCGGGCATAGGCCTTTACTCTGTCCGGATAGACCTTTATGTATTTATTAACAGATCTCAGTTTATCAGTTGGACGTAAAGCTTCTTCTGGCTCTGATGCCTAATAGAAGGGTCATTACGGTCCATTCTATTCCTTAATGCATTCTGTTAACTATCGGTACTGCTTAGGATAATCTATCCTTAACTCAGCAGTCTGTGCTTAAGATTCCGGCTCATGAAGTAAGAGCTCTTCTACATCTTGGGCTGACGTATAGTTTTGCTATTATAGATTAAGTAGGCTGCATATTGGTCTCAGCCATCCACATTCATGAATTTTTATCTCAGAAATATTGTATCCATTTCTGGAGACCTGCATTATTTAGGTCCATTATCAGCTGCTCAGAAAGTCGATCACTTAACAATTGCAACTATAGCTATGTAGGCTTTATGTTCCGGCAGTGACTCCGTCCTGCTGCCCTCTACGCTCTGGGCTATTTGACCCAGGGCAAGAAAAAGGGCGGGGGGGGGGGGGGGGAGGGTGTTCCCTTGGGTCACCTGTTTTATTATGAAAACAAGGGGATACCTCCTCCGGAGTTAGTAATTCTGAGCGGTTACTGGGATGGTTTCTTAAGTGAAAGTTATGTTTTTAAATTCTTTCATGTCATAGTTTTAAAGTATAGCATTTGAATATGTCATGTGTCAAACAGATGTTATTATACTATCCTCGGACAGTTTTAAAAGAGTATAAAGAGTCTCAATTCTTTGGACTAACTTTATTTATTGGCTTACTTTAAAAATAATTAGTATAAGAATTATACTGCATATTAATAGAGAACATGGATGTTATGATGCTCAATTATAGAAGGTATTGTGTCTTTCTAATTTGTCATAAATAAGAAAGATACACGTGAAGCCTATTTCTCCTTTTCTCCTCCAGGAGATGACTCTATTTTATATAGTTGAGCTTATTGGATTTTCCTCTATGTCCTGGGCCCTCCAGCCTTTTTACTATTCAGCTATGTCTGGGTCATTGGTAGAGTATAAAAATCTTAAAAAATTTATAGTAATTTATATATTTTTTATACTTACCAATGACCCAGACGGGGATGGCCCTCCCAGGAGTTGGGAACTCATACCTTCCCGCTGAGGACATAGCGCTTACCAGGCACTGTTGGTAAGAATGATTAATGGCGCCAATTTCGGGACGTCCTTGACACTGCGCATGCGCAGTAGAGGTGAAGTATGGAGGGCCATTCAGGACATGTTTTCTTTGGTTTTGGATGCAAATTTTGGGGATTGGGGGGCAAAATTTGTGTTTGGCCCTATATTTTTAAGAGTTAGCACCAGCTATGTCTGTGTCATTGGTAAGTATAAAAAATATATAAATTACTATAAATTTTTTAAGTTTTTTGTTTTTTTATGCGTTTTAAGAAAGAAAAAAAAATTTAGGCTGAAAATATTTTGTTTGGGAAAAAAATCTGTTTTTTATGCATTTATCTCAATTTTGGGATGTAAAAGTGCAGGAACTGAAAATAGAAGGAAAATCCTGTGTATTGTGTGGGCACAATCGCATCATCTAGTTGGTATATGCTTTTCTTAGGAGGGGCGTATGCAGCATATTCAAGTCCCTGGTTTGATATTTAGACTACCATGTCAGGTGAGCGCCCTCAGGCCCCCTGTGGTCTCTTGTTTGACTTACAATTTGACCTTCTATTAACATTTTTGGTTTCGACCGATAAATCCAGTTTGGATCGTTAGACCTCAGTCAAAGCTGGTACAATTCAAAATGGCTAATGGGCATATTTAGCCATGCCTGGCGGTGCTCTTGTTTGCATATATCGTCTATCAATTGTGATAGGTAAAGGGTTAAGTAGATTTTGGAATTAAACTATTTGCGATAGCTAATGTCAGAAGAATTTCAAATATCTATCTGGGTTTGCATCTTTTTTAGTCACCTACTTTATATGTCCTGTCATCATATTCCTATGACTATGCAGCATCTAGTTCAAGTTAGCCACTCTCTGGGGCGAGCTGTATTGTGGTATGACCATGTCCTTCCATCTGTTGTTAGCTTTTGCTTGTCCGCACAATAACTTGAAAATGAAATGCACCATGGACCCTATTTTTATGTGGTTGATTAGTGGTGACAAAAGGAAGGTTCCTTTCGATAATAGTTTTATACCATCTCCAGTATGGCAGCCATTTGGATTTTAAAAAAATTTTACTTGTCTGCACAATAACTCGAAAATGAAATACACCATGGATCCTATTTCTTTGAGGTGGATTAGTGGTGATTAGAGGAAGTTTCCTTTTGATAATCAGTTTTCTGCCTTATCCACTTTGCTGTGACAGCCATCTTGTACTTTTTTGTCATTTTTAGCTCACCTTTGGCGAAGCCAACTTTGAGGTATTGCCATGGCCCGTCGTGCCGTACACACGGCTCGGGCTAGAGGCCGTATTTATGAACCGATCAAGAAACTTCTTGGGTACCTTTGTTATGACCGTGAGATGAAAACGAGTGTTTTTGAATCCGGTCCAAAATTTAAGACAGCCGCTGGCAGCCATTTTGTACCAAAATTAGGTACAATCAGATTTTTGCACAGAACTTCCACATGAAAGCTCCGATTTGAATAATTTTTTTGTATGAATGTTTACTACCATGGGATACATCACATATAATATGTTGGTTTTTTTTCGTGCGTAAATTTGATTTATTTAGTGTCACTTTCAGCACTGTAAGTGCAAATGCCAATACGGCTTGGGCTAGAGGCCGTATTTATGAACCGACGATCTTTACGAAACTTCTTGGGTACCTTTGTTAATACCGTGGGACGAGAACGAGTGTTTTTGGGTCCGGTCTGAAATTCAAGATGGCCTCTGGCGGCCATTTTGTACAAAATTAGGTGCAATCAGATTTTTTGCGCAGAACTTCCATATGAAAGCGCTGATTTCAATAATTTTCTGTGAGAATGTTTAGTACCATGGGATACATCACATATAATTCAGGTTTTTTTTCTCGTGCATAAATTATGCCAATTAGACTAACTTTGATCTACTGAATGTTACTTTCAGCACTGCAACTGAAAATGCCAATACAGCTCGGGCTAGAGGCCGTATTTATGAACCGATCTTTACGAAACTTATTGGGCACCTTTGTTATCACCTTGGGATGAGAACGAGTGTTTTTGGGTGCAGTCGAAATTCAAGATGGCTGTTGGCGGCCATTTTGTACCAAAATTGGTGCAATCAGTTTTTTGTACAGAACTTTTGTATGAAAGTTCTGATTGAATAAATTTCTGTATGAATGTAGTAACATGGAATACATCACATGTAATACAGGTTTTTTTCTCGTGCAAAAATTATGCAAATTAGATGAACTTTGAATTTTTCAGTGCTACTTATACACTGTAAGTGCACATGTCAATGCGGCTCAGGCTAAAGTCTGTATTTATGAACCGATCTTCACAAAACTTCTTGGGTACCTTTGTTATCACCTTGGGATGAGAACGAGTGTTTCTGGGTGCGGCCCAAAATTCAAGATGGCTGCCAGTGGCCATTTTGTACCGAAATGAGGTCCAATCAGTTTTTTTTCCAAACTTCTATACGGCTCAGACTAGAAGCCGTATTTATGAACCGATCTTTATGAAACTTCTTGGGTACCTTTGTTATCACCGTGGAACGAGAACGAGTGTTTTTGGGTGCAGTCCAAAATTCAAGATGGCCGCCCTCAACCTTTTTGTACCAAAATTGGTGCAATCAGTTTTTTGTACAGAACTTTTGTATGAAAGTTCTGATTTGAATAAATTTTCATAGGAATGTTTAGTAACATGGAATACATCACAAAAAATACAGGTTTTTTCTCGTGCAGAAATTATGCAAATTAGATGAACATTGATTTATTCAGTGCTACTTATACACAGTAAGTGCACATGTCAATGCGGCTCGGGCTAGTGTCTGTATTTATGAACTGATCTTCACGAAACTTCTTGGGGTACCTTTGTTATCACCTTGTGACAGGAACGCTTGTTTTTGGGTGCCTTTGTTATCACTGTGCTATGAGAACAAATATTTTGAGGTTCAGTCAGACCCACTCTGGGATTCAATGATTTCTTTTCTAGTTTAACATCTAACTGTCGCTCACCTTTACAATACTTTACCTACACATTTGTTACAGGCTGCGGTCAGCATTTATGTACAGACCATTACAATACTTTACATGTGCCTTTGTTATCAGGTCATTACCTAGATGTTTGTCATTGCTGTGTCACATACTATACATGTACATGTCTTAAACAAGTTGAGCTACAGTGTCATTGACACTTTCATTGCTTATTAAATTTTGTTCTGTCATCATGTATTCAAACAACATCCTACTGATTGTGATCTTGGGCATTGCAAGGTTATATCATGTGCAGTGTTTGCTGAATGGTTCTGTTAAAATTATGTTTGCTTGGGTGTTTGTGTTGACTAAACAGTCTTGTGTCACATTCTCATTTAGAACTTTAATGTTTGTTAAGTTAATTTTACCTTTCTTTTTTTGGTAGGAAAACTTGGGAACCTGGTCAAAAAGAAGGTAACATACTGAGAAGAGAGACATACATTCCACAAAATTTCCACCGAAGTGTGCACTTGTTGTGTAATGAAGCTGTTTTTAGAGGTTTGTTTTTAATAAAAAAAAAGCATTATTAAACTCTTGTCTGAACCAATGTTCACTCAAGAAAATAAAATGGTTAAATAAAAAATAAGTCGATAGCCAAATTCGATTTTTAGCTTAACTTGACATAGTCAAGATAAGCTATTGCCATCACGCGTGCAGAAGTCTGTTAGTCTGTGAGTCTGTTCACATTTTCCTTTAGCACGGGCTACACTCGGCAGTTCTTGTCTGATTGTCACGAAATTTCATATGCAGGTTAGGGGTCATGTCTAGATGAGAATGTCTCCTTTTAGTCATGATTGGGCAACTGGTATGGGTGCCCGAGCCCAAAACCCAAAAACCATTAGCACAGTCTACAGGTCGTATTCATGAAGGGATTTCATTGTAACTTCGTAGGATGCCTCTGTATAATGCCTAGATGAGAACGTCCCCTTTTGGGCATGATCTATCAACCGTGATGGCTGCCCAAGCTCGAAACCCAAAAACTTTAGCACAGTCTGCAGGTCATGTTTAATATGGAGGGATTTCATTGTAACTTGGTAGGATGACTCCTTATGATCTCTAGATGAGAATTTCCCCATTTGGGCGTGATCTGCCAACCGTGATGACTGCCCGAGCCCAAAACCCAAAAACCTTTAGCACAGTCTACAGGTCATATTTATTGAGGAATTTCATTGTAACTTGGTGGGTTGACTTCATACAATGTCTAGATGAGAAAGTCACCTTTTGGTCCTGATTGGGCAACTGTGACGGCTACAGGGGCCCGAAGCCCAAAATTTAGCACAGTCTACAGGTCATATTGATGAAGGGATTTCATTGTAACTTGGTAGGATGACTCCAAATAATGTCTAGATGAGAACATCCCATTTTGATCGCGATCATTCCGCCTTGATGGGTGCCTGAGCTCAAAAACCTTTAGCATAGGCAAAAGGTCATATTTATTGAAGGATTTCATTGTAACCTGTTAGGTTGACTCCATATAATGCCTAGATGATGACATCCCCTTTTGGTCGTGATTTGTCAACTGTGACGGCTTCAGGGGCCCGAAGCCCGAAAACCTTGAGCATAGTCTACAGGTCATATTTTTGAAGGGATTTCATTGTAACTTCATAGGATCACCCCAGATGATGCCCAGATGAGAATGTCCCCTTTTGGTTGCGATCATTCAACCATGATGGCTGCCCAAGCCCAAAGCCCCAAAACCTTTAGCACAGTCTACAGGTCATATTTATGAAGGAATTTCATTGTAACTTGATAGGTTGACTTCAATCACTTCATATAATGTCTAGATGAGAACCTCCCCTTTGGACGCAATTGGGAAACTGGCGGCTCCAGGGGCCTGAAGCCCAAAAACCTTTAGCACAGTCTACAGGCCATACTTATGAAGGGATTTCAATGTAACTTGATAGGATGACTCGTTTTGGAATAATTTTACTGTAACTTGGAAACTTTCGTTGATATACGTTACCTGTGAGGGCCACATATATTAACTGTGAGGTCATATTAACCCACCCCTCAGCTCTTTAGTACAGTGTACACCTCATATTATTTTTTATCAAAAACATAGCATACAGAAATGAACATATTCCCAATTATCACAATTCTTATCTTATTTCATAATCCTTTCATAAACATTGAACATTATCTTTTTCATCAAGCACAACACACAAGTTAAGCTACAGTGTCATTGACACTTTCATTGGAATTTTAGAATGTGTTATTCCATAGTACTTGATTGTATGAAACATACCTTGCCAATATTACTCAAAATCTCATTTCAGGGAATAAATTCTGTTACTAAACTCAGGGCAACAATCCACTGCAAGTTGAAAAACAACTCCCTGGCATTTCGAACATTTATTTTATGACAACTCGGTACAAAGAAGCAAATGTTACTTTCATCAGTCTGATCTCTTTGTGGCCTACATGTCACATGCCTTAGCGATTTTTTAGCTCTCCTAACTGCCCTCCTGAAAGAATTAAGGAGAGCGAAAAATTGCCCTCCTAAATATTTTGGTCTGGGATGATTGAGATTACATGTATTATGCTCACATTAAATTTCTGTTGTAAAGCAAAAATGTAATTTAACTTCGAAGTCGCATAACATCACGTAATTTCATTTTGAAAGTGGTTTAGTGGTAAAAGGTAATGGCTGCAACCATACCCAAACACAGTTGCAATCATTTGAAGCAAAATGGGTCACAGCAATATTTTTTTTCTGTCAGTTTCAAGTTCAACAACTGACATCACAGTTTGAGGGGTAATTATTTAAGGAATATTGACACTATAATATACTACCATTACTACTATCCTGTCACTTGAAGCACTTGCACCAGGATGTGACTGTAGATTCAAGCAGACCTGTTGTCCAAGAAAGTCATACACCTACCACTACCACCTTCAACCCCCCAAGGGGGTTGAAGGTGGCAGTGGTAGGTGTATGACTTTCTTAGACAACAGGTCTGGGTACACACACAGGTCTTGTCAAGTGTGTGTTCAGTTGTTGAGTGAGACATCTAGATGTCTAAGAGATTTCGCTTTACCTTAGTAAAGTTAATAAAATCACTGATGTAGTCTGTTGGTTTCAGTTTCAACTGGATACTTAAAATGCTGTGTAAAGCTAATTGCTCTCCTAAGCTGATTGAGGAGAGCGATTTTTTGCCCTCCTGCATTTTTCAGAATGCCAGGCCTGGTTCTGTAACCTTCCTGTTCCAGTTCACTTATCTGTTGGTATGAAACCATGTTCTGGAATGGCTGGAGAGCAAATCTAGAAAACTCCAAGTGATAGGATTTTGAGAAGAACTTGGTGATTAAAAATTTCCCAGTCTTTGCAATTCAAATCTAATTGAATCATTGGGGCTTTTTCAAATCACTTGAAGACTCAAAATTTTGTTGTGAAAGTGGGAGACAACTGACTGCATCTTTTTATAACTAAATGTGATTCTTCATCCCTGATTCATGTACAAGAAGCAAAACTTAATGTAGATGGAAATAACCTTGATGTCAAGAGAAAAAAATAATTTATTTTTATATGGGAATGGCAGGATGACAACCTCTTCTGGTTAGGTCATTTCCATGCAGTATACAATTTCTGTTATTATACGCCCATGTAAATGGTGCATATTTTATTATGGTGTTGTCCATCCATCCATCTCGTTAGGTTTTGGTTTCTGAATGATAACTTGCTTTATAGTTATCAGATTCAATCCACATACGTTATATGACCTTATCCCCAGAAAATGCAGATCAATTTTGAATTTGAGGTTTGTCAGACTTTTTGTTTTTGCCCTTTATTGCCTTTAAATTCCATGATTTATGTTTTTTGCAGATGATAACTCTAGCTGCACTCGATATAGCCAATCCATATTTTTATACTAATAACCAATGGCCCAGACTAGCTGGTACAAACTCAAAATTATCAAGGGCCAAACACAAATTTTGAATCCCCCAATCCCCAAAATTTGCATACAAAACTGAAAATTAAAAGTCTTATCTAGTCCTCCATACTTTTACCATCTGCGCATGCGCAGTGGTCAGGAAGAGACCAGAATTGTCGCAAACATCATTCTTTGTTTGGCCCTAAAGTCAGTAACAAAGATCTGACATCTGTGCTTTAAAATCTCCTTTTTTGAGGATGCCAGCCATAAATCAATGCAAGAATTGGTGGATCCAAGGCTGTTAATGGATGATGGAAGTGAACAACTGTGGTTTCATACGTTCAGGGCTGTAACTTTATAA
This sequence comes from Pictodentalium vernedei, assembly GCA_031216915.1. NCBI lineage: Eukaryota > Metazoa > Mollusca > Scaphopoda > Dentaliida > Dentaliidae > Pictodentalium > Pictodentalium vernedei. The sequence continues at coordinate 139,989,025 of CM062293.1, forward strand.
TAATTATAAAAATTATTTCATGTTTCCCATATTTTTATACTGTACCAATGACCCAGACATAGCTGGTGCTAACTCTTAAAATATAGGGCCAAACACAAATTTTGCCCCCCAATCCCCAAAATTTGCATCTAAAACCAAAGAAAACATGTCCTGAATGGCCCTCCACACTTCACGTCTACTGCGCATGCGCAGTGTCAAGGACGTTCCAAAATTGGCGCCATTAATCATTCTAAGTTTGGCCCTTCATCAGTTAACATCTGACTGATCTTTGTGCTTGTAAATCTCAGTTTAAATGATGCCAGACACATAAATATTAGTGAAATGGTGATTCTAAGGAGGATAGAGAAGGAGGAGAGGAAAAATGTGTGACAGAATATTATCAGGGCTGTAACTTAAAATTTTTTAATGAAATTATGTTAAGTTACCTATTTTCGAGGCAGCAGCCATTTTGTTGTCATTCTGATTATTTAGTTACACTGATTTTTCAGTGTTTTCCTCTCTCCCTGTCCTTTAAGTCCCCCCTTGCTATTCTCCCATGCTTTTGGCATAGTTTTTGTAATTATTATTACTAAATTTTCTTGGGAGTTTTAGCTGATAACAGAATGAATTCTGTTCTTTTCCCCATGTTTACGTCTTCACCTACGGGTGGTTAGGCGTTGTGTTCTGCATCTACCATCTGATGTTCTGCAGTTTCTTCCCTGGAAGTCTCTGTTTTGCATCAGATAGTGTATTTTTGGTAACTGATTCCGGGCCTGGGTGCCTGGAGTCTTATTTTAGTGTTTTTTACATTGATTGTTTACATTTACAACAGCCCTCTGTGTGAGGGGGGGATTTCTTGAAAATAATATCTTGATGTTATTTTAATCATAACTAGATACATTATTTTTGTTCGTAAGTGTTGAATAAATTGTTTAAAATATTTTTAAAATTTTTGTCCACACTTAGGCTTGGGATCCATTGGGGCTCAACGTTACTTTTCAGAAACTTGGGCTGTTCTGAAAAAATATTTTTTCAAAATATTTTGATTTCAATTATTTTTTCTATATTAATGGATCATATTATTATTATGTTTTTTGATTGCCAGGGGTTAGTGCGAGTACCCGGACTTGTTTTCTTTTCACATTGAAAGGATTTTGATCTATTGTAATAAGAGGAAGTGTTCCTCTGACTTTTATAATCATTCTATATGTGGTCAGTGTACTCGCATTAACTCCTGTTCTGTATCGTATGATTTCGATGACAATATGGGAAGCGTATGTCACGGTATGTTAGTGGGGAATTGGACACTCCGGTCCTTTCCCCACAGGGTCACTCTACTTTATCAATTTCTATTTCAGACGATCAAGATTAGGGTGATGTATCTGTGATGTCTTCCAACAGTGTGCCTCCGTTGTCACAATTAATGAAGGGCTAGCGGAAAAGTGCTCATGTAAATACGCCAATTGCCTAAGAGGACCCTAGTAGGTTCGACGGCCTTTGACGTCTGCTAGCTCGCCCGGTGTAGCGTCCATTCATCGAATGGTTCGGCAGCCGGGTTCGTTCGTTGCGGTCTAGAAGGAATTTTGGGGTGATGCGAGCACTATAAATCAACCAAATGCACACCCAGTGACGGCGGATTAGAGGGAGAACGGAGGAAGCCTTTTAGTCCGGTTCATAGCTCGTTCTGGTCCATCCGGACGGCGAGCGAGAGAGGCCCCTCTCTCGTACAACAACATCTGGCCCCAGATGTTGTGGTACAAAATGTTTCGCATTCGGAGCATACGTCCGTCGCTCGGGACGCTCCGACATATAGTCAGTCCGGAGTAGACTGTCAATAAGGCTTCCTCATTCTCATTGTAGCGCACACGACCGCTCTTGGCTACGTGACCTCGGATATCCAGTCAGCTTCGCCAGTCAGAGAATCATCGGCGACCAGGTCACACCATCCGGTAGCCAGGGACACGAGGCCTGCAGACTCCGGTCGTTCGCATAGGAAGTATGCGGGAGTCAACGTACACGGAGCTTCCGGCGGCAATGCATCGTAAGACCGCTACTGCACAGGCCTCGGGAACGGACGTGCTTTCCTAAATAGCACAGTGCATCCCAGCATCAACTGAATCTGTCGCATATTTTTTATCCGACGATGCTGGGTCGGGACGCTCCGCGGAAGCGGGTACGGACGTCCGAAAATTTCATCCGGTCCGACGGGATACCGAAAGGGATTTGGAGGATTTCGAGCTTTCCCTTTCGGAACAACATATGCTGTTGTATATGTCATCTGACTTGATCTTCTACAGCTTCTTTCGTCGGACCAGAATGCTGCGATGCCGGATAAGAAACTGATAGCGTCGGTGGACTTAGAAATTTTTGGTTCGGTTCAGGGACATCGTCCCTCAGTTCCGACATAGTCCAATAATGTCACACAAACTTTTGAATTGTTGAACGACGCTATATATATTTTATTACTATATGCTTGCTATAACCAAGCATTTCTGGTTTCTTGTTCGCAAAGTTACGGAGATGTCTTTCAAAAGTGTGCCTCTGTCGTCATAGTTAATGAAGAGCTAGCGGCAATAAGTGCTCATGGAATATGTCTATCGCCTAAGAGATCCCTTGTAGGATCGACGGAGTGACATTCGCTAGTTCACCTGGTGTAGCGTGCATTCATCGAATGGTTAGGCTGCCGGGTTCGTCCGTTGCGGTCTAGGAAGGAGATTTGGGTGATGCGAGCACTATAATTACTTTAGTACTCACCCAGTGACGGCAGATTGAGGACAGATCGGAGAAAGCCTGTTAGTCCGGTTCCTGGCTTGTCCAGGTCCGTCCGGGCTGTGAGCGAGAGAGGTCCCTCTCTCGTCCAACAACATAGGGGACCGCATGTTGTGGTTCAGATATTTTACATTCGGAGCATATGTCTGTCGGTCGGGACGCTCCATTATATTGACAGTCCGAGAGACTGTCCATAATGCTTCCTCATCCTCACAGCAGGGCACACGACCGCACATTGGCTACGTGACCTCGAGTATCCGATCAGTTTCGTCATTCAGTGATTCCACGGCGAATAGGTCATGCCATCCGGTAGCCAAGGGACACGAGGCCTATACACTCCGTTCGCTCGCATATTGGTAGTATGCACGGGGTAACGATCACGGAGGACCGCTTCTCCTCAGGCCTCAGTGACGGACGTGCTATCCGAGTTAGCACAGTTGTTTCACAGCATCCCAGCAATCGACAGTTTCTTGGTCGAATCAGGAATTATCCGACGGCGCTGGGTCGGTGCGGTCCGCGGTTGCATCAGGTACGGACGACCGAACGCTTTATAGGGTCCGACAGGATGGCGAAAGGGATTCGAAAGATTTCGAGTTTTCCCTTTCGTAGCATCGGAAGCTGCCATTCATATCTTCTGGCATTTTCTTCCAGTGATTGTTATGTCGGACTACATTGCTGCGATGTTGGATAAGAGACTTATAGCGTCATTGGACACGGAATTTTGGATCGGTTCAGGGACATTGTCCCTGACTTACCGACGCAGTCCAATAATGTCATTACAACATGTGTTTTATTTTTCGACGCTATATATGCATACAAGCCTGCTACTAGCATGATAGTTTAGTTTCTCCGCGTTGCTCATTTCTGCCGTTTTATCATTTATATGAATAATTTATTTTGGCAGAACAGGGCATACCGAGAGTTCATATGCGTCTAGACGGCGTGGTTAAAGACTGGAAATATTCTTTTTCGCCGTCTATGTCTTTTCCATCCACAATGTTGGAAACAACAATGATGTCTAGTAGACTTAACTTAGACGCTTTATCATACGTAATCCACCTTACTCAGGTGTTATCATTACGTCTTCAAGAAAAGATTTACGGGATATTATTCTCAATGTGATTTCTTTTGAGGGCAGTAGTTTGTTCACGTATAACTCCGCCCTTCAGTGGCTGATTGGAGTTGGTTAGACGTGACGCAGCCCTAGCTACATCCACGCGCGTGGATAGTAAGGTAAAGAACTCTCTCAGAGTCGCTTCGTTCTCGGAGAAGCCTCTCTTCGACGGCAACTTTTCAGCAATCCATGAATTGCTCGATTTATACGTTCTCTTGTCTATGTAGTGTTACAAGAGATTCAGACTGGGGCAAACATTCGGTGGTTGACTCAGAGAGTGCCACTGCAGTTGCCGGACCCGAGTGTTATAGTTATGACGGTTGCCAGTCAAACAGATTGGGATATAATATTGATCCCAACGGATTCGAAGTGCCAGGGTCTTTGGGTTCCGCAGTCTCTAAGCAACCAATTATCTTCCGCGGAATAATGTTTTTTAGGCTTGCTTTATGTCATTGCATGAACATTATTCAGAATCGCATGTCCAAATCCTGTCCGTTAATTCGACAGTAGTGTCGTATCTCCGGAACCAGGGAGGCACTCATTCGTTTCCGTTATTCAATTTAATGGAAAGAATCCGTCTGTTGGTTATAGTACACCAAGTTCTGTTTCAGTCCTCATATTCCGGGTTGTCTGATTGTTTTACCGGACTCCCGTTCACTTAGGGGTTGCTTGTTGCCGTCAGAATGGACTCTCAACAAACAAGTATTCAATCAGATTTGCTATCTATGGGAGCGCCCAATGATAATTTATTTATGACACAGCTTGCTAATCAATTGCAGACGTATGTGTTGGCTTGTCCAGATCTCTGAGCTAATGTTGTTAACGCTCTGTTGATCTAATAGGACGGAATGATAGGATACGCGTATCCTCCGGCGCTGTTGTTTTAGCAGGTATTGCTAAGATAAACAACCACAATACATTTCTGTTGATAGCATCTCTGTCTTCACAGAGACCATGGGTAATTTACTCTGATGTCTACTGTGGGACTTAACGCGAAATCTTCCTTAATGAGAGGATCTTTTTTCGCTGGGTAAATCGTGTCATCTTTATCACAACCCGCAAGGTCGCAACCTTCACAGATTCTGTTGTGTGGTCCGCATTGCATTGTAAGCTTTGTACTGGACGAGCTTTGGACGCGATTTCTTACTATAGGAGATCCTCTTCTTCGCTATTCTATGCGGCTAAAGTCGAGGCTCTTCCGTCGTTGGTGTAGGGATCACTATGTTCATATTGTTGATCCCTCCAAACTACTTATTGCAACTTTTTAGTATACTTGTTTGACAAGATCTACTGCAGCCTGTTATTATTAAGGTTATAGGTTTATGTTACCTCATACCTATGCACTCTATGATAGTTTACAATTGAGTCTTATGTCTCTTTATCTAAGTCAGTTAGTAACTTTTTGATAAATAGACTTAGAATCTTTAGATTAAATTCCTATATGGAATTTAACTTCGGTTCTTATTTAGCTAAGTAATCATTTGAGCCTCTGGAAACAGTAGTTTTCAAATTCTGACCTTTTTAGACAGTAATTCTGTTGGCTTCTCTTTTACTGAAGAGTCGGTGAGTTTCATGCACTATCGATGGATGATTTTCACTTTCGTAGTTTCGGAATCACTACTTCCTTTACTATTTAGGTTGGATTTTTGCATAAGAGTTAGGCTCCTAATATCCAGAACCTATTGTTATTAAGGTCCTTCCGTCTTCGTACGGGCATAGGCCTTTACTCTGTCCGGTTAGAGTTTATGTATTTATAAACAGATATCTGTTTATTACTACGGGCGTAAGCTTCTTCTGTCTTTGATGCCTAATAGAAGGACGTTACGCTCCATTCTATTGCTTATGGATTCAATTAACTATCGGTACTGCTTATGGTATTTCATTGACTCAGCAGTTGGGCTTAAGATTTCGGCTCATGAAGTAAGAGTTCTTCTACATCTTGGGCTTACATTAATAGTGTCGCTATTATAGATTTTTGAAGGCGGCTCATTGCGCTCAGCCATCCACATTCATGAATTTTTATCTCAGAAATATCGAGTCCATTTCTGGAGACCTCTATTGTTAGGTCTATTATCTTCTGCTCAGAATGTCATTCACTTAACAGTTGCTACTATAGCTAGGTAGGCTGTCTGTTTCGGCAGTGACTCCGTTCTGCTGCCCTCTTCGCTCTGGGCTATTTGACCCAGGGCAAGAAAAAGGGGGGGGGGGGGGGGGAGGGTGTTCCCTTGGGTCACCTGTTTTACTATGAAAACAAGGGGATACCTCCTCCGGAGTTAGTAATTCTGAGCTGTTATTGGGATGGTTGTTTAGTGAGAAGTTTATGTTTTAAAAATTCATTCAAGTCTTAGTTTTTAAAGTATAGCTTTTGAATATAGCACGTGTCAACGGACATGATTATGCAATCCTCAGACACTTTTAAGGAGTATAAGAGTCTCTATTCTCTAGACTTACTTTATATATTGGCTTACTTTAAAAATTATTAGTATAAGGATTATATTGGATATTAATAGAGTACATGGATGTATGATGCTCAATTTTGGAAGGTGCTGTATCTTTCTAATTTATCATAAATAAGAAAGATACATGTAAGGCCTATTACTTCTTTTTCCCTAGAGGGGATGACTCTATTTTATATTATTGAGCGTATTCCATCTTGCTCTATGTCCTTGGCTCTCCAGCCTTTTTACTATTCAGCTATGTCTGGGTCATTGGTACAGTATAAAAATGTTAAAAAATTTATAGTAATTTCTATATTTTTGATACTTACCAATGACCCAGACGGGGATGGCCCTACCAGGAGTTGGGAACTCTTGCCTCCCCGCTGAGTACATAGCGCTTACCAGGCACTGGTTATTAGAATGATTAATGGCGCCAATTTCGGAACGTCGTTGACACTGCGCATGCGCAGTAGAGGTGAAGTGTGGAGGGCCATTCAGGACATGTTTTCTTTGGTTTTAGATGCAAATTTTGGGGATTGGGGGGCAAAATTTGTGTTCGGCCCTATATTTTAAGAGTTAGCACCAGCTATGTCTGGGTCATTGGTAAGTATAAAAAAATATAGAAATTACTATAAATTTTTTAACTTTCGGGACATATGCCTGATGACACGTCATCATTCTTGTTAATGATTAATCCAGTGTTTGTTAAGTATTCCCTCCCTATCCTTCCTTGAACCATTCCTGTTAAACTCCTAAGCTTTTTGGCTATTTTTATTGAAATTTTTTATTAAATTTCTTGGGAGTTTAACGTGTATTACAGAATATTTATTCTGTTAATCCCCATGGTTACGTCCTCACCCTAGGGGTGTTATGTCATTTTAGTCTTGCATCTTCTATCCGATGTATCGTTTTTTCTTCGTACGAAGATCTAGCTTTGCATCTGGTAGCATTTAAATTGGTAACTGACTTTGGGGCCTTTTTGTGTGCCTGATGTCTTGTTTCCATTTTTAGCTCAACTTTGACGAAGTCAAATTTGAGCTATTGTCATGGTCCATCGTCCGTCTCCGTCTGTCCGTCTGTCCGTACGTCAACAATTGGCTATGGCTCGGGCTAGAGGTCGTATTTATGAACCGATCTTTACGAAACTTCTTGTGTACCTTTGTTATGACCCTGGGATGGGAACGAGTGTTTTTAGGTGTGGTCCGAAATTCAAGATGGCTGCCAGTGGCCATTTTGTACCGATGATGCAAAAATCAGTTTTTTGTACAGAACTTCTGTATGAAAGTTCTGATTTGAATAAAGTTTTGTATAAATGTTTAGTACCATGGGATACATCACATATAATACGGGTTTTTTTCTCGTGCGTAAATTATGCAAATTAGACTGACTTTGATTTATTTAGTGTTACTTTCAGAGCTGTAAGTGCCAAGCTGCTATGGCTCGGGCTAGAGGCCGTATTTATGAACCGATCTTTACGAAACTTCTTGGGTACCTTTGTTATGACCGTGGGACGAGAACGAGTGTTTTTGGGTGCGGTCCAAAATTCAAGATGGCTGCCAGCCGCCATTTTGTACCGACGATGCAGAAATCTGTTTTTTGTACAGAACTTCCATATGAAAGCTCTGATTTGAATAATTTTTTGTATGAATGTTTAGTACCATGGGATACATGACATATAATACAGGTTTTTTTCTCGTACGTAAATTGTGCAAATTAGACTAATTTTGATGTTTTTTGGGGTTACTTTCAGCACTGTAAGTGCAAATGCCAATACGGCTCTGGCTAGAGGCCGTATTTATGAACCGATCTTTACGAAACTTCTTGGGTACCTTTGGTATCACCGTGGGACGAAAACGAGTGTTTTGGGGTCCGGTCCGAAATTCAAGATGGCCGATGGCAGCCATTTTGTACAAAATTAGGTGCAATCAGATTTTTGCACAGAACTTCCATATGAAAGCCCTGATTTGAATAATTATTTTGTGTGAATGTTTAGTACCATGGGATGCATCACATATAATACGGGTTTTTTTCTCGTGCAGAAATTATGCAAATTAGATGAACTTTGATTTTTTCAGTGCGACTTACACACAGTAAGTACACATGTCAATACGGCTCAGACTAGAGTCTGTATTTATGAACTGATCTTCACGAAATGTCTTGGGTACCTTTGTTATCACCTTGGGACGAGAACGAGTGTTTCTGGGTGCGGTCTAAAATTCAAGATGGCTGCCAGTGGCCATTTTGTACCGAAATTAGGTCTAATAAGTTTTTTGTACACATCTTCTATACAGCTCAGACTAGAGGCCATATTTATGAACCAATCTTTACGAAACTTCTTGGGTACCTTTGTTATCACCGTGGGATGAGAGCGAGCTTTTTTGGGTGTGGTCCGAAATTCAAGATGGCCACCAGCAGCCATTTTGTACCAAAATTAGTGCAATCAGTCTTTTGTATAGAACTTCTGTATGAAAGTTCTGATTTGAATAAATTTTTGTATGAATGTTTAGTAACATGGAATACATCACATATTGTAAGGGGGTTTTTTTCGTGCCGAAATTATGCAAATTAGATGAACTTTGATTTATTCAGTGCTACTTACACAATGTAAGCACACATGTCAATACGGCTCAGGGTAGAGGCTGTATTTATGAACCGATCTTCACAAAACTTCTTGGATACCTTTGTTATCTCCTTGGGATGAGAATGATTGTTTCTGGGTACGGTCCAAAATTCAAGATGGCTCCCAGTGGCCATTTTGTACCGAAATTAGGTCCAATCAGTTTTTTGTCACAAGTTCTATACAGCTCGTATTTATGAACTGATCTTCACAAAACTTCTTGAGTACTTTTGTTTTCACCTTGGGACAGGAACGAGTGTGTTTTGGGGTGCCTTTGTTATCACTGTGCTATGAGAACAAATATTTTGGGGTTCAGTCAGACCCACTCTGGGACTCAAAGATTTTTTCTAGTTCAGCATCTGACTGTCGCCCACCTTTACAATACTTTACCTATACATTTGTTACAGGCAACGGTCAGTATTCATGTACAGACCGTTACACTACTTTATATGTACCTTTGTTATCAGGTCATTACCTAGATGTTTGTCATTGCTGTGTCACATACTATACATGTACATGTCTTTGTCTTGACAAGTTGAGCTACAGTGTCATTGACACTTTCATTTTGTCTTGATGTTGTTTACATTGGCAACGTCCTCAAATATATGTAGTTTTTTTTTATATTATATTACTGTAGAATTACTGTAGGATACATTGATTATTATTCCGGTAGTGTAGCTCATAATATTTGGATTTTGTCCACACTTAAGCTCTATCGGGATGGCCTTGGCCTCATAATGTTCCCTTTTTTCAAAAAAATTTTTATAAATTTTTTAATTTAATTTTGATTGCGATTATTCATCTATCTTTATCATATATTTTGTTGTGGAGTTTGTAGGAGTGCTATCGACTTTGTCTTTTGATTGTAATTATGAAAGCTTGCTGCTCATAATGCAAGGTGAGGAAGTCTTTCCCGGATTTACATCCTTGTTGCCTTGCCTGTAGTTGACACACTCTTGCAGATTCTTGTCCTTCTTGTGTACATTGGCATGGCAGAAGTTGGAGACGGGTGTCACGATACGTTGTTGGCGGTGAGGTTCCGATACCGGAACTCGCACCGCAATATAATTCAAATTTTTCAGTTTTTATTTCAGAGGAACGTGAACATGGTGATGGTATTGTGACACCCATTCAAAGTGTGCTACCGTCGTCGCGCTCTGTCGAGCAAATAGAGCTAGCTGCAAGGTGCTCATGATTATAAGCAAGGGTTAAAGCGTCTAGTTAGTGTTCTTAATCCCTTGCAGCAGCTAGCTGGACCAGTGAAGCAGTTACTCCGTCCATGGAGCTGTGACACCAGATAAGTCTGTTGTGGTCGAAGGAAGTGTACATTTGGGTAGAGCGAGCACCTCAAAATCGAAAGCTCATCCAGCAACGACGGAAATAGGGAGGAAGTCAGCAAGTTTCTTTTAGGTTTGACAAGGCTGCGAGTGGGAGAGGTCCCTCTCTAATCCAACAACATTTGGGGCCAAATGTTGTTTTGAGAAACTTGGACCGGAGCATACGTCCACACCTGCCACTCGGGACGCTCCATCTAGACTGCAGCCGGGCTCGGCTACAGTCACGGCTTCCTCCTCTACCATTCAAAAGCACATACGATCGCATTCTAGCTACCCGACTTCGGATATCCAGCCAGCTGCACGAAGACGGAGCCAGTCTTCGCCTGTGAAGTCGGACCATCCGGTAGCTAGAAAACCGAGGCTTCGATCATCGGGACGTTCGGAGAAGAGATCCATCTCCGGAACTGCGTCCCAGGAGCAGCAAGAGGCTAAAAACAGAAAACTGCTGCTCCTGAAGCCTCGGTAATGGACTTGATGTCACAATTTGCGCAGCTAATCGCAGCATCCCAGCAAGTGCAAGAGCAGCCTTCCACAGACTCCAGTGAGTTGTCGGACGGTGCTGGGTCAGTCCAGTCATCTGTTTACACAGATGCAATGGACCGAGATTCACAGCTGATTCAGTCGGATGGTGAATGGGACAAGGAAGAGGATTACCCTTCCCTTTCGGAACAGCATATGATAGCGATGAATTTTATTCATCAGTACTATACTGACTTTGTTCCACCTGATCAGCAACTGATCCCAGGAGCAGCAAGCGGCTAAAAACAGAAAACTGCTGCTCCTGAAGCCTCGGTAATGGACTTGATGTCACAATTTGCGCAGCTAATCGCAGCATCCCAGCAAGTGCAAGAGTAGCCTTCCACAGACTCCAGTGAGTTGTCGGACGGTGCTGGGTCAGTCCAGTCATCTGTTTACACAGATGCAATGGACCGAGATTCACAGCTGATTCAGTCGGATGGTGAATGGGACAAGGAAGAGGATTACCCTTCCCTTTCGGAACAGCATATGATAGCAATGAATTTTATTCATCAGTACTATACTGACTTTGTTCCACCTGATCAGCAACTGATCCCAGGAGCAGAAAGCGGCTAAAAACAGAAAACTGCTGCTCCTGAAGCCTCGGTAATGGACTTGATGTCACAATTTGCGCAGCTAATCGCAGCATCCCAGCAAGTGCAAGAGCAGCCTTCCACAGACTCCAGTGAGTTGTCGGACGGTGCTGGGTCAGTCCAGTCATCTGTTTACACAGATGCAATGGACCGAGATTCACAGCTGATTCAGTCGGATGGTGAATGGGACAAGGAAGAGGATTACCCTTCCCTTTCGGAACAGCATATGATAGCGATGAATTTTATTCATCAGTACTATACTGACTTTGTTCCACCTGATCAGCAAGCTGTGACTACTGAAGCAGATTTTGTGTGGAGGAAACAGGATGTTCTTTACTTCCCGAAACAGTCTTGACAGGTGTTAGAGGCCTTCGGCCATGTTAACGACACCATATTCAACCTCTAGTGCTAAGAGGAAGGCGGTTTCTTATCGACATCTTCAATAAATATACCGTTCCTTGGACCACGTTCATTTAAAACAGTTAGAGAAGATTCCAGAGAGCTCCTCTGCGTTTAGATGAGCAGGCCTGGGATGAAAATGTGTCCCTACCTGCATCATTCAGTATATGCTCGGAAGTGATGGAATGTGCTAATTCATCCAATAGAGCGAATCTGGACGTGATGTCCTTTGCAGATCACCTCACCCAGAGCTGTGGCACAACATCTTAATGGGAAGGAATTTGAGGACTTTTGTTCCTCGCTTAGAGTTCTTTCCAGGGCAGTCATGTATGCCACGTATAACTCCGCCCTGACAGTGGCAAATTGGGAGTTGATCAGACGTGATGCTGCACTTGCGTCGTCATCACTTGTAGATGTCAAGGTGAAAAGCTGTCTCCGAGTCGCTCCAGTCTCCGAATATACTCTATTTGACGACGAGCTTTCGTTAGTCTATGATCAGGCTACAAGAAAGCTTCTACTACACTGCTACTGAAGTCTGCGCCTCAACAACACGCTTCAGCAGATGGGGATAAGCGAGGCCGTTCCATTTAAAATCAGCTAAGGGAACTCTATGTGAGGGTACAATAAACCCTCTTATACTTACTCCGGAGGTTGTCAGTATAGCGACTCGGGAAAGGGGCACAAGTCTGATCCAGACTATAGGTCAGATGCCCCCAAGCCGACTGGATGGGGAGGATGTAGTTTCTACTTCTGTAAGCCTCGTTAGTCGTACAGGTGATGAATAAGACCTCTATTGCTTACCAGTTGACAGAAGGTTATCAACTTTGCGAGAAACTGGATTTATGTCACGGAAGATCAGTGGGTAAAAGTGTTGTCTCGGAAGGCCTACGGCTATGATTCCAAACAAAAAAACCCACTTACAAGATGTCTGTGTTGGACAAATCGTCTGGCGGATCCTTTCAAAAGGGAGTCGCTACTAGTGGACGTACAGGCTCTCTTATTGAAGGAAGCAATAGAGGTCATCGAGAATAGACTTCTGTTGCTTTCCACTTAGCGGAAGGTTATCAACCTCGCAAAAAAGTGGATGAAAATTGCAGAATATCAGTAGATGAGGACGTAATCTCGGCAGGCCTGCGACTATCAGTCCAAGCAAAGCTCCACTTACAACAAGTACGTGTTGGTCAAATCTTCCGGCGAATTCTTCCAAGAGAGTCTCTCATAGGCTCTCCTATTGAAGAAAAGCAATAGAAGTCGTCAAAATATCCTCCAGGTTTTTTAAAATCACCTGTTTTTCGTCCTGAAGTCCCACGAATAGTGCATAGATAGGCTGAGGCAACTGTCTTGTTTGGAATAGAGCCGTTAGAGGGAATAGGTATGTCTTTTCCCTCTCGGTGTTGTGTTCCTTAGCGTCAAGACATTTAATGTCATTGTGGATGCCATAGTAGCCTTATGTACTGTTACAGCAGTCTTTTCTTAGCTGCTAGTGTTGTAAGTCTCCATTTAGTGAGCTTTCAAGGCCGCAAGTGACACAGATATGTCTGCAAGTAGACAAAGACTCATAACTGCATAGCTACCTTGAGATTACTGTCTCTTTGGGAATTACAACTGTTAGAATAGCGGCTTGTCATTCCTTACCTTGTGCGACGATGGTTGTTAGTCTCTGTTTAGTGAGCTTTCAAAGTCGTTAGTTACACCGAGATATCTGTCTTCACTGAGAGGAAGACTTCTAGCTACTTTAGCTAGGCTCTGACCACTGTCTTTTGGGAATAAAACCGATAAAGGTACAGTGCTTTTCGGTTTGTTTTCCTAGGTGTCATAGACTTGAACCTTATTGTTTACACCATAGTAGCATAGCTAGAATCATGAGCGAGATTGTTTCAGTAATTATGTAGTGACGTAACTGAATTTATTATCTCTTGGGACTGCTGTCTCTTTGGGAATTTAGGGCTGTTAAAATAGCGGCTCTTCATTCCTTACCTTGCGCGATGATAGTTGTAAGTCTCCGTTCAGTGAGCCTTCAAGGTCGCAACTTACACCGATATATCTGTCTTCACGGAGGTGAAGACTTAAAAGCTAGGGCTAGTGTTGTAAGTTTCATGTATAGGAAGACCTTTAGCTGCTTCAGCTAGGCTGAGTTTGTTGTCCTATCGGGCATGATACCGTATGTTAGAGGAGATTATTCTCTTCCTACCGGTATGGTTTGGTGTTAGTTTTATGAGGCGATAAGCTCTAGTAATGACGCCATATTTACCTATTGTGTTTATGTCAATACAGTGTATTTGTTCATCCCGTCCCTCTTCGTCCTTAGTGGTATAATGGAGTCGGTCAGACGTTAGGGAGCCCTGCAGTTTCTGTTCTATTTGATGACTAACACAAGAGCTATCCAAGTAATGCGGGTGAGGGGAGGGGGGGGGGGGGGGCGATATGAATTTTTCATCAACCCCCCCCCCTCCCCCCCCCTCCCCTCCTCGCCAATGTGTTAAGAGGCCATTACAGGGCAAGACATAGTTTTTCTTCCCTTAAGCCTCATGTGCATTTAAGTATATACCAGAGACCAGCCTAGAGGGGAATTTTAGGGAGACTTCAAGTCTTCCTCCAGAAAAAATAGGGAGACTGCAGAGTCATGTAGGGAGACTTCATAGGCAAGTGAGGAAAATTAAGAATATTCATGTACCACTCCTGCCGCCCCTTCATATTTTCAATTTGTGGTCCTCCATTAACATCCAAATAATCCAGGTCCAGTTGTCTATGATGCATCTGTGCCAGGTTAAAAAATCACTAAGTAATTATTGACTGAAAATCCCCTCACTGCTACCCTCTCCTTCATGACCCCTCCCCTCTTCTTCCTGCCAATCCCCCAGCACCCTCCTGTGGTTGCCTTTCACCAAAGTCTACTAAGCTAATAATTTCCTAAGTCTGAAAGTGTGAACAGGACCAGATGTAAGAAGGTTGCTTGGGAGGTACTTTGTTAGTTAATAAACAAAATACATTCTGGGGTCAAGAATTTTGTAAAAGAAATGTCATTCCGCATCATTTTTATGGCATTCCGGTGTCATTCCGCATCATTTCGTGGCATTCCGGTGTTTAGGAGGACCCTTTTTCAAGATCGTCCACATGCACACTTGTGTCCTGTACAAAGCTTTTCTTGTCATCACTAAAGCCTTTTTTCATGTGTTTCAATGCCATTTGTGTTTTTCTGGGAATAGACAGCCCAACAGTTAATAGTTGTCAGCAAAACGAAATGAAAATACTGTGTTATAAAATACGTCCGTTGTGTATACATTTTCGGCATCCTAAGCGACGTACCCTACTTTCAAACTGGGTTATTTTGTTGAGTCGCGTGAGTCACCTATTTTTATTTCGACACTTGAAGCTCCGACTGAAACGCAACAAAATAGAAATTAAAAAAATCCGCCAAAAACGACAATGGACAATTGATTGTCGTGTGATTTCAAATAAATGGACGTTTATTTCTCGAATTAAAATGCCCATTTATCACACTCGAGCACATTCGATTTTTGAAAATAATCGTTTTCATGTAAACCTCGCATCACTCAGTTCAGCCTTTCCTCATTTTGGCCCATTTTTAGAGGGCGACTTGTAATCGCCCCAACCATTTTTCTAGGTGACTTTGGGCTTAGAAGGGCGACACAATCGCCCTAGTCGCCCTCACGGCTGGTCCCTGGTATATACATGCCTTTCATGGCTTCTCGATTGGCGGCTGGGTTGTGTTCTAACGGCGACCTCAAGGGCACATCCACTTTAGTTGGTTTGTTTCCTTGTGGTTGTTCGTTTTTAAGTCATATACGAGCATATGATTCATTATCAATAAAATAGTTATCTGGGCGACATTCTCCAATGTGGCAATGAGTCCACTCTGAAAAGTTTCGCTCAGAGCGGTCTAGCCTTTTCTTACGATGTATGAGTTTATTACTCAGTTAACTGCATATTAATGTCATATTATTCAGTTTCCTGGTTACACTTGTATCACTCGGTCATACCATGGATACAGGCTGTATTCAGATGTGTACATGTGGGATTTCATTGCTTGCATGCATAATATGTGAATTTATTAGGCAGACGCATTATCGTGCTATCTTCATCTCATCCAGCTTGATAAGTGTGTAACTATGAGTGAAGCTGTTTGTCTGTAGATTATATCTGATCCTAGATACAGTTTGTTTATTATTTATATATGGCGTATGTTTGTGGGGGTTAATCTCTCACTCTCAAATACGCCATCCTAATTTATGAGGCTTAGTCCAGACTAACCTTAAAATTGGAGGCTCGTTACACTCAATTAGCATAATCATTCATGCTAAGAATATGGAATTACTTGGATATGGCTCCTTATTTATGATATGTCTTCTCTATTATTGTATAGAGAGACATACATGTAATTCCTTTTAAATTTAATTTCCTTTCACCTTGGAATGCAGGCTTAGGAGCTATATTTGGTCTGCTAATTCTTAAGTTCTAGGCTCTCCGCCTTTTTAATATTCAGCTAGTCTGGGCCATTGGTTATTAGTATAAAAATATGATAAATTTAAAGTAATTTATATATTTTTTATACTTATCAGTGGCCCAGACGGGGATGGCCCTCCCATGAGTGGGCACTCATACCTCCCCACTGAGTTATTATTAGTACACCCATCTACAAAGAATGATGTTGGCGCCAATTCCGGTCTCTTCCTGACCACTGCGCATGCGCAGATGGTAAAAGTATGCAGGGCAAAATAGGACTTTTAATTTTCGGTTTTGTATGCCTATTTTGGGTCCAAATTTGTGTTTGGCCTTTCATAATTTCGAGTTTGCACCAGCTAGTCCGGGCCATTGGTAAGTATAAAAAATATATAAATTACTTTAAATTTATCATTTTTGGCATACCAAGTTTCTCGGCAATATTATTATTGTTCAGATAAATGTAAAACAAATTTCAACTAGTCATGTGTCAGATACCTCTTGCTAAGTATTAATAATTTTTTTATAAATGCCCCCAAAACGTGACCCCAGCTCCCCCCCCCCCCCCCCCCCCACACACACACACAAAATGTACACCAGTGGATGTAATCCACAATTCATGTCAGGGAGCAGACATAAGCCCCCTAAATGGAAAATCCTTGGTGGAAATAAGCCCTACAACATGTGGATATAACCCCCCACTTGACAAACCTGGACATTTTCCACCAGATAATCAAATTAGGGATTGAGCAAAGTTAGAATAGTTTATTTTTCTTCATTGGAATTGGTGGCTCAGTAGGTAGAGATGGAGATTGCATGCCGAGAGGTCCTTAGTTCGAATCCCACCTGCGGCGCCCATTTGGGGGCATGATGGCATTGAGTACTAAGGCGTTCTGAATGTCGATTGTGCACTTGTCTTCAACCAATGCTCACCCTGCTTGTGTGGTGTTAGTATATTGGAGAGCCTGATAGTTACTCCAGTGTTCCCGCGAGGGGAAAATAAATGAGGCCTCACAATGGGCAACCAAGATTCGTCGCGACCCCGGGCCGACTGTGGTTGGGTCTGTGGTAGAAAAATTTTAAATTCAGGGGTTCTTAAACCCCCCTTTTCATTGCATCTGGGGGATATTTTGAAGTTTTTCACAGCTCTATATGTGAAGGTTTTCACATTCAAGAGCTGATAATTGCATAAGAGTAAGGACCAATGAGGAGAAATTCAGGTGAAAAATCAAAAATTTGCACGATAAATTTCAGTGCCGTTGATTTGAGGAGCACTATCGCACTTATGCTTTTTCGTGCTTCTAAATTGGAAACAAGAAGCTTTGTTTTTCACGCTTCTGTAATTTTCCAGAAAATAGATTTGAGATGCTATTACACTAATTAAAATGCACAAATGAGGTGTGAACAGTATACCTGCAAACTGTTGTGTCACTTTAATTAATGCTGACAGCGGAAGTACATCTACAAAAGTTCAGCTTTTTCAACATGTGCTTGTTTTGGCTAAATGTAATAAGATTGGTCAGAAAACAAAACATCACATAATGATGTTTACTACTGAATGAAGTTTCACAACTTGCATTATGTACTGAACATACTGACCAAACAAATTGCACTGTTTTGTGACATGATGCATTTAACATTCAAATAGGTTATTGTTTACAGTTTGTCTAGCTTTTCTTTGGGGGTTGATTAAGTTATGCTGGGCTCATGGAACAATCGCGCCATTAGAGTACACTTCTTCAGTCATTCTTCTATGACATTTTATGGAAATCTTCAAAAGAAATCTACAAATGGCACCTCAACAATCTGTGAATCAATTATTTCCCGGAGATCGGGCAGGTCGGGGGAAATTTTAACATCCTGATTAATGTTTGGAATGTTCCGTGTGGGGGAATGCGGCTGGTTGATGGTTGCTGTGCCGGTATAGTGGAAACCCTGGTTGCTCGGTGGATCTCTCTGCGTACTCCGGCTTCCTCCACCCATAAAACAGTCCGACACGAGGTGACCATGGCTGTCAAAAGTGTCATTAAACCCCAATAAATAAATAAATAAATGAATAAATTTTTCTTCATCAGCATGGTATATACACAAAAAAATACATACCTAAAACAATCCAACAAAGTCAGTAACAAATCACCTTATTATGTGATTGTATGAGCAACAGCTATGTAAGACCTCCAGAAAATCCATATCACTTTTAACATATTCACATCTGTCTTCAACTTTTTCTGCTGTTTTTGTGAGCCTTTGTGAAGTCTTCTCACAGCCCATTCACCTTGATGAAGTCTCTGAATTTCTGTTACGGCATTTAGTAGAGCTTTCTGTATACATCTAATATGATGACACAAGCTGGGATTCTATTAACAAACAAGATGAAAGAAACTGTTGTTCCATGACTTGCAGACATTGTTGTTTGACCTCATCCTGCTATCATGACATCATGGACATTCCACACTGTTGTTTTATGGCTTGATCTTAAGAACACCTTTTTGTCCTTGGTTGCGTATTTGCTGTTGACATAGTATGATTCAAAATTGAGACAAAATCCCAACAGTTTATGGGGGGATAATGTTTAAGCCTTAGCTTCAGATCAAATTGGGGGACCTTTTTTATTGGGGTTTAACAACACCTTTAATAGCCTGGGTCTCATGTCGGACAGTTTTATGGCTGGAGGAAGCCAGATTACCCGAAGAGAGCCACTGAGTAGCAATGAGCATATGTCAGCCTCTGCACAAGATGGGTTAGCCTTTATTGAAGACATGTGCACCATCAACGTGCAGTACGCCTTAGAACAGAGCACCACAGTGCCCCACGTGGTCAGTCGGGATTAAGCTCATGTCCAAGGACACAACGCACTTCTCTCTGATGGGGTTCGAACCATAGACCTTTCGGTATGAAGTCCAATGACATAACCACTGAGCCACCACGCTACCTGGAGGGTGGTGGTTATAACCACGCTACTTTTATTGTTGGGTGTGAGAGGTGTGGCTAATCTCCAATGATTTTCCATTGGGGGCTTATCTACACCTCCCCCCACACACTCACACTCTCTCTCACACACACACTCTCTCTCTCTCTCTATCTCTCTCACACACACACACGCATGCATGCACGCACGCACGCATGCACGCACGCACGCACGCACGCACACACACACACACACACACACACACACACACACACACACACACACACACACACACACACACACACACTCTCTCTATCTCTCTCTCTCTCTCTCTCTCTCTCTCTCTCTCTCTCTCTCTCTTTCTTGGTCTGGGGGATTATATCCACTGGTGTACTTTTTGTGTGTGTGTACGTGTGGTGGGGGAGACTTTTATCCTACAGTCATTATCATTTGTTTCAACCCAAAACAGTAATGGCCTGTATATGTATGGAATAGTTTTGTTGGCATCTTTATTATGCCAAAAGTTAACTATAAAATGATGTAAATTTATTCCATCACCAGTAACCTCATTCGCCAGCTTCAGCATCTAGTTCTGTTAAATTTCAGTAATATTTAAATGGCAATTGTCACCTTACTCTTGAAGGATTGATTTTTTTTTTTTAACAAACGTCAATCAAACACATTTATTTTACATAACAAATAATTGCACATTTTAGTTAATTATTGGCCATTACATTCGTCTGATCATAACAATATTCACCAAACTGCAACCAGCTATCGGTAAATCATAAATTAGCTATGCTGTTTCATTTATAACCGCTAACTGAGTACATGTGACCATCTCAAGCATACATGTGCTTGTGAAGGACACATCTATGTTTATAAACATTGATCTGACTACAAAGAAAAAATTAATTAAAATGTGGGCCCTAAGGTTATAAAATAATTTTTTTTGTTTTGGACATAGCACATCAAAATATTATTTTATGGCCTTATGGTCCAATTTTAGACTAAAGTAGTTGAAGAATTTTATACAAATATTGACAACTTAGAAATTAGATGCTTGCAGATAATTAATAATTAATAAATAATGCATTTCTCTGTCAATCAGAACTAATGGATTGATGTAAACAAAAAAATATTAACAACCTAAGTTATCTAGTGTCCTACAAAATTTAAACACTTCGCAAACATAGAAACATCGATCCAGCTCAGTTTAGGCAACTTGATCTCATCTGTGCAACATTAGGCTAATTTGATCTCTAGTTGGTAATTATCTTTATGTTTTTAATTCTCAATCTGTTTTTTAGTGTTCATTTTTTCTTTTTTTTTTTTAGGTAAATCACTGACAACATTATTGGCACCTCACCACTTTGTGGCAATTCTTCTTCCATGAAATAGACTGTATGCAAATGAGAATCTTGTATCACTGTGGATTCCATGTATGGTTGGCTGACACTTCAATTGTAGGACACTGCACTGAACTGTGAAATGTTCAGAGAAGAATCATCTTTGGGTTTTTTTTATTAGAAAAATGGCTTGAGAGCACAGCAACATCTGTAGCCTAATAAATTTCTCCCAACATTGTTTTGTGGTTGACATGATAAATGTAGAGCAATCAGATTTTCATATTTTTATACTGTACCAATGACCCAGACATAGCTGGTGCTAACTCTTAAAATATAGGGCCAAACACAAATTTTGCCCCCCAATCCCCAAAATTTGCATCTAAAACTAAAGAAAACATGTCTTGAAAGGCCCTCCACACCTCGCCCCCACTGCGCATGCGCAGTGTCAAGGACGTTCCGAAATTGGCGCCATTTATCATTCTAAGTTTGGCCCTTCATCAGTTAACATCTGACTGATCTTTGTGCTTTTAAATCTCAGTTTAAATGATGCCAGACACATAATTATTAGTGAAATGGTGATTCTAAGGAGGATAGAAAAGGAGGAGAGGAAAAGAATGTGTGACAGAATATTATCAGGGCTGTAACTTAAAATTTTTTAATGAAATTATGTTAAGTTACCTATTTTCAAGGCAGCAGCCATTTTGTTGTCATTCTGATTATTTAGTTACACTGTTTTTTCAAGTGTTTTTCCTCTCTCCCTGTCCTTTAAGTTCCCCCTTGCTATTCTCCCATGCTTTTGGCATAGTTTCTGTAATTATTATTACTAAAATTTCTTGGGAGTTTTAGCTTAATAACAGAATGAATTCTGTTCTTTCCCCATGTTTACGTCTTCACCTATGGGTGGTTAGGCGTTGTGTTCTGCATCTACCATCTGATGTTCTGCAGTTTCTTCCCTGGAAGTCTCTGTTTTGCATCAGATGGTGTATTTTTGGTAACTGATTTCGGGCCTGGGTGCCTGGAGTCTTATTTTAGTGTTTTTACACTCATTGTTTACATTTACAACAGCCCTCTGTGTGAGGGGGGGATTTCTAAATAATAATATCTTTATGTTATTTTAATCATAACTAGATACATTATTATTGTTCGTAAGTGTTGAATAAATTGTTTAAAATATTTTTAAAATTTTTGTCCACACTTAGGCTTGGGATCCATTGGGGCTCAACGTTACTTTTCAGAAACTTGGGCTGTTCTGAAAAAATATTTTTTCAAAATATTTTGATTTCAATTATTTTTTCTATATTAATGGATCATATTATTATTATGTATTTTGATTGCCAGGGGTTAGTGCGAGTACCAGGACTTGTTTTCTTTTCACATTGAAAGGATATTGATCAATTGTTTTAGGAGGAAGTCTTCCTCTGACCTTATTATTATTCTATATGTGGTCAGTGTACTCGCATTAACTCCTGTTCTGTATCGTATGATTTCGATGACAATATGGGAAGCGTATGTCACGGTATGTTGTTGGGGATTTGGACACTCCGGTCCTTTCCCCGCAGGGTCACTCTACTTTATCAATTTCTATTTCAGACGATCAAGATTAGGGTGATGTATCTGTGATGTCTTCCAACAGTGTGCCTCCGTCGTCACAATTAATGAAGGGCTAGCGGAAAAGTGCTCATGTAATACGCCAATTGCCTAAGAGGACCCTAGTAGGTTCGACGGCCTTTGACGTCCGCTAGCTCGCCCGGTGTAGCGTCCATTCACCGAATGGTTCGGCAGCCGGGTTCGTCCGTTGCGGTCTAGAAGGAATTTTGGGGTGATGCGAGCACTATAAAATTAACTTAATGCACACCCAGTGACGGCGGATCGGAGGGAGAACGGAGGAAGCCTTTTAGTCCGGTTCATAGCTCGTTCCGGTCCATCCGGACGGCAAGCGAGAGAGGCCCCTCTCTCGTTCAACAACATCTGGCCCCAGATGTTGTGGTACAAATGTGTCGTTAGCGGAGCATACGTCCGTCGCTCGGGACGCTCCGTTGTATAGGCAGTCCGCTGAGACTGCTAAGGCTTCCTCTTCTCGTCAGCGCACACGACCGCACCTTGGCTGCGTGACCGCCGATATATTACCAGCTTCGCCGATCAAGGATTCTTCGGCGACCAGGTCACACCATCCGGCAGCCAGGGATTCGAGACCGATGGACTCCGGACGTTCGCATAGGAAGTATGCGGGAGCCATCTGATGCGGAGCTGCCCTCGGCGAAGCACCGATAGACTGCGCCTCCGCAGGTCTCGACGCCGGACATTCTTGTGCACATAGCACAGCTTATCGCAGCATCCCAGTAGCCGACAGAAACGGTGTCGGATCGAGAATTATCCGACAGCGCTGGGTCGGTAGCCGGGGACTCGAGGCCTGCAGACTCCGGACGTTCGCATAGGAAGTGTGCGGGAGTCAACGTACACGGAGCTTCCAGCGGCAATGCATCGTAAGTCCGCTACTGCACAGGCCTCGGGAACGGACGTGCTTTCCTTAATAGCACAGTTTATCGCAGCATCCCAGCATCAACTGAATCTGTCGCATATATTTTATCCGACGATGCTGGGCCGGGACGCTCCGCGGAAGCGGGTACGGACGTCCGAAAGTTTCATCCGGTCCGATGGGATACCGAAAGGGATTCGGTGGATTTCAAGCTTTCCCTTTCGGAACAACATATGCTGCGATGCCGGATAAGAAACTGATAGCGTCGGTGGACTTAGAAATTTTTGGTTCGGTTCAGGGACATCGTCCCTCAGTTCCGACATAGTCCAATAATGTCACACAAACTTTCGAATTATTGAACGACGCTATATATATTATTATTTTATGCTTGCTATCCAAGCATTTCTGGTTTCTTGTTCGAAGAGTTATGGAGATGTCTTTCAAAAGTGTGCCTCTGTCGTCATAGTTAATGAAGAGTTAGCGGCAATAAGTGCTCATGGAATATGTCTATCGCTTACGGAATGACATTCGCTAGCTCACCCGGTGTAGCGTACATTCATCGAATGGTTCGGCTGCCGGGTTCGTCCGTTGCGGTCTAGGAAGGAGATTTGGGTGATGCGAGCACTTTAATTACTTTAGTACTCACCCAGTGACGGCAGATTGAGGACAGATCGGAGGAAGCCAACAACATAGGGGACCGCATGTTGTGGTTCAGATATTTTACATTCGGAGCATATGTCCATTGCTCGGGACGCTCCGTTATATTGACAGTCCGAGAGACTGTCTTTAATGCTTCCTCATCCTCACAGCAGGGCACACGACCGCACATTGGCTACGTGACCTCGAGTATCCGATCAGTTTCGGCATTCAGTGATTCCACAGCGAATAGGTCGCGCCATCCGGTAGCCAAGGGACACGAGGCCTATACACTCCGTTCGCTCGCATATTGGAAGTATGCACGGGGTAACGATCTCGGAGCTTCCTGCGGCAATGCATCGTAAGACCGCTGCTCCTCAGGCCTCAGTGACGGACGTGCTATCCGAGTTAGCACAGTTGTTTCGCAGCATCCCAGCAATTGACGGTTTCTCGGTCGAATCAGGAATTATCCGACGGCGCTGGGTCGGTGCGGTCCGCGGTTGCATCAAGCTACGGACGACCGAACGCTTTATAGGGTCCGACAGGATGGCGAAAGGGATTCGAAAGATTTCGAGTTTTCCCTTTAGTAGTATCGGAAGATGCCTTTCATATCTTCTGGCATTTCTTCCAGTGATTATTTTTCGGACTTCATTGCTGCGATCTTGGATAAGAGACTTATAGCGTCATTGGACTCGGATTTTTCGATCGGTACAGGGACTTTGTCCCTGACTTACCGACGCAGTCCAATATTGTCATTACAACATGTGTTTTATTTTTCGACGCTATATATTATATATATATATACAAGCCTGCTACTAAGCATGATAGTTTAGTTTCTTGTCCGCGTGGCTCATTTCTGCCATTTTATCTTTTTTTACATATAGTTTATTTTGGCAGAGCAGGGCATACCGAGAGTTCATATGCGTCTAGACGGTGTGATTAAAGACTGCATATATTCTTTTTCGCCGTTTATGTCTTTTCCAATTTCAATGTTGGGAACGACATTATGTATAGTAGACTTAACTTAGACGCTTTATTATACGTAATCCGCCTTACTGAGGCGTTATCATTACGTCTTCAAGAAAAGATTTACGGGATATTATTCTCAATGTAATTTCTTTTGAGGGCAGTAGTTTGTTCACGTATAACTCCGCCCTTCAGTGGCTGATTGGAGTTGGTTAGACGTGATGCAGCCCTAGCTACATCCACGCGTGGATAGTAGGTTAAGAACTCTCTCAGAGTCGCTTCGTTCTCGGAGGAGCTTCTCTTCGACGGCAACTTTCCGGCAATCCATGAATTGCTTGATTTATACATTCTCTTGTCTATCTAGTGTTACAAGAGATTCAGACTGGGGCAAATATTCGGTGGTTGACTCAGAGAGTGCCGCCGCAGTTGCCGGACCCTAGTGTGGCTGTTATGACGGTTGCCAGTCAAACAGATTGGGATATATACTGATCCCTACGGATTCGAAGTGCCAGGGTCTTTGGGTTCCGCAGTCTTTTAGCTATCAGTTTAACTTCCGCGGAATAATGTTTTTTAGGCTTGCTTTATGTCATTGCATGAACATTACTCAGAAACGCATGCCCAAATTCCTGTCCTTTAATTCGACAGTAGTGGCGTATCTCCGGAACCAGGGAGGCACTCTTTCGTTTCCGTTATTCAATTTAATGGAAAGAATCCGTCTGTTGGTTATAGTACACCAAGTTCAGTTTTGGTCCGTCATATTCTGGGTCGTCTGATTGTTTTATCGCACTCCCGTTCTCTTACGGGTCGCTTGTTGCTGTCAGAATGGACTCTCAACAAACAAGTATTTAATCAGATTTGCTATCTCTGGGAGCGCCCAATGATGTTTTATTTTGACACAGCTTGCTAATCAATTGCAGACGTATGTGTTGGCTTGTCCAGATCTCTGAGCTAATACTGTTAACGCTCTATTGATCTATAGGACGCAATGATAGGATACGCGTATCCTCCGGCGCTGTTGTTTTAGCAGGTATTGCTAAGATAAACAACCACAATACATTTCTGTTGATAGCATCTCTATCTTCACAGAGATCATGAGTAATTTACTCTCTTGTCTACTGTGGATCTTAACGTGAAATCTTCCTCTATGTGAGGATCTTTTTTCACTGGGTAAATCGTGTCATCTTTATCACAACCAGCAAGGTCGCTACCTTCATGTATTCCGTTGTGTGGTCCGTATTGCATTGTAAGCACTGTACTGGACAAGCTTTGGACGCGATTTCTTACTATAGGAGATCCTCTTCTTCGCTATTCTATGCGGCTAAAGTGGAGGCTCTTCCGTCGTGGTGTAGGGATCATTATGTTCATATTGTTGATCCCTCCATACTACGCATTGCTAGTTTTTAGTATACTTGTTTCACAAGATCTACTGCAGCCTGTTGTTTTTTAGGTTATAGGTTTATGTTACCTCATACCTATGCACTCTACGATAGTTTACAATTGAGTCTTTTGTCTCTTTATCTAAGTCAGTTAGTAACTTTTTGATAAATAGACTTAGAATCTTTAGATTAAATTCCTATATGGATTTTAACTTCGGTTCTTATTTAGCTAAGTAATCATTTGAGCCTCTGGAAACAGTAGTTTTCAAATTCTGACCTTTTAGACAGTAATTCTGTTGGTTTCTCTTTTACTGTAGAGTCAGTGAGTTTCATGCACTATCGATGGATGATTTTCACTTTCATAGTTTCGGAATCAATACTTCCGTTACTATTTAGGTTGGATTGTTGCATAAGAGTTAGGCTCCTATTATCCGGAACCTATTATTTTAAGGTCCTTCCGTCTTCGTATGGGCATAGGCCTTTACTCTTTCCGGGTACAGTTTATGTATTTATAAACAGATATCTGTTTATTACAAGGGCGTAAGCTTCTTCTGTCTTTGATGTCTAGTAGAAGGACGTTACGCTCCATTTTATTGTTAATCGATTCTATTAACTAGTGTACTGCTTATGGTATATCATTGGCTTAGCAGTTGTGCTTAAGATTTCGGCTCATGAAGTAAGAGTTCTTCTACTTCTTGGGCTTACATTAATAGTGTTGCTATTATAGATTTTTGAAGGCTGCTCATTGCGCTCAGCCATCCATTCATGAATTTTATCTCAGAAATATCGAGTCCATTTCTGGAGGCCTCTATTGTTAGGTCTATTATCTACTGCTCAGAATGTCATTCACTTAACAGTTGCTACTATAGCTAGGTAGGCTGTCTGTTTCGGCAGTGTCTCCGTTCGGCTGCCCTCTTCGCTCTGGGCTATTTGACCCAGGGCAAGAAAAAGGGGGGGGGGAGGGTGTTCCCTTGGGTCACCTGTTTTTACTATGAAAACAAGGGGATACCTCCTCCGGAGTTAGTAATTCTGAGCTGTTATTGGGATGGTTGTTTAGTGAGAAGTTTAAGTTTATAAAATTCATTCAAGTCTTAGTTTTTAAAGTATAGCTTTTGAATATTGCATATGTCAACGGACATGATTATGCAATTCTCACACACTTTTAGGAGTATAAGAGTCTCTATTCTCTAGACTTACTTTATTATTGGCTTACTTTAAAAATTATTAGTATAAGGATTATTGGATATTAATAGAGTACATGGATGTATGAAGCTCAATTTTTGGAAGGTGTTGTATCTTTCTAATTTATCATAAATAAGAAAGATACATGTAAGGCCTATTACTTCTTTTCCCTACAGGGGATGACTCTATTTTATTTTATTGAGCGTATTCCATTTTGCTCTATGTCCTTGGCCCTCCAGCCTTTTTACTATTCAGCTATGTCTGGGTCATTGGTACAGTATAAAAATGTTAAAAAATTTATAGTAATTTATATATTTTTTATACTTACCAATGACCCAGACGGGGATGGCCCTCCCAGGAGTTGGGAACTCTTGCCTCCCCGCTGAGTACATAGCGCTTACCAGGCACTGGTTATTAGAATGATAAATGGCGCCAATTTCGGAACGTCCTTGACACTGCGCATGCGCAGTGGGGGCGAGGTGTGGAGGGCCTTTCAAGACATGTTTTCTTTAGTTTTAGATGCAAATTTTGGGGATTGGGGGGCAAAATTTGTGTTTGGCCCTATATTTTAAGAGTTAGCACCAGCTATGTCTGGGTCATTGGTAAGTATAAAAAATATATAAATTACTATAAATTTTTTAACTTTTGAGTCTTTTTTCATATGGCCAGTTTTGCAGGGCTGTAGATGTAAAATTACTGAATAGTTTTCTTCAGTTTTCTATTATTTTTCTCAGTAAGTGAAATAGTTTAGAATGAAAACTGTAATACTAAGTCTTCTTGGTAATTTTGTATATGGCAGCAGGGGAGTTTAGTCATTTGGAGAGGTTTGAAATAACTCTTTACTTTGTGAATATTATCTTGAAAGCAGCCATGACTTCTTGATTTGATGAAATAATTAAAAAACAGTGGCCTGGTATATATATTTTGGTTATATTTTACAAGTTCTGGGATATACAGTGGCTTATTGTGCTAAAGCATACTTTGGTATACTACACGTTGAGGGTACACTTGCTTTCAACCATTGCTAAACCTGCTTGTGCGTGGTTAGTAAGTTGTAGAGTCCAACAGTCACTAACTGCAGCTTGGTGGTTTTCTCCTGGTACTCGGGCTTTCTCCACCGTAAAACTGTCTGACATTGTATAACCCTAGCTGTTAAAATGTCCTTGAATTCCAATACATACATGACTAATAACAAGAGCCAGTAACATACCTCGACTGGATAACAGTCAGGCCTGAAATTTGCAGAATGAGGTCCCTAGAGGGTGAATTTGATGATGCTATCCCATACAGTGGGCCAATTTATCCTGGGGGTTTCTCTTTCTGTTTAGTTTTGAGACCCTGATTCAGATTGAGGTTCACAGAGGGTAAATTTAGTGATGCTACCCCAATAATAAGATTGGTATAGGTCATGGAAACGTGGAAAAGTCCTGGAAATTTAAAAATATTTTTCCAGACCTTTTAGTCATTGAAAAAACTGTATTTTTGCTTCAAGTCTGGAAAAGTTGTGGAATGTCTTGAGAAATGTAACTGTTATCTAACATGCCAAAAACATGGCCTCAGAACATCGCAAAGATGAATTCAGGGCAAATTCCACTTTGTTTTAAGTTTTGGCCCCAAAATCCCATTAATATTTGGGAAGTTCACTTGAAATTGTTCAGAAAGTCATGGAATTTCATCTTTAAAAATATGTACAAAGTCTGGCGAAAGAAAATCTCCCTGTTGCATGCAAAGAGTTAAACATCTTGAAAAAGATTTCTCATCAAATGATTGCTTCTAAAATAAATTACTTCTAAAAAGGACAATAAATACACAATGACACGCGTGTGAATGGGTTAATCAATATGGCATGAGTGCCAGGGCGTAAGGATAAAACGAGAGGCCATCGGCCTCTTGTTGTATCCTTCCGCGATGACACAAGTGCCATATCGATTAACCCATTCACACATGTGTTGTTCTGTATTCATTGCATCCCATCATGTCTATAAAAGCAATTATTAAATTGACACTCAGCAATTCATTTCACAACTATCAACAAAAATAACACATTTTATCGCCAACCAAATTTGCGAGGGGAACCTGTGTTACTATTTTTATGCCCCCCGACTTGAGTCGGGTGGCATATAGTGATTGAAGTGTGCGTGTGTCCGTGTGTGTGTCCGAGCCAATAACTCGAAAATGGATAGGGCCACAGTCATCAAACTTCACACAATCATAAAGGACCATGGGAGGATGTATCACACACCATAGCCGGGTTTGTACCTTCAAGGTCAAGGTCACATTTCAAGGTCACACTAAAAATTGGTCAATATTCGTGTCTCAGCCATAACTCAGAAACGAATCATAGTACAATTGTTAAACTTTTTACAAATGTTAAGGACAGTAAGAAGGTGTGTCGGGTATAATAGTTTCCGCCGCATCTGCAAGGTGAAGGTCACAATTGACCTTCATATGTTCAGGGTCACAAATCGTGTCTTAAGCATAACTCCAAAACTATTAGGGCTGCAATCATCTAACTTCACTCAATTATAAAGGACAATGGGTGGATGTGTCCCACATCACAGCCAGGTCCTGAAGGTGAAGGTGAAGATCACATTTCAAGGTCAGACTGAAAATCATCAATATTCGTGTCTCAGCCATAACTCAGAAACAAATCATATTACAATTGTTAAACTTTTTACAAATGTTAAGGACAGTCAGAAGGTGTGTTGCGTATAATAGTTTCCGCCGCATCTGCAAGGTGAAGGTCACAAGGGGGAGGGGCATGTGTTACCTTACATTTTTCTTGTTCCCTCTGAGTTTCAATGTGTGTATTGGCACATAGAACACATTGGAACTCCGGGCCGATTTTCAACTGTCGCTAGTGATTCAGATTGTAATTGCATTGCACGATTTGTAGAACATTAAAGTGAAATTTCGCTTCTATTTAAAAATAGTCTGTCAATGATTTTCGTTATGCAAATATGTGGAGAACAGATTTTCATTTTCTGCATGGGGTTAATGTTGCTGTAGATGGGGATTACATAGAACAGGCATGTAATATATGGTTTGCCTTAGTATTTTAAAATAAAGTCATACGTCAGCATCACATTACCATCAATGACTGTTAAGTTTTTTATTCACCCTGCAAGTTTTCAGCTGCTTTCATTTTCTTCATCATCTTTAGCATCAGTCAAAACCTGATCATCCGCATCTGATCATCCACATTCCACAGAGTAGGAAGTATATTTGGGATTATATATTGTTTAGAAGTTAATCCTGCAGAAGTGAACATTGAATATTTAAATTTTATTTCACTGGTTTTTAAATACTACCCAAAATTTGGGTGATGAAATATCAGGAAAAGTAAAAGGAATGTAAACTATTATATCATGTGTGATAGAGCCTGGAGAACTCTGGTAAGCTAGTCAGTACAGTTGAAACCTGTTAATTGAATAGCCACTTTGCCAATGGAAATTATTCATTTAACAGAAGTATTCAATTGACAGGGATTGTGTCACTTTCTTGTGTTCAGGAGATAAACTTAGCATTTATTCTTTTATATCTTGTTTGACAGAGCTCCACCAGTGCTGTCAAACAAGATATGATAGCTTAAATGCCAGTATTGGATGTACTGAGGCCAAATAGGGCTATAAACAAAGAAAACTGTGGAGAGTCAGGGTAATGTCTCGACAGGTTACAAGATTTTTATTCAACAGGAGTTTACTCTTTCACCCATATTCAATGAACAGGTCAAATTTGTACTGGAGGTATGGTAAATGTTTTCGTACTGTGAAATTATATTCAGTTAACAGGGTTATTCACTTAAGAGATATTCAATTAAGTGGGCTCCACTATTTGTCCTCCGACCCTTCGGGGGACTATTGTAATCAGCAGTGTCCGTCCGTCCGTCCGTCTGTCCGTGCGTGCGTCCGTCCGTCACACCCTTGTCCGGATGATAACTTTAGTTTGGATGATTTTACTGAAACTAAATTTGGTATGTGTCTTACTTGGGTGGAAATGCAGGTCAAGTTCGAAAATGGGCACGCTCCACTGATTTCTACTGGATTTATTCCCCTTTTTCGACTTAAAAAATACAGTTTTTGTGTTGTCCGGATGATAACTTTAGTTAGGATCATTTGATTGAAACGAAATTTAGTATGCCGCTTATTTGGGTGGAAATGCAGGTCAAGTTCGAAAATGGGCACGCTCTACTGATTTTTACTGGATTTATTCCCCTTTTTCGACTTAGAAAATACGGTTTTTGTGTTGTCTGGATGATAACTTTATCTGTTTTACTTGTGAAGTAGGACCCAGTCGCCAGTGCTTCGGGTGTAAGTTCTCTTAGGCTTTTTTGGGATCCATTTGGGCTCATTGTTCCCATTGGGAACTTGGGCTCTTCTGAAAATTTTTTCGGAAAACTTTTTCTTTTTGAATTATTTTTTCGAAATGTTATAATGGATTATTTTTTTATGTATCTTTGTTTTCAAGGGTTGGTGCGAGTACTATGACTGTTTGTAATTTTTCACAATGAAAGAATATTGTTCAAATTGTAATCAGAGAAAGTCTTCCTCTGATTCTCATAGTTACTGTATTAATTGTAGTCAGTGTACTCGCACTAACCCTTGTTCAGTGTGTGTCAATTGGGATGACAAACGTTGGAGACGTGTGTCACGGTATGTTGTTAGCGGGGAGAGGTCCATGCCGGTCCTCTCTCCGCAGGGTCACTCTAGTTTTTCAATCTCTTTTTCAGAGGAACAAGAGCAGGGTGATGTTTCCGTGATGTCTTCGCAAAGTGTGCTTCCGTCAAATGAAGAGTTAGCGGCAAAGTGCTCATGCAGATATGTCAATTGCCTGGAGTTCCCTAGTAGGATTGACGGCTTTGGCGTCCGCTAGCTCGCCTGGAGTAGCGACCATTCAACGAATGGCTCGGCCGCCGGGTTCGTTTGTTGCGGTCCAGGAAGGAGATTTGGGTGATGCGAGCACTATAAAAATACAATGTGCACCCCCTGTGACGACAGATATGAGGATGGTTTGGATGAAGCCTTTTACTCCGTTTCCTAGCTCGTCCAGTTCCGCATGGGCTGCGAGCGAGAGAGGTCCCTCTCTCGTACAACAACATCTGTCCCCAGATGTTGTGGTACATAATGTTCCTCAGTCGGAACATACATCCACTGCTCGGGACGCTCCATTATATAGACAGTCCGGAGAGACTGCTCTATTGGCTTCCACATCCTCACGACAGCACACACGACCGCACCTTGGCTACGTGACCAGTGATAGCCAGCCAGCTTCGCCGACCAGGGATTCCACGGCGACCTGGTCACGCCATCCAGTAGCCAGGAAAAAGAGGCCTTCATAGTCTGGACGTTCGCATAAAAGAAGTATGCAGGAGTCAACGTCCAAGGCGCTTCCAGCGGCTAAATCCTGTAAGACCGCAGCTCCACAGGCCTCTGGTATGGACGTGCTATCACAGATAGCACAAATTATCGCAGCAACCGACAGAAACTCTGTCAGAGCAGGAATTATCCGGAATTATCCGAGGAAGCTTGGTCGGTACGTTCCGCTGAAGGCTCAGGCACGGACGTCCAAGATTTACAAGTGGTCCGACAGGATGGCGAAAGGGATACGGAGGAGTTGGAATTTTCCCTTTCGGAACAACATAAAATTGCCGTAGAGTTCATCCAGCATTATCTTCCTGACGTTCCTCTGGACCAAAATGCTGCGCAGCCAGATAAGAGAC
The DNA here is from genome assembly GCA_031216915.1 of Pictodentalium vernedei. Lineage (NCBI taxonomy): Eukaryota > Metazoa > Mollusca > Scaphopoda > Dentaliida > Dentaliidae > Pictodentalium > Pictodentalium vernedei. The sequence goes on from CM062293.1 coordinate 140,021,860, forward strand.
TGTTAGCGCCACTGGACACTGAATTCTTTAATCGGTTTAGGGACTTCTTCCCTGAGTTTCCGACACAGTCCAGAAATGTCTCACGGACATTTGTACTATTGAATGATACCAAAACGGGCAGGTCCAGTTTCTTATCGGCAAATGCTCTACATCTGCCGTTCATCAATTCAAGGAATAAATTTGAAACGGCAGGACAGGGCATTCCCAGAGTTCCTCTGCGTCTAGACGACCAGGCTGAAGATCTAGAATTGTCTATACCGTCGTCTATGTCACTTCCAACCACAACGTTGGAAATGACAATATCGTCTAACAGGGCTAGCTTAGACGCATTATCGTACGCAGATCACCTTACCAGAGCATTGTCATTACGTCTCGAAGGAAAAGAATTCCAGGATGTACAAACCTCCTTAAGAGTTCTTTTGAAGGCCATAGCATTCTCCACGTATAACTCCACCCTTTCAGCGGCAAATTTGGAGTTGGTTAGACGTGACGCAGCACTGGCTACATCCACGCGCGTGGATACTAAGGTGAAAAACTCTCTCAGAGTCACTCTGGTCTTTCCTCAATATATGATTAGATGACTAAGAAAGCTTCAGACTTTCTGCTATTTAAATCCGCTTCCAAAAAGTCGGATTCAGCAGAGAAGAGTAGGACAGGCACTTCTGGAGCGAATACGTCCAAGGGAAGTTCCTATAGAGGTCCCTATGCGTCCTCTAGGTCTTACTCCAGAGACCGTCAAGGCAGCGACTCAGGTAGGGGCCGTAATACTGGCCGAGATAACCGGTCAGAAGCCCCTAGGTCGACGGGGCGAGGTGTGGGCCGTGGAGGACGTGGTTTCTCCTTCCGCAAGCCTTGCAGGTCCAGGAGGTGATGGTTTAAACCTCTATCGTGTTCCAGTGGGCGGAAAGCTGTCGAGTTTCTTAACCAATTGGGAGTCATTTACGGATGACCCTTGGGTTCGAGGGGTGATTTCGGAAGGGCTAAAACTGTCCTTCAAAGGAAAACCTCCGTTGACTCGATGTCCAAGATGGACTCAGCTTCCGTCAAATCCTCAGAAGTCCAGTCTCTTCTGGAGAAGAACACGATAGAGGTCGTAGAAAACCAGGAATCTCCAGGTTTCTACAGCCATCTTTTTCTGGTTCCGAAACCAGACGGCTCGTTCCGTCCAGTCATAGATCTGAGCTGGATAAACAAGCTGATCGTGGCTCCAAAATTGTATATGGAGACCATCCGATCGGTCAGAGCGAGCATTCGGGTGAACGACTATGCTACGAGCATAGAAGATCTCAAGGATGTGTACTTTCACATCATGGTACATCCGGAGTTCAGAAAATATCTTCGCTTCGCCGTCCTAGGAGTCGTGTATCAGTTCCAAGCAATGTGCTTCGGCCTGAATCTAGTGCCCTGGGCTTTCACTCAAATAATGAACTTGGTAATGACTCATTTCTGAGCTCATTCGTCTGCGGTAACGTCGGCCTACCTGGACGACATTCTTCAGAGGTATGGCAACGAGTTAACGCTTCAGAACGATGTGCAGAATCTGCTTCTATTGCTCCGACGTCTCAGTTTCATAGTAAACGAGAAGTCAGATCTGGTGCCGTCCAAGTCATTCACCCACCTGGGAATGAGCTTCGAGACGCACAACAATCTCGTTTGTCTGCTGTTAACCAGAGCAAAATTAGTCAGTTGTTACGCTCGCTATTGTCTTCACTCAGACAAAGTTACAGCGAGAGAATTCATGAGACTGATAGGTTTGTGCAGAGTTGCCGCGGATCTTATTCCGATGGGGCGGCTACGCACTTGTCCTCTCCAAATCTTTCTGACTCAGAATTGGAGGGTGAAGATTCTTTCGCTTGATACGGACATCCTCTTGTCAAATCAAGTGAAACAAGAGATTCAGACTTGGGCAAATATTCAGTGGTTAACTCAGCGAGTTCCACTGCAATTGCCGGATCCGAGTTTTACAATTATGACGGATGCCAGTCAAACAGGTTGGGGCGCAACATTGAGGCCAACGGATTTGAAGTGCCAGGGTCTTTGGGATCCGTAGTTCCTAATCAAGTACATAAACATCAAAGAAATGATGTCAATTTGGCTTGCGCTACGTCATTGGATGAACATTATTCAGAATGCTCACATGCAAATTCTGTCCGACAATACGACAGTAATAGCGTATATTCGGAACCAGGGAGGCACTCATTCCATTCTGTTATTCAAGTTAACGGAATGAATCCTTCTGTTTGTACTAGAACATCAAGTTCTCCTATCGGTCCGTCATATTCCGGTTCATCTGAACATATTAGCGGACTACCTTTCATGGAGGGGTCGCTTGTTGCCGTCAGAATGGACTCTCAACAAATGAGTATTCAATCAGATTTGCTACCAAGGAGAGCGGCCAATGATAGACTTATTTGCGACGCATCTCAACAATCAGTTGCAGACGTATGTGTCACCATGTCCGGATCCTTGAGCATTTGCAGTAGACGCTCTATCGATCTCGTGAGATGGAATGATAGGATATGCGTATCCTCCAGCACTGTTGATTCAGCAGATATTGCTCAAGTTAATCTCAATGCAAAATTCTGTTGGTAGCATCTCTGTCTCCACAGAGACAGTGGATAAATCTACTCAGGTGTCTGCTGTGGGACATACCGCGGATGCTTCCTCCACAGGAGGATCTCCTTTCGCAGGGGAAATCACGCAGACTGCATCACAACCCGCAAGGTCTCAACCTTCACATATCTTCACATATTTCCGTTGTGCGGTCCTTGCACGGCAAGCATTTTACAGGACGAGCAGTGGACACGATTTCTAACTGTAGGAGGACCTCCTCTTCGCTAAACTATGCTGCTAAGTGGAAGGTCTTTTGTCGGTGGTGTAGGGATCATTCTGTAGATATTTATGATCCTTCCATTCCAGACATTGCAAATTTTCTAGTATACTTGTTTGAGGAGGTCAAACTGCAGCCTGTTACCATCAAGGGTTGTAGGTCTACGATATCAGATACCTATGCACATCATGATAGTTTACAAATTGGATCTAATGTCTCTTTATCGAAATTAGTAAGAAACTTTTCGATAAATAGACCTAGAACCCTTAGATTAATTCCCAAGTGGAATTTAGCTTGGGTTCTAATTAAGCTAAAAGAAGCACCATTTGAGCCGCTTGACACAGTGGACTTCAAATTCTTATCTTATAAGACAGCTTTTCTCTTAGCCTTCTCTTCAGCTAGAAGAGTTAGTGAGCTTCATGCACTATGTGTGGATGATTCTCACTACCGTAGTGTGGGAAATAATATCACTTTCACTACTAATGTTGGATTTTTGGCTAAGAATCAGGCTCCTAATAAGTATCCGGAACCTATTGTTATTAAGGCTCTTCCGTCTTCAGACGGGCATAGGCCTTTACTCTGTCCTGTTAGAGCTATACGTATTTACAAACGTAGTTCTGAGTTTATCAGAAAGAGTCGTAAGCGTTTCTTTCTGTCTCTGATGCCTAATAGAAGGGACATTTCGGTCCATTCTATTGCTAGGTGGTTTCAATTAACTATCCGTACTGCTTATAATAAATTATCTTCAGCTCAGCAGTCTGTGCTTAAGATTTCAGCTCATGAAGTAAGAGCTCTATCTACATCTTGGGCTTACGCAAATGGTGTTGCTATTACAGATTTAATGAAGGCTGCATATTGATCTCAGCCTTCCACTTTCAAAAATTGTTATCTTAGAAATTTTGAGTCCATTTCTGGAGATCTACATTGTTTAGGTCCGTTATCTGTTGCTCAGAATGTCGTCCACTAAACAAGGCAAGGAGAGGGGGGGGGGGGGAGGTTTTTCCCTTAGGTCATCTGCTTTATACTGGAGTCAGTAATTCTGAGTCGGCACCGGGATGGTTTTAAAGTGTAAAGCTAATGTTTACTCATCCATGTAATCTTTTTAAAGTGTAGCTTGGTGTGAAGCATTTGTATATGTCACGTGTCGTACGGGCGTTAATATACAATCCTCGGACACTTTTAATGAGTATAAAGAGTCTCATTTCTCTGGACTTCCTTTATTTATTGGCTTTCCTTTCAAAATAATTAGTATAACGGGTTATACTGGATGTTAATAGAGATCATTGATGTTATTGTGCTCAATTACAGCATGGTGTTGTGTCTTTGTTTATTGATGCAAATAAGAAAGATACATGTAAAGCCTGTTTCTCGTTTTCTCCTCGAGGGGATAATTCTGTTATATGTAGTTGAGCCTATTGGATTTTCCTTTATGTCCTAGACCCTCCAATCTTTTTACTATTCAGCTAAGTCTGGCTCATTGGTACAGTATAAAAATGTTAAAAAATTTATAGTAATTTATATATTTTTTATACTTACCAATGACCCAGACGGGGATGGCCCTCCCATGAGTTGGGAACTCATACCTCCCTGCTGAGTACATAATGCTTACCAGGCACTGGTTGTAAGAATGACAATTGGCGCCAATTTCGAGACCTCCTTGACACTGCGCATGCGCAATGGAGTAAAAGTATGGAGGACCATATAGGTCATGTTATTTTTGGTTTTTGATGCAAATTTTGGGGATTTGGGGGGCAAAATTTGTGTTTGGCCCTAAATATTTAAGAGTTGGCACCTGCTAAGTCTGGGTCATTGGTAAGTATAAAAAATATATAAATTACTATAAATTTTTTAACTTTCATTATTTTTTCATTTTTTGTCACAAAAACATAGGTTATGGGAACGAGCTTGTCGAGGTAGAATATTTTCAGAGTAAACTGAGTGGGTATGCATTTTCAAGATTAAACCAATTTCACTCTTTCCAAGCACAGTGCCGGCAGACGAGGGCAGTGAAATGACAACTGGGGAACTTTGTTTCTGTTCTTCGCCTGTTGAGGACGTCAGCACTCTGCGTCGGTCTGTGGAAGGCTCTCTCTGGGAGCGCCACACGGAGTGGTGTCGGGGGATGGAGTTGTCAACGAGGGAGAAGTATTGGTTATCGACCTATTTCTGCTGTTCCTGTTTACTACTGGACAAATTCTCGTCTCTTAACTCAAGTGTGTTAGTTACACAAGCCACTAGCGACCAAGACCAAGTAAAGATGAACGGTTGTTAGTCCGATTCCAGTGTTGCATGATACAATCTCCGGGAGACAACAGGTAGACAGCCAATCTGGCTATGCCATCTCCCTGCGGTATACAGGTATAATTGATTATTTTTGCTCTGAAATTATGTATTTATATTTTTTGTTGTATACTGCTAAATAAAGATTCATTCATTCATTCATTCCAATGAAGGGTCATAGCCTATGTTTTGAGACAAAAAATGAAAAACATTAGTTATTCCAAAATTTATTTTTGGAAGTGTCGTCTACTTTTCATGTTAGGTAAAGGGTTAATCGAAAAAGGTAAGTGAGAATCCTTGATTTTTTCAGTTCCTTAAATTATGGAAAACCCAGATAAAATTATTGGCAAATTTTTAATATTCTGTTATTGGATTGATTGGTTTTTGTTTGGTAAAAAGTAATGTGTGTTCATGTATTGATGAATATGTTGTATGTGCATCAAAATCACCTCTTAATGCATTTTGAATGAGTTATTATTTGATCAGGTATGAAACAACAAGCAATTCGAGGTTTGCTGAAGGCAGAAATTTCTTGTAAATAAATCATTACATTCTTCAGACTTATTATTAACTTTTCTTTTCAGGATTCTTGTAGTGCTTGAATTCCTTGAATGTACTGAAATATTAAAATCGGATATCAGATGATCAGATTTAATTTCAGCAATATTCAACTTGCCTCACAATGAGTTGAATAGTGCTGTTGAATATTGCTGGAATGCATCTTCTCTATTTGACAGAATGTCCACATAAACAGTAATGGAATAAGAATTGTATATTGAGTTGCAGAGATGATGTTAATGTGACATTTGGACAGGAAGTATTGAGTAGAAATTCTCTCAGCTAACCTGTCCATGTAACAATGTGTATCTTTTGGAGAGTAGATTACTTGATTTTGATCCCCCACCCCCCCCCCCCCCTCCAAAAAAAAAGAAGAGAACTTCTCATCTAGAGCTCCTTAACTGGTAGAGTGCTAAATTATTTTTGGCCATCAAATCTTGTACATGTCTTTGCCTTGCACTCTCCAATAAATTGTAACAAGGCAAACCTTTACAGACTTATTAATATCACTTCAAAGATAATATCAAAGCACATCCACTGAATATGTGCCTTGAAGCTGTAGTACCTGCACTCCAGAATAAAGCCCAAATATGGGCTTCCAGCACTCTACCAGTTAAATACCCTTTATACAGGGAATATCGTGAAAACTCCTTGAATTGCCAACTTGTTCAAGTGCAGGAATCCTGTTTCTCCAAATGGTTTCCGACAATTATGATTTGAAAAAAAGATTTTAGAATCAGATTTTAGAATTCCCCACATATACAGATCTATCTGGTCTAGCACATCCATTGTAAGCATTCAATCTTTTATATCTTGTTAGACAGAGCTCCATACTATCTATTATTGATTTGAAGGTATTGTTAGTTTTATGAGGGGTTATTCTATTGCCGTCAACCTGTATGTCATTCTGTCCATACATCTGTCCAGAATTCTTGTGTTTTGTGTTTTATGAATCAATTTTGATGATGGTTCTCTGACTTGACCACTAACAAGTGAACATGCACATATTCCCCAAGTTTTCCGTCTGCAGTGATTTCAACCAAGATATCTTTTCTTGATTTTGAAAATTTAATATAGATTTCTACATCGTGTGTATAACTCCTGCAATTATGAACCGATTTTGATGAAAATTCTCAAACTTGACCACTAACAGATAAACATTCATATCATTCCAAATTTTCAGTCTGTGGTGCTTTTAACCAGATTATCTCCCCTTGAATTCAGAAGAATTTTTAAGCAGCAGTAATTTTAATCAAGTTATCTTGTCTTGAACTTCAGTTTAATGCAGATTTCTGTATGAAATTTCTTTGCACGCAAGTATTCCTACATAGATGAGTTTGATGATGCCCTTATATACGGTTACTTTGCAAATGGACATGTGACATTGCAAAATTTTCAAGCTGTGACAATTGATCCAAATTATCTCCCCTTTACTTTGATTCAATATAGATTTCTCTATAGACAGTTTGGTGCACAAATGCTCCTACATTTAAGAACTGATTTTGATGCAACTTCTCAGACATGCCGACAAGCAAGTGAATATCTGCATTTATAGTAGTAAATTACCTTGTTCAGTTTTCATTTTCACAAATTATTGGAAAATAAATGTATAATCTAACTTCACTATTAAAGCATAAAATGTTGACATGTTTATCCTCGAGCACCTCAACAAACACTCCCTTGTCACTCTAAATCATTGGGAGATCGACATTTGTGCAGATGACAGTTCTATAGTTTTCAACATTCAGACCAATTTGTAAATTTACGAGTATCATCCCAGGTGATGAGTGTAGCCTTGCTCATTTTCAACACAGACCCACTATTCAGAGGACACTTAGGAATGATGGTTTGAGATAATAGGTACATGAAATTCAATGACTTCACATCCCACCTGATGCAAGTACATTTTAATTGCACCATTAGATAAGCCCAGAGGAAAAAAGCTAAAAAATGAATCAAATTGCAATAAACACATCCTGACCAATCATATACATGAAAATCAGATATCCTTGAAAAAATTTAATTACATTTACATTTAAGTCATTGTTATTTATGTTCAGAAAGTTATAGTTTAGATTTTTCTGCATAACTGATGCCATTGAAAAACTAAAGTTTTTTAACCAATATATGTGTGTAGAACTGAAAGTATTTTGTTGCAGCATTATCAGGCTTTCTCACTGTTTAATTGACTTGGTATGATCATTTGAAACATTGAATTTTATCTTTAGTGTATCTTATTGCAGGGTTCTTAGAGGCTTGAAAAACCCTTGAATTTTCAACCTTAGCCATAAAAAGGCTTAAAATCCTGTAATTGTCTTGAAAATTCCTTGAAAATATGCAAACCACCTTTAAAAGTCCTAAAATTTGATTATATCTGCAAGTAACTGTTTTATTTGTTAAGCATGACAATAAAGTGAATGTAAGGCAGCAATTTATGTTTTGAAGTAAATTCAGGTGCAGTAAATTCTGCAAATTAACTTCATTCAAACTGACACAAATGTTTCTCTACTCCTAAAGTCTCTACCCCCACTAACAATACACTTCTGCTAACAGACTTGTCAGTGTAATCAGTGGGAGGTTACCAAAAACCTAAATGGCCCAAAACCAAAACAGCTGTTCTGGGAGTAATAGAAAGTGTTCTCATCCATTTTGGACCCAGTCGTAGAAATTGATTAAACTGTAATTGTCATAATTGTTTTTATTTTTACCTGAATAATTTGTTCCTTGGCTGCAGCATTGCAAATGGCATCTTGTTGCACTCGAGGAATGAACTAGAATAAATAAAATACTTCGGACAACAATCAAAAAACATATTTTTACAAACAGAATGTTTTAGTGAAGATTTAATAATGAAAGTAGATGGGTTTATTTAGTTAACTGGTAAAGTGCCGGAAGCCCATATTTGGGCTTTACTCTGAAGAGCAGGTGCCTCAATTTCAAGGTTTCATATTCTGTGGATGTGCTTCATATCATCTTTGAAGTAAAATTATTTATTCTTTTTGGAGTTGCCTTATTACAATTTATGGGAGAGTGCCTATGGGCACTCTCCCATAAACTGTAAAAAGGCAAAGACATGTGAAAAAATTTTCACCATCAAAAATAATTCAGCACTCTACCAGTTAAAGAATTGCCCTAAATTTTATATATCTGGCCCTTAAAGGCCTTGAATTTCAAAATGATAATTCTGTATGAACCCTGTATTCTCATAGCATTGTTAGCACACAAAAGTTTACTCTTCTCTGATGTTGTACTGCAGGTGCTCCGACACTTGACAGTTTGGATAATAGTTAGTAGGAAAACTCAAATAACCTGTGCTGTTGTTTCTGCTCAAGTGTTGTCAGCCTGAATAGGCATTAGCTCTTGACAAGAAACAACCGCTGATTGCCCATAAGTACAGTGGAGCCACTTAATTAGATATCTTGATTGAATAATCATATTAATTAAATATAACTTCCAAACACTAAAACATTTACCATAACTTTAATACAAATTTGAGGGGTTAATTGCATATGGGTATAGAGTAAACATCTGTAAATTAAATAACAAAAATCTTGTAATATGTTGTGTAATTACACTAATTGCTGAATTTCCCTTGTTTATAAACTTCTTTGGCTTCACTACATCCAATTGCAGGCATTTAATCTGTTTGTCAAGATATTGTAGAATAAATGCGTAGTTTATCTCCAAAATACAGGAAAGTGGCCACATCCCTGTTAATTGAATACTTCTTTGAACTGAATAATTTCCACTGGCAAATTAACATTTAAATTAACAAGATGGGTTTTATTTGTGTTCAAAAAATGTGCTTGTAATTCCCAGGCCTGTAAGAGTTAACTCATTTGAGAATTAATATTTGTTCCTAACAAAAATTTCTTCATAGAGTTCTGCAGGGCCTGGTATTTAGGGGATGACCTTGAATTTGACAAAGGGTCATTTAAAGCTTTGAAATCCTGGAAAATGGGCAGGGGGGGGGGGGGGGGGGGCTTTAATTTTCACGAAATAAGACAGATGAAGCATGCATTACCTTGTCATAACTACATAGTTTTAAATGCCATACTTTGCGAAGACTGGGCCTTGAATATCCTTGAATTTGGAGGTTGTAGGGCTTTGAATGGTGCTGAGAAACATGAATAAAAACAACCTTGAATAGGCTTGAATTTTATCGGTCCTAGCCTGCAGAAACCCTGCTTTAGCTTTCTTGTAGAATACATACATGCATTCCAGTCAATTGTAATAAAATATGTTTCATGAACAGAAGTTTTATCTTTGCCAAGTGACTATGGCAAATCTTGGGTACTTTTAGAATTTTCAAAAGAGCTCAACTGTTGATTATGTAGAAATATCGGCTCTCAGTACTGGACCCATTAATGACTTAAAAATATATTTCATGTTTCATGAACAGAAGTTTAATCTTTGCCAAGTGGATATGGCAATTGTGAATCTAGGGTACTTTTAGAATTTTCAGAAGAGCTCATCTGTTGATTATTTAGAAATATCGGCTCTCAGTACTGTACCCATTAATGCCTTATATGTGGATTGAGAACTCTGATAATTCCAGGAAATATTGCTCCCAGTGGGTGGCCAAGTTCCAAATCACCTAGTTTAGGCTGGACAGTTTAATGGCAGGATAGCATTTGGTTTACAACAATGAGATTAAGTCCATTTTATGGGCAACATAAATATTACCAAATACCTAAAACTTTATTTTTCCTATATATACTGTCATAAGAATTGAACTAACAGTAAACCTTGCTCAACATTAAACCTTTACCTGGCATACCAGCCATATCCAGCCAGTGCTATTCACAAAAAATCACCCTTTAAATTTCAGTATTGGCCTCAATACCATAGCTTATGACACATAATTGGAACAAGTTTGTCAAGTTTTACAAATTTTTGAAGATAAAATCTAAACTGCAAATGTCAGCCTGCAACTAAAATCCCGCCTAGTGGTGTGTTTTTTGTCATTATGTACTGATGAAATTTATCCGTGTACACCTTTTACAGTGACCTATTACATTAGATTAAAACCCACCATCATCTCCTGTTATCATAGGTCACGAAAAGGTGGAGTATGGGGGACTGGAATCAACAACATGAGGTGGAGTTTTTCATGTATTTCATGAGTTCAGAAAGTGTGTGTGAAATACAGGATTCATAAGTGCAGAAAGTGTGTGTGAAATACAGGAAAAACTCCACCAAGGATCGTTGCTTTCTGTCCCCCATACTACTCTGGCCGAGTTGTGTTCTGTATTTATACCACAATTAAACTTCAGTGAAAGAAGCTGATATTTTTCAATAAGAATATTACCTTTTGCGGTCTGATAATTTTCTTGCTTGACAGTGTTTTGTGTCGAGGCAGTTCATTCACGACATTACATCATTCAGATACATCCACTCAGATGTATTCTAACATGAAGTTCTTATGCATAATCCAGATTCCACGTACCTACATTTCCCAATGTCTGTATTGTAATGCGTAACACTGAATATCACACCAGTCGTGGTATAAAGACTTTATATTTTCAGTGTTGTCTAGATTGTGTTAAATGGTTTAAATACAGTTGTGACCAGGCCTGTAGTTTGGGAAATCCTAGAAGAGCAACTAACACCCTCCTGGAATAAGGGTAAGGAGAGTGACTGCCTTCATAGTATAACAGTCTCCTCACTATGATGGGAACCCTGTACCATTGGCCTTTCTTTAACACCATTCATTGGGAGCTGTTAACCTTCATAGGTCTATTTCTGACTTTCACAAACTTTGTGTTATGTGTTAAGCTTACTTATTTAAAAAGGATTGGCAAGCAAGTTATACAACTTACATTAACACCTCTCTTTGGTCCAATAGCGTGGATATGTCTTGAATACTAAGATCTTTATCCAGCACAGAGCGTGCCTTTCTCTGAACAAGGAACTGCCATCTTCATTTCTACCTGATGGGATGGTACACTGTGACAATATCAATCCCCCTACGATTGATACTGACCAAAAGAGTTGGACACCTCGGGAACTTACCCCGACTCTGGATTGATACTGGGACCTCTGGCATGAGAGACCAGTGTTCTTATCCACTTCGTGACTCTCAGAACAGGTACTTTGACTTAAAATTAAGAAATGGTCTTGTGGAAATTAATCAAATTACTTTGGCAGGTGTTTCTGGTGAAGAAGCAGCCAACACTTGGCATTCACCACTACACTGTTTGGTTCACCACATGTGGTGCAGTAGAAAGTCAGGAAAATTGCCCAGACCCTTAACCCTTAAGGGTCTGGACTATTGTCCTCAACTCACACCTGACCACAGCCTGTATATGTCTAGTGGCTTAACAGCGATTTCTAGTCAAGTCTTGGCTGCCTTAACAGGCAGCCAAGACTTGACCAGAAACCACAGCCTATCTAATTTGTCTATTGTCAGCAGGACCTACTGATGATTGCATGTTAAAGGCACCTGTTCTGAGGGCGTAAAAGTCAAAAATAGTCCTTTAAGGGTTTACGCTCTAATTCTAATTCTGATTTGATCATTTTTTACTACATCAGAACAGGCACCCGAACTTGCATTAAATTGGTTAACTCACAAGTTACATTCTGAGTACCTTGGCAGTTGTTTCTAGGCTTGTCCTGGCTACCAAAAAAGGATCCAAGACTTGCCTAAAAACAATTGGAACACCATAGGGTGTAGGCTGTCAAAGTGTAGCAAAAATGTATAAAAATCTGCAATCCCTTAAGGGTTAAGAGTTAAAAGAGACTATGCTTCCATTAAAATTTAATGTTCAAAAACATGTTATAGAATTCCACAGTGTATCAATGATTTTCCATGAGACATTTACTGCTCTCCTTGATTTCAAATTTGGCGAGCTGAAGAGGGCAAGGGTAATCTCTTATCTCCAATCTACAGGCCTGTGAGACATTTAGTTAGTTAATTATGTTCAAAACATTCTGTTTTTTTTTCAAGATTCCTGATAGTGGCTTCCAGCACTGGGACTGTTTCTGACTGTTACATGGTGTGTGAGGGTGTGTGTGTGTGTGTGTCATTATGTAATTATGATATTAATTGTTTATCTATTCATGTGTGAATTGTTTCATATTTAATGCTGTCTTTATATTTTGTATGTCATCACATATCTTGTTAGTATGATGTAGATGTGTGGTAAATTAACTGTGATGCAAAAGTTGGTTTACTGTTCTAATCTTGAATTTTCAAAATATAACTGTTTTTGCACTAATTAAGTACTGGTTTTCTGTTGCATTTGTTGTCTGCTTGTTCCACCATTCTTGAGAGAAAAATCTTAAAACAGGGTGGAAAAATTCTAGAATCTACTTTTGCTCCAAAACATAAAAGTCAGTGGTGGACTGGTGGTTACTTATGTATGTGCTACCTATAAAAGCAGAGTACCAAGCAGCTGTACTTTAATCTGCGACAGTTTTCTATGATTTTGCACAATAATTTAATATCAGTGAGAAATAAAATTTCAAGACTCCTGTCACTTTTGAAAATAATGCAAAATTATCCAATTGACCTTTAGCTCCACCCAACAGTACAGCCATTGAGTTTCCCAACGAGCCTTGGATTCAAGGGACAGTCTTGAATTTGATTAAGGGTCATTCAGTGTCTTGAAATCCTGAAAAATGTGTCCAGAGGCCTTGAAAGCCTTAAATATTCATGATAGAAGCATGTAATCATAACCAGATATATGTCAGAGTTTGTGAAGGCATAGTCCTGACTGGGACTCTCTGATCATTACTTCACTCCAACGTCCCTTGTAGTGGGAGGGGGCGTGGTGGCTCAATAGGTAGAGGTGCAGGCTGCAAACCGAGAGGTCCTCGGTTCAAATCCCATCTGCGGCAACCACATTGTGTCCTTGGGCAAGACACTTCACCCCAATTGCCCACATGGGGGCATGGTGGCATTGTGTACTAAGGTGTACTACATGTCAATGGTGCACCGGTCTTCAACCAATACTGACCCTGCTTGTGTGGAGTTGGTATGTTGGGGAGCTGACAGTTGACCATTGCTCGGTGATTCTCTCCGGGTATTCTGGCTTCCTCCACCCATAAAACTGTCATGGTCATGATTAGCCATTGTGCAGAAATATGTGACCTTAAACACCAATAAATAAATAGGGAAGTGGGAGGAGGGGGTAATAAACAGAAGTCCTTGTTAGGACTAGTGAAGGCAGGGCCTTGAAAATCCTTAATTTGGATATTGCAGAACCTTAGAAAATTCTGAAATCTATTGAGAAACAGACTTGAATAGCCTTGGACAGTAATATTAACAAAAATTGTCACTAATTTTAGTTGTTTTTTTTTTTAATTTTGCCCTCAAAACATGGTTTATGATACTCAGTGGAACCTGCTCATCAAGATGTTCCAATGCGGATGGGTCACAAGCTATATTTTGTAGTCAAAGAATGCACATTTTTTAATTATTCAAGAAATTTTATTGCAACTGTTCTCTCATCTTGTTCACTCAACTGACTGTAAGTCATGATTATATTTTAAATTTTTTTCTCCACAACCACTGGTCAGAATCTTTTGATATTTAATAAATATACCACATCCATAGAATGGTCAGATACAAGTTTGTTCATATTTTGGCTCAATACAGGAGCCCAAATTTTTAACTTAGGGCAGTATGGGTAGTAATCTTTAAAAATCTTCTTTTTCAGAACCACCAGTCAGAATCTTTTAATGTTTGGTATAGATCATTGCTATGAGGGTCAGATTCAAGATTGTTCAAATCAAGTCCCTCAGTTGACATTTGGGCTTCCTATGGAAGCCCAAATTTTAACTTAGTGCCATATGGGGGGGGGGGGGGTAATCTTTAACAATCTACTTCTTCAGATCCACCAGTCAGAATGCTTTCATATTTGATATACAACATCTCTAGGGGGTTCGGGTTCAAATCTGGTCCCTGGGTTAATATTTGGGCTCCCTATGGTAGCCCGAATTTTAACTTGGTGCACAATGAGGAGATTTCTTTAAAAATCTTCTTCAGATCAACCAGTCAGAATCCTTTCATGTTTGGTATACAACATTTCTAAGGGGTGGGGGGGGGGGGGGGGGGGGTCAGGTTTGTTCAAATCGAGTGCCTGGGTTTATATATGGGCTCTCTAAAGATATTAGGAATAATCTTTAAAAATCTTCTTCAAATCCACCGGTCAGAATCTTTTGATATTTAGTGTACAGCATCCATAGGGAGGTCCGATCTTTGTTTGTTCAAATCAAGTCTGTGGGTTAATATTTGAGCTTCCTATTGGAGCCCAAATTTTAATTTAGTCCAATATCAGGAATAATCTTTAAAAATCTGCTTCTTGAGAGACAATAAGAATCTTTCAATATTTGGTATACAGCATCTTTTGAGGGTTCAGATTCAATTTGTTCCAATAAAGTCCTGGGTTGATATTTGTGTTCCCTATGTGGGGTGGGGGAGGGGGTGGGAAGGGGCAAATTTTAACAGTAGTTCAAAATTGGTAATATTCTAAAAATCTTTTTACTCCAGAACCACCAGTCAGAATCTTTTGATATTTGGTTTTCATCATCTTTCAAGTTTGTTCAAGTCAAGTCCCTAGGTTGATATTTTGACTCCCTAGTTTTGCATTACTGAAAATCTGGGCATTATTTCTGTGGTAGCATCACAATACTAGAAAAAAATCATCTGGCATGGACAGCAAAGTTATAAATAAATAATTAAATAACTTCATTCCTCTATTTTGTTAACTAGCCATAGATGGTAATTAAATCCTTCTTTAAACAACTTTGGTCAGGTGAGTGCCTCAGGTCCCATGGGGCCTCTTATTAGCTAAAAGGGTTAATGTCTTCGACTTGGACAGTTTTCTAGAGTTTCCATGACATCACAACCCATGTGTTGACAGGTTTGGCAGTGATTTCTAGTCAAGTCTTGGCTGCTTGTATAGGCAGCCAGGACTTGACTTGAAACCACTTCCAAGGAAAATTTAATGCATTCTTTTCTCGGGATTGCACAGAGAAACACACAAAGTTTTATCATTTTTCCCTGTTGCAAAATCATTGTGTTTTGGCTCCTTTTTTGGGTGTTAAACATTGAATTTTGTAATTTTACAACTGTAGTAGTCATGTAGCAATGCTATGATTAGTTCTAGAATGCCTGATGTTGAAAGCCCTCTAAAATGGGCAATATGGGTATTAACGATTGGTTGGACTTTTCTTTACATCCATTTTGTGGTCATGATTAGCCAGTGTGCAGAAATATGTGACCTTAAAAACTAATAAATGAATATTATCCAAAAGATCTTTGTCATGTAATGAGCCTTTAGCAATTTGTGTGGCCTTGAGATTTTTCCAGAGAAACCATTATGCTTTTTTCTGATGTTAGAGATCAATTACTGGCACCAGAAGAGGATGACTATTAAGTTGCGATGGAGCAAGGTGGCTATGTATGGTACACATAATGCCAGCATCCGGGGTGGCCATTCATCGTTTGTCCATCCTTTGTATGTCCGGCATCTGTATCCATTTCTTTGGCATTCGATAACTTGAAAATTATTTCTTGGATTGTCAAGTTACTGTATATTTGTGTTCAGGTTACTGATGTGCCGAGCTGTATAGTTTTTGGTGTAAATCTGATAATTTGATCCTGAGATATTAACTCTTTATCCTTCAAATTGAGAATTCTTCCAATCCCTTTGGCATGAGATAACTCAAAAAATATCAATCCAATTGTCATGTTACTTTATATATATCTTCAGGTTACGGATGTTCCGAGCTGTATAGTTTTTGGTGTAAATCTTTTATTTTGATCCTGAGATATTAACCCTTTATCCTTCAAATTGAAAACTCCTGCAATCCGTTTAGCATTCGATAACTTGAAAAAATTTTACTTGGATCGTCAAGTCACTTTATATTTGTGTTCAGATTACTGATGTGCCGAGCTGTATAATTTTTGGTGTAAATCTGATACTTTGATCCTGAGATATTAACCCTTTATTCTTCAAATGGAAAATCCCTCCAATTTGTTTGGCATTCGATAACTTGAAAAAATTTTACTTGGATTGTCAGGTTACTTTATATTTGAGTTCAGGTTATTGATGTGCCGAGCTGTATAGTTTTTGGTGTAAATTTGTTATTTTGATCCTGAGATATTAACCCTTTACCCAATGCAGACGATATCAAAATTTATTTTTTCAAATATCATTTTTTCAAATTTTTCAAAAAATTTCGACAAAACCATATGTGACCCCTCATTGGAACGAGCTCGTTCCAACGAAGGGTCACATGATATGCTTTTGTTGAAAATTTTTGAAAAATAATATTTTTTCAACTACTGAATTCGCATATTATGCGGGCGGATGCGGTCAATTCATTGGGTAAAGGGTTAACCCTTTATCCTTTAAATTGAAAATTCCTCAAATCCCTTTGGCAATTGATAACTTGAAAAATTTTGCTTGGATATTTCAAGTTACTTTATATTTGTGTTCAGGTTACTGTCTGCCGAGCTGTGTAGTTTTTCGTGTAAATCTGATAATTTGATCCTGAGATATTAACCCTTTATCCTTCAAATTGAAAATTCATCCAACCCCTTTGGCATGAGATAACTCAAAAAATATCAGTCCGATTGTCATGTGACTTCATTTTATCAAATTATTTTCTGTGCTCAAAACCATATTAACTGTTTAACCCTTTACCTAATGAATCGACCACATCCACCCACTTAATTTACAGATTGAGCAGTTCAAAAAAATAAATTGTTAAAAAATTTCAATGAAACCACATCATGTGACCCCTCCCTCATTGGAAAGGGCCCATTTAGCTGAATTCAATGAGGGGGACACATGATATGGTTTTGTTAAAATTTTTTGAAAAAAATTGAAACAATATAATAAATAAATAAATTTTGATATCTTGTTCGTTTAGTAAAGGTTTAAATAAAATATAAATTATTTTAACAAACTCATGCCCTTAACTCTTTACCTGCTGAGTATTTTCTAGATATTTCTCATCAAATCTAGTCATGATTGCTGTAAAGCAGCCATGACTAGATTTGATGAAAAATTAGTCTAAATCTAACATAAGAAATTATTGATGAAAAAACCCATTCAGTTTACATGGGGAAAATACAATTAAATGTGCCCAACTTATACTTATTTCAGTAACAAGAGCAGTCATGTGCTGGGCAGGAATTTCTGCCAGCAGCATGCAAAGAGTTAATACTGCATCAAACTTAATGTTACTTAGACATATGAAAGGGAAAGGGAGTGAAGTAGTTCAATCGTTAACGATTCATTGGACTTGAAATCAAAAGGTTGATTGTCCGATCATGTCCCACATTAGTGCTATGGTACATTTGCCTTCAACCAATGCTAACCCCGCTTGTGCTCTTTACTTTCCCAGTGGTTCTCGAGTTTCCTGCTCCTGAAAACGGTCAGACACGATATGACCCCAGCTATTGAAAGTCTTGTTAAGACTCAGTAAAACAAACAAATGAAGGGAAGAGATTAATGCACAGATGATAAAAGTAACCCTGCTCCCTCCCCTCCCCAACAGAACACATTTATGAAGGCTTTTAAAAATTGTGTCCTAACAAACCTTTCAAAGGGCAAGAACTTAAAGTTAGTCTGACTGATAGTATAAGGGTGACCCCAGCATTGTTGCAATATAGCCTTAACTATTACCAGGAAGACTTCATGATATGTGATCTCTGTTCTGAAGTCATACCGTTTGTCGAAATAAGCCATTATGAATTGAAGGCTCGATACAACCTCCTTTTGTTTATTCCTCATCATGTCTAATAAACTTAAATGTTAAAAATTTATAAACTACCAATAGTATAGTAAGCCTATTGATATTCTGTACAAAAACAAAATTCTGTCTATAACATGTTGTTAATTTACACTTAGCTCACCATAGTTTGCTGCTTTCCAGGTGAAATCTAGTGAAAACTGTATGTTACTGTTTCTGGTTGTTTTAATCCTTTGAACCCCAGCGGACGTTTTTCCAGCCAGCAACATGATATGTCTTAACGTCATTAAATAGGATGGCTGTTCAGTAAATGTGTGGGGTAGACCAATCAGTATTTTCAACGTGCAGCCCTAAGGCTGCATGTTAAAAATATTGATTGATCTACCCCAAATAATGAATATGGACTTTTAATTGCTGCCATTGAACTTGCATGGAAGATACCACTAGAGTTCAAAGGGTTAAAGCCATAACAAAGCTAATATTTTGTTTTTATCATATTTCCATTTTATTTCTGTTGCAAGAGATTGTATGAGTAGACTGAGAAAGAAATCACAACACTTTTTACGAGAAGCCATCTGTATGCAACTAACATAATGCATTTATTTGAAAGCACTTGTTAAAAATACTGTGCATCTATTTTTGTAATTACATGCATTGAAGTTAATAAATTGTTTTAATGAAGAGAGTCTCTTCTAAGTTTATCAGGAAAATATATCCTTTGACCCACGTGGAAATGAGCTCACTGCTAGTAGTCTGGTCGCCAAACCCCCGAAAATCACAAATGCTTGTTTTGGCGTATAAAGTTTATTTCTTGATGGATTTTGCAAATTTAGACATTTGAGAACAATATTCAATCGGCTGACCATCTGTCAGCCTCGAGCAATTTTTTTTATAGAGTCTTGAAAAGGTATATACCCTACCCCGAATTTGATACCAAATGTGAAAACACCTATATTTGAATATTCTGTAAATTCTCATTACTAACATGAAATTTATCGGTAAACCTTACTATTTGTACACTTGGCATGGTTTGTAGTATCATATACTCCAGAATTCAAAATTATATCGACACACAAAAATCCAATATGGCCACCGTGTCGGATCGTCATGTCGAAATTTTAACTTTTTTTCTCTGTTGCACCATAAATCGTTTATTCTGTGAAACAAATTGTATCTTAATTGTGCCAGTTCATGCTCTGCCATCATGGAGCATCCATTTGTGCTCATGATGATACCAAAATGGGCACCATGTGTTGAATACTTCGATCGATATAGCGCTTTCACCGAATGACACTATAACCAGACGGAGGCTAAAATTTCAATACATTTCTGGTAGCTGTACCAACGGTCATATATATAATAGTTACGGACGGAGGATCGAGTTTTGTCATGGAATCACATACACACTACTCGGGATAGGTGTTCTTACGATGTCTCAGGCAGTAAATTCCTGAACAACACGAATAAAGAGCGTTGTTAGCAGCAAACAGCGCTCTTTACTACACCTGATACTAAGCGAGTAAGGATGTTAAAAAATCCACCACATTCAAATCAGTGATATCTGATCACTCAACGTGTGAAGACGTACTTTCGCTTCCATTCATTGTTGGGTTTTCGTATCAGTTTCGATCGTGCTTACTGGCTGAAATTAATAATAGATTACCACTTTTATTCACATTTTGTTGAATTGAAATTATTCAATTCGTTTATTGTTTCTTTATTGTTGACATTGTAACCCATTTTTGGCCGAGTGAAGTTCCCCTGTTAATTTGTTCTTTGAAGCTTGACAGTAAATTGTCAGAATATTATGTCTCAAAGGTGCTATTTTTCAGATATTTATAAGTGCTCTGATTTGAGCGAGAAACGCTTTGTCAAAGTATTGGCTACAAGAATACAGAAGGTCATTGCGAATAGTGAGATCTATGGCGACGGTCTATGTCTTGATTTGCGTCCGAGGTTCGAGGCCGACAATGATATCTCGCTCGATGCTCATAGACAATGTATCGATAAATACATACACCCACGAAACGTGGCACGAGCTAAGCAAAAGCGTGGTGCAAATGAGGAAGTTCACGACGGACCACCTCCTAAGAAAATCACCAGACGTTCAGACATCAGCACTCTCAACTTCTTGGTTGATTGCTTATTTTGTGGGCGCGAATGTAAAGTTGAGAAAGATAAAAAGAATCCCTCTAGATGGAGACCAGCTTATGTCTTCCGACAAACTCACATTAAACAAGGTACCTCCACACCGAAAGCGGAAATTCTTCAGAAGTGCGACAACCGTAGTGACAATTGGTGCATTGAAGTCCGCATTAGAGTCATTTAGGCTGTTAGTGATTTTCACGCAGCTGACAACGTGGCACGAGCTAAGCAAAAGCGTGGTGCAAATGAGGAAGTTCACGACGGACCACCTCCTAAGAAAATCACCAGACGTTCAGACATCAGCACTTTCAACTTCTTGGTTGATTGCTTATTTTGTGGGCGCGAATGTAAAGTTGAGAAAGATAAAAAGAATCCCTCTAGATGGAGACCAGCTTATGTCTTCCGACAAACTCACATTAAACAAGGTACCTCCACACCGAAAGCGGAAATTCTTCAGAAGTGCGACAACCGTAGTGACAATTGGTGCATTGAAGTCCGCATTAGAGTCATTTAGGCTGTTAGTGATTTTCACGCAGCTGACACTCGCTACCATTCTGATTGTCGTCAGTCGTTCACGGGAGAAAGATCAGTCGTTGCAAGCAAAAGATCGGCAGCATTATCAGTTGCTCCACCCGATATCGAACCACCCCTCCAAGCTGTTTTAGATTTTATGAAGAAAGACAACTCTCTCAGTTGGAGTTCTGTTGAATTGCATGGAATCTATGTTGAAAATGGCGGAGAGAGTCTGTCTCGGAGGCTCCTTGTCTCCAAATTGCCAGATTTCTTCAACGAAGAATTATTGCTCCTCAGCTCACCGTCAATTGCTACAATAATTGCAATCAGATCTCGAGTGGGTTCGCTCCTGAGAATTGATAGTGATTTCAAAAATGATGTCCCCGTGGCCATGAAGACTCTTTGCACAGAAATTTCTAAGGATGTCGAAAACATTGAACTAGATGGGAACAATTACAAGTCAACTTTAGATAAGACCACCCTTTTCGAGTATTCAAGTCAAACTGTAACAGACTTTCTTGGTAGCTTATCGCCAAAACTTGACAACACACTTACGGCACTTATGATAGGTAATATGATAACTTCTGCCATCAAAGGTGTCCCTACACCATTGCAAATTAGTTTATCTGTATTACTCCGCGATTCAAAGGAATTGGTCAAGTCCTTGAACGACTTTGGAGTAACATGCACGTATGATGATTTGTTACGGTTTAAAAAATCGGAAGCCATACTGGCCTCGAAGAGTAACAACCTGACCACAATCACTACTTCGGAAGATGGGTTGATACAGTTTGTTGTTGATAACTTCGATGCCGATATATCTTCACAAAACGGCAAGCTCAGCACACACTCGTTGGCAGTTTTGATGACGCAACCTAGCATGAAGAGAGATTCTCCCTCTCCAATGATACCGAGAGTCACTAAACTCGACATGGCTAAACCAGTTGATTACAACACTGAAAAGTCAACGTTTGATGTACCAAAGAAGCCAGAAGTCCCTCAATGCTTAATCCGCAAAGAAGTACCTCAGCTCCAAGTATTGGTTCGCATGGTCATGGCAGAACGAAGGGCGTTGGAGAATGACCTTGAATTTTTGAAGGATATTGTAACGAAACCTAACTGTCCTGAGTTCAACACCAGGTCATCCCGACAAAGTGGGCAATCCCCTCAACCAGAGACGAAGGCTGTGTACTTACCATTGATTGACATGCCACCGGCTGATCCAGACACAATTTCAACCGCCATGTTAGATGCAATGCGTCTGAGTTGACTGGGCAGAAATATACTTTATTCACTGCTGATCAACAGCTATATAAAGTAGCGTTGGATGTTCTGTGGTCAAATCACGATCACTTCGGAACATTGATTCCGAGGTTGGGAGGCATGCATATGTTAATGAGTTTTCTTGGTGCTATTGGCAACTTGATGGAGAACACGGGTTTATCTGAAATTCTTGAGTCTGTGTTCAGCGGGGTAGCCAAAATGCTAAGCGGGAAGAAGTTTCCTCAAAATATGCGCGCATTTCGGTTGTTGGCAGAAGAGCTGCTTAGAGATATCGTCAGTAGAGATGATGTTGTCTGCCTGGAAGATTTCATTGACACATTGAGTGAAATATCAGACCAGAGCAGGACTTGCAAGGTTTGGGTGGACTGCTTCATAAGACCAGTTCTTATAATGATGAAGTACGTAAGGGCTGAGAGGGAAGGGGACTGGCCCATGCATTTGGCAACTGTAAAACAAATGCTCCCTTACTTCTTTGCATCCGGCCATGTCAACTATGCTAGATATGGCTTGTATTATCTGAGGGACATGGAACGACTTCCACAAGAAGTGTTGACACAATTTCTGAAGGGATCACATGTGATGAGACATGTTGATGGCATTTGGAGCGATATGTATATCGAACCCACTTTCATGCGTTATGGCCATGGTAAGTCTGGCATCATTGGCATCACATTAAAACCAGAAACTCTGAAAGAGTGGGCATTAAGCCTTCACAATTGTGGTCAACTTTTGAATGGTCTCGCAGAGGTTAGGGAATCAGACGTCGCGAATCGAGCAGTGCTCGAACACAAAGAGGAGATGACTGCGAGAATTGCTGCTGATTGCGCTGATCGCGAGGGACTTAGAAACAAACTCGCGACAATCATACACCCCCTTGAACCCAAGCAACACCCGAATGAGATAGTCAATATTGTCAGTGGTCAGCATGCTAATCGCACTGTGAACTTGGACATGGCTGTAACACTTGGTAGACAGACGTTGACCGATTTCGAGAAGAAACTCCCGAGTGGGTTCTATTGTACTATATCAAGGCCCGTTGAAACAATGGCAGTTATGAAAAAGTCAGTCAAGTTGGGCGAGCACAAAACATGTGACAGCAATCTGATTTACTCTCGGGTGATGGGACTTCAAGCCAGCTCCAGGGAAATTAGTATAAATGATATACTCTCATACGAGTTATCACCCATTCCAACAGCTCTTTTCAATGACAATGGTGACATGCGGATATCCAAATCTAAATCGGTCATGAAGTCTGATACCGCAGTTATGATTCCAAACACTGACATGTCTGAGTCTGATATCAATGTGTCAACGTGCACTATTATAGACGGGTGTGCGCTTCTTTGGATACCCCATTGGCCTGCTCCCAATAAATTATGTCACCCGAACATGAACGATTTTGTCCATCGATTTCAAGAGCATGTAAAGCGTCGGTTATTGGTTGGAGATACATATCTTGTGTTTGACAGATACAATGAATTCAGTACTAAATGTACGACAAGGGCAAAAAGAAGTGGTGAAGCTTGTTGTCGGAAATTCACGTTGACCGCAACGTCACCATTACTTTCTCAGAAATTGGTTCTCACGGTAACTAAAAATAAGAAACAGTTGATAAGCATTATTGTTGATCATTTCAGACGTGACACACAGTTTGCTGTTGATAACACTCAACAACACACGCTATTTGTTACTGGCCAGGACGCTTCACCCATTGAAATCGATAGAGGTATAGTTATTGAGAGGCATGATATGGAAACTATGCACGAAGAAGCAGATAACATAATCGTTCAGCAAGCCATCAGAGCTGCTGATGACCACGACAATGTCATAGTTCTTGCAGACGACACAGATGTATACACATTGCTTCTACATCACTATCTCGAACAAAACCTGTCATGTAGTATGTTCATGGAATCCCCAATAAAGGGGAAGTCAGTTGTTGATATTGCAGCGACCGTTGAAGAACATAGAAGTATCATACCAAACTTGCTTGCCGCCCATGCTATCTCTGGCTGCGACACAGTTGGTGGTTGTTTTGGAATTGGAAAAGGTCGTATGTTGAAAGTCTTGAGATCCGGCGAAACTTCTCTAACGTCCGTTGGTTGTGTCAATGCCCCTTGGTCGGAAGTACTTCATCAAGCTACACGATTCATATCTTCATGCTATGGTTGCAAGGATATGGGCACCATGTCAGAATCGCGAATCAGTGTTTGGAAATCGCAAATAGGCAAGAAGGGTGCCACAAAAGTTCCTCCTTTATGTACCCTGCCCCCAACAACCGAAGCATTCACAGAGAATGTAAAACGTGCCCATCTTCAGGTATGCACGTGGAAACATGCCTTAGACCCAGCTCCACCAGATCTTGATCCTAGGGAGTTCGGATTCGTCAGAGATGAAGTCTCGAAAACGTTATCACCCTTAACTCTACCAAGTGGTATACCGGTGGCCCCCCGACTCTGTTTTGCGTATGGTACGTTGTTCCTGTTCCAACAAACAACCTTGCAAAACTAGCAGGTGTGGATGCTATTCCTCTCACTTGGCATGCACAATATTCTGTGTGTGTAATGCAACAATTGAATGTTGCAATGAACAAACGGTTTCAGCAATTGATGTCACGGTGAATCAGTCTAATGATCCAGATGGACCGTGAGGATATCGGTGACCATGTTGATCTTTTCTTGATAAATTCCAGATTGAATACTTAGTAGATAAAACATCTCTCACTCTGCATCTCATCAGGCTGGCTATGTGACCATATTTGGGATTTCTGGTATTAGGTTGAAATCCAGTTTTGACATTTTTTTCACTCCATAGTCTGTGATATCGGTTTTTCTCCTGCTCATTTGTTTCCATTATTCCTCAAAATGTAGTTAATATCATTGCACTATAATTTTGCATAGTTTTTATGTCCAGCAAAATGTATGTTGGCAGCCGGGGCATACTGGTATAGACTTCATTCGCAAAAAATATCAAAATCCACAATTTTACTACTTTCGGCGTCATTTTGGTGGAAATTCGGGTATTTTATAGTGAATCCAATGCGTAAATGATATAAATCGAGGTTGAGAACTAAATTGGGGAGACATCTCCAAGTCTACGAACCACAAGCCGAGTTTTCTAACAATTTTTGTGACTTCTTGTATTATATGGCAGGAAATCTTATTTTGACGACTTTTTCACTTCATAGATTTGATAATCATTTTCCCGTTCATATACACCATTGATACCCCTGATTGTCATCAAATATCATGAAGCTATCAATTTGCATCATTTATATGCACGAGGAATGAATCTTGGACAGTCATTGGGCACTTATAGCAGATTATTTCGAAAAAAATGGTAAAAATCCATAAATTTGCTGCTTCCGGCCGCCATATTGGCTACCATTTCAGATTTGTTTCTGGAGAAGTTAATGGTTAAGTGATGTGTTCGGAACCCTTCGGCTATTGGCATCTCATTGTGAAGATTCTGTCGCATTTTTGTGAGGTCTAATGACATCGGAGTAAAAAGTGGTATTTTACTGAAATTCGGGGTGGGGTATAAATTTGGGGGCCCTATAAAAAAAATTGCTCAAGGCTCACAGATGGTCAGCCGATTGAATGTTGATGTCAAGATACCTTAATTTTCAGAATCCATTGAGAAAAAAACTTTATGCGACAAAACACGCATCCATGACCTGGCGACCGGACTATAGTATTCTCTCTGTCTCTGTCAAGTTACCATTTGAACTATTTTTATTATAGGAGGTGATGAAAGATGAAAGTTTTCAGGGATTTCCCAAAGTTCAGGGAATTTTGATGGAAGTTTTTTCCATGCAGGGATTTTGCTTTTTAATGAAGACTGGCTTCCTTTGACAGTGTCAGTGTCTTAACTGGTACAGTCCTGGAAGCCCATATGTGGGCTCTAATATGAAGAGCAGGTATCTCAGCCTTAAGGTATCGTATTCTGTGGATGTACTGCCTATTATATTAGAAGTGAAATTACTTTATGGGGGAGTGCCCCCTGCAACAAGGCAAAGACACATGAACAAATTTTAATGACCAAAAAATAACTTGGCACTCTACCAGTTAATTGCCAGAGTGGATTTTTGACTTTTGACAATGTCAGAGCCTTAAATGGTAGAGTGAAAGATTAATGTTGGTTTTTAGAATTTGTTCATGTGAATTTGCCTTGTAGCAATTGATTGGAGAGTGCATAAAGGCACTCCCCAATAAATTTTGACAGGTACAATCTATTTGAATAAAAAAATAATAATTGTTAGCAATTGCATGACCACGACCATTCAATCAACAGTAATATTCTTAAGTTTATTGTGCATGTATGCTTATTACATTATTGTTTGTATGTTTGTATGTGTGTGTGTGTTAAAAAGGGGAGGGGGGAGGGGGTTAGGGGCCGTGCAGCTAAATTAATATAGTAGGCCCAGTAGTACTTGTGGTATTACCTGCCCAGCTGGGTATTCTGATCCTTTGCTGTTTAGGGCTCTACTGCATGCAGGATCCTTTCTGTGGATATTTGGTGGTGTTGTGTACTAGGGTACATTGATGGTGCACTGCCTTCAACTAGTGCTAATTCTGCTTGTGCAGAATTTTTATGCCCCCCGACTTAGGTCGGGTGGCATATAGTGATTGAAGTGTGCGTGTGTCCGTCCATCTGTCTGTCCGTCCGTGTGTGTGTGTGTGTCCAAGCCAATAGCTTGAAAACGGTTAGGACCACAGTCATCAAACTTCACACAATTATAAAGGACCATGAGAGGATGTGTCACACACCATATCCGGGTTCGTACCTTCAAGTTCAAGGTCACATTTCAAGGTCACAATAAAAATTGGTCAATATTCGTGTCTCAGCCATAACTCAGAAACGAATCATAGTACAATTGTTAAACTGTTTACAAATGTTAAGGACAGTCAGAAGGTGTGTCGCATATAATAGTTTCCGTGGCATCTGCAAAGTGAAGGTCACAATTGACCTTCATGTGTTCAGGGTCACAAATCGTGTCTCAAGCATTACTCCAAAACTATTAGGGCTACAATTATCTAACATCACTCAATTATAAAGGACAACAGGTGGATGTGTCACGCCCCACAGCCAGGTCTGTAAGGTCAAGGTCACATTTCAAGGTCACACTGAACATGGTTAGGGCCACAGTCATCAAACTTCACACAATTATAAAGGACCATGGGAGGACGTGTCACCATAGCCAGGTTCGTACCTTCAGGGTCAAGGTCACATTTCAAGGTCACACTAAAAATCGGTCAATATTCGTGTCTCAGCCATAACTCCGAAACGAATCATAGTACAATTGTTAAAATTTTTACAAATGTCAAGGACAGTCAGAAAGTGTGTCGTGTTTAAAAGTTTCCACCGCAACTGCAAGGTGAAGGTCACAAGGGGAGGGGGGCATGTGTTACCTTAGTAACATTCTTGTTGTTGTAAGTCTGGCAGTTACTTGCTGCTGTTCTCTCTGGGTACTCAAGCCTCCTCCTCCTGTAAAACTGTCCAAAACAATGTAACCCAGGCTGTTTGATAGTGTTGTTAATTGCCATTGAACAAACAAATGGACCTTAATCATTCATGCTGGGCACAACATCCCAAATTGGGTACCACAGCCCTCCATTAATATGACCGACTTTATAGACAATTGTTGTGTTATAAGGCAGCACTACTATGGAAATTCATATCAGTTTCATACAAAGGGGGAGGGGGTAGAAACAGCAGGCCTAATGTCGGGATTAATTGTTCATATTTGATGATACAAAAAGTAGAGAAAAATCCAGAGGAGGCTAAAATAAATAAAAATGGGTATTCAATCTTTCTTGTTGGGGGGGGGGGGGGGGGGGTGTCTCTAGCGAATAGCCTATAGAGTCACTCGCCAAGAAACATTAAGGGGTGGTGTTTATATTTCTGGTATTTTATTTTGCCCACTTAATTGGATATCTCTTAACTGAATTACCTCCCCGTGGGAACCCCGGGAAGTAAGCAGCACTTGTTTACTGTGGTAAACCAGTTCCGCTTTACTAGTAAAATAGGACCCAGTCACCAATGCTTGGGGTGAAAGTCCTCTAAAATGGGCAACATGTTGATCAACGATTGACTAAACTTGACTTCATCTCCATGTTGTGTCACGATTAGCCATGGTGCATAAATATGTGACGTTAACCACCAACAAACAAACAAACTGAATTACCATGTTAAGTGAATATAATTTTCCCAAGACAAAACCATTTACCCTACCTCCGGTACAAATTTGACCTGTTAATTAAATATAGGTTATAGAGTAAACTACTGTTAATTGAATAAAAAAGTATGCAACCTGTCAAGAAATTACCCTGACTCTCCCCAGTTTTCCTTTGTTTATAGACCTATTTGGCTTCAGAACATCCAATACAGGTATTTAATCTATTATATCTTGTTTGACAGAGCTCATTGCACTCTGTCAAACAAGATACAATAGAATAAATGCTAAGTTTATCTCTAGAATACAGGAAAGTAACACAATCCCTGTTAATTGAAGCCTCCTGTTAATTGAATAATTTTCATTGGCAAAGTGGCTATTCAATTAACAGTCTTCCACTGTATCTGTCTTTTCTGCATTAAGAAAGCCAATGAAATCTATTATCGAGAATGTCATGATCACTTTTAAATCTTTAACTTAAAATGTCCTCCGACCGAAAATGTTAATGTGTCAAATGCCCCGAATGGAAAAGTATTGGGAAGAGAGAGACGTGAACCCCACCCATTATTTATGTCTCTGGATGACATTGATATTAGGGTCAGACAAGATTTGTTCTGTGATGGAAGTTGAAAGCTATTCAAACAACTTCTGTAAAAGTTAATTTCCTTTAAAATGTATGTATATTGTGTGTCAGGGAGTCTATGGTTGGTGTTCAGAGTTTGGGAATGTCTTTACAAGTCTTAGGGTACCTCATTTGGACAAAACATCTTGGCGAAAAGGGGAGGTCTATAACCTAGCGCCTCACAGGCCTAGATATCTCTCACCTTTGCATCGTTAAATTATGTCAGGACTTCTGAGTTCTCACTTTCTTCAAAAGTCGTCTTGGACACTGAGCATATATGAGTCCTTCCTTTCACACAGGCCTGGCATTTTCAGGAAAGCGATTTATTCGTTCGCCTACTGCTTGCGTTAAAAAAATTAAGGAGGGCGAAAACTAGCCCTTCTAGCCTTAGAAAATAATAATTACCATAACAGCCTATTCCTAAAACTCGAATCTTTTCAGATCTCTGCTTTGTTAGTGGTCTCTGAAAGAAGGTCACACTGCCCCTCCCACACCTCCGTGCCTTGTCAAAGCAAAGAGGTGTGGGAGGGGCAGTGTAGCCGTCGCACAGAGACTACCTTGTTAGCAGCACTAAATAAAATGTACAATCCCCACGGGGCAGATTTCATTAATAGTAAAACTTCATTTTGTCACTTATAGCTTTTGTAAGCTTGAGGAGAGCTAATCACTCCCCTAGGCCATGTAAGGAGAGTGGTTTTTAGCCCTCCTACATTTTTATACGCCCGATTAAAAAACGGTTGTATTATGTTATCAGTCTGTCTGTCTGTCCGTCTATCCGTCTGTCCATAAACAATTTGGTTTCCATTCATTTAACGTGGAACGCCTTAACGGATCGACATCAAACTTTCAGAAGTTGTTTTTAGCATTAAAATACAGGTCAAGTTCGATATTGGTGTTTCTCAGTCTATCTGCTGCAGAGATATGGCCCTTTGAAAACACAATTTTTCTAAAAAAATTGGTTTCCCTTCATTTAAAGCTGAACGCCATGACAGATTGACACCAAATTTTTCAGATGTTGATTTTAGCAATGAAATACAGGTCAAGTTCGATATTGGTGTTTCTCAGTCCATCCACTGCAGAGTTATGGCTCTCTGAAAACACAATCTTTCGAAATAATTGGTTTCCCTTCATTTAAAGTCGAACACCTTGACGGATCGGCATCAAACTTTCAGATGTTGTTTGTAGCAATAAAATTCAGGTCAAGTTCGATATTGGTGTTTCCCAGTCCATCCGCTGCAGAGTTATGGCCCTTTGAAAACACAATTTCTGAAAAAAAATTGGTTTCCATTCATTTAAAGCCGAACGCCTTGACGGATTGACACCAAATTTTTCAGATGTTGATTTTATACACCCGTTTGAAAAACGGGATGTATTATGTGAATGGTCTCTCCACCCGTCTCTCTGTCTGTCCGTCCATGGACACATTTCGTTTCCGGACGATAACTTTAGTTGTAATGGTTTAAATTTGGCATGTGGATTTAGTATGACAAAATACAGGATGGGTTCGAATTCCGTTTCTAGCGGCTCATTTGCAGTAGAGTTATGGCCCTTTATTTATGGGAATTTAGCCCAACTTTTCGTTTCCGGACGATAACTTTAGTTTGCCTTGACCGATTTATTTCAAATTTTCAATTTTTGGTTTTTTACCACAAAATACAGCTCAAGTTCACTTTTGCCCACAATCACATATACCTTTCCAGAGTTATTCCCCTTGAATGATTGCAAATTTGTGGATTTTGTGGTTTCCGGATGATAACTTTAGTTTGCCTTGACCGATTTTTTTCAAATTCTCAGATTTTGTTTTTGACCACAAAGCACAGCTCCAGTTCACCTTTGGCCATAATCACATGTACCGTTCCATAGTTATTCCCCTTGAATGATTGCCAATTTGTGAATTATGTGGTTTCCGGATGATAACTTTAGTTTGCCTTGACTAATTTGTTTCAAATTCTCAGATTTTGTTTATGACCACAAAACACAGCTCAAGTTCACTTTTGGCCAAAATCGCATGTACCTTTCCAGAGTTATTCCTCTTGAATTTGTGCATTTTGTGTTTTCCGGATTATAACTTTAGTATAGCCTAACTAATTTTTTATACGCCTGTTGAAAAACCGTCGAATTATGGAATCAGTCTGTGTCTGTCCATTTGTCCATCCATTTGTTCAGCATTTGGTTTCCAGATGATAACTATAGTATTTTTTTTTCGATTGACTCCTAAACTTGGTATGTGGTTTAATCAAAACAAAAGACAGGTCAAGTTCGAATATGGGGTTGGTCCAAACAATTTTCACCCTCACCCCCATCCTTACCCCGACCCTTCAAAAATACAAAATGGGCGTATATTGTCCCGCTACGCGGTGCTCTTGTTACAACTGCCAGGCCTGTTCGAATATAGGGGCAGTTCGAACTTCGAAGTTCCCCTGAATTATGGACCTTGTTGGACATGGAATGCATAAAATATTTGGTTTCCGGATGATAACTTTTAATATTTGTTTTCCGATTGGTTCCAAACTTGGTATGTTGTTTAATCACAACAAAATACAGGTCAAGTTCAAATATGGGGTTGGTCCAAACAATTTTCACCCTCACCCCCACCCCCATCCTTACCCCAACCCTTCAAAAATACAAAATGGGCGTATATTGTCCCGCTACGCGGTGCTCTTGTTACAAATGCCAGGTCTGCCCTTCACACTCTTCATCTCACAACAGATAATTCAACAGGTTTAGTATTTGTTTTTCTCTCATCAATCTCCAATGAACCCATACCAATCTTTCAGGTCACGATTCCTCTTGATTAATCAGCACTGTGGCTTGTGGCTTCAACTATTGTCGGAAAATCATTTGCAGAATTCAGATGATCGTTTACCATCAGAGTTCTGTGCCATCAAGAAGCACATCCACCGAGCACCAGCAGAAAATGAAAGTCATTTGGACCGCCACAGTAAAAATAATGGTTCAGAAAATCTGGTTTCTTAACAATTTTTCTTTTACCACCCGTAATTAAGTTGTGAACAAGTTGTGATTTAATAAGTTTCATGCTATCATGCTTTAATGCCGAGCTGTCCATTCATCCTTCAACTGGATGAGCCTTTGCCCACCCTCCCCTTCCCTTGAATGCCCTACGACCCTGATGGTGGACACAAAAAATATCTTGAACATTCTGGGACAAAAAGAACAATAACTTGAGTGAATTTAACAGTTTGAGCATAAGATTTGTAACAAGCGTATAAAGCTTTTCTACAGTAAACTGTAATTCTGTGAATCAATAAATATTTTTTACAGGATCTATGTGAAATATGTTGGAAAATCTGTTCCAGGCCAAAATGTTTGGAAACTTTTTATATGTGAACTGGCAGGGAATGTACTTCATAAAAATGATTCAAAAATGCTGTTACAGTTAGTGTAAGGACGGCCTATTTTGGGGGGCAAATTGACTACTCTTTAGTGGCCGAGTAGTTTTTTTCCAAAATTCATTCAAAGATAAACAACAAAAGGAAGGTTTGTTGAGCAGTATCACCACTTCCGAATGACGAAGGTCAAGGAACATTGGGTCTCAGTCCTCAATAATGGCAGAGTGGATTTTCATGAAACTTCACCCAAGGATAAAGAATGAAGCGAAGGTATCTTGTGCTGCACCACCAAGTCTGAATGATGAGGTCAAGGTCACATGATTTTTATTAAGTCAATTGAATTGTAGCTAGATACTTTTGTGTTGGAGACTATCTGAAGTGCCCAGTAAATGATCCAAGGCCAAAGTATTCTCATGTTAGAAACCGAACTGTTTGGGAGCTTGAGCACACTGTGACCTTGACGTTTTGATCCCCAACCCAAATTGACAAATCATTTTGGCCCCCAAGCAGTGTACCTGATTATTTATTGCGGTTCAATGACACTTTCAACAGCCAGGGTCACCTTGTGTCAGACAGTTTTACAGGTGGAGGAAGCCAGAGAACCACCAAGCAATGGTGAGCAACTGTTGGACTCCACTATGTACTAACTCCACACAAGCAGGGTTAACATTGGTTGAAGACAAGTGCACCATTGACATGCAGTATCCTTAATACATGGCGCAAACCATGCCCTCACCTGGACAATCGGGATTAAGTGCCTTGCCAAGGACAATGCAGTTCCCTCAAGTGGAGATCAAACCATGGACCTTTTGGTTTGAAGTTCAATGCTGTAACCACTGAGCCACTGCGCTCCCAGTGTACCTGTTTAGTTTTAATAAACTTTGTGAACCTGTGATCCCGACCTTCGACCTCCAAAAACTCTGTGTGTTCAGATCTTGTAGTAAGTGTCATCCATGTGCAAAGTTTGTTGAGGAAAGATTTGACTATTTTCTTTCTTGAGAGCAAACAGACACTACATGTTGTGACCCCCCATGACTTTGTTTAGATCTCACCAGATACCATTCTTGTTCAGAGTTTGGCAATCAAAGATGCAGCCTTTTCCCATCTGTCCCAGTGGAAACCCTGGGAAGTGAAGCAGTGCTTGTTTACTGTGGTACCTTTTAACAGTATTAAGGGAATACTTGCTTTTATCTTGTTTGTCAAACAAAACATGGAGGGTTAAATTTTTGATGTGACAGGGCCTAAATATGCAAGGAGTCTTTAAGGTGAAAAACTTCACTTTTTTTGTTTGATAGACCTTCTCCATCTAATCAAATGGGTTCAAGTCTTCTTCCAAATGACTGTTTTACTGCTCAAATTGGACCCGGTAACCAATACCTGGGGTGGATGTCCTCTAAAATGGGCAACATGGGTAAAAACAATTTTCTGGACTTTGACTTAATATCCATGTTGAAGTCACGGTTAGCTATTATGCTGATATATGTGACCTTAAGCACCAATAAATTTTTTTTTTCCTTCCAGATTGCAATTAAACAGACAGTCATTTGATGGTATGGAAAGATGCAAGCATTTTTATGTCCCTGAAAAAATGTTCAGGAGCATATAGTGTTTTGTTGTGCACAAAATTTTTTTTTTGTTAGATGAAGGTTAAGGTCACAGATCAAGGTCAAAGATTGGGGCATTCATGGCTGGGCGGTCACTGTTAGTCTTGTTTTCTGTCTGGAGTATGAACAGACATGCACACAGATACTAATGGAAACCCAACCCATTCTTCGACTATTTTCAGCATGGAACATTTTTGCTAACAGATTTATGATGTGCAATGAATGAAGCTGATGGGATTCTTGAAAAACAATGTTACTGTCCTTGATCGCAAAGAAAATTAGCATTTTTAGCCATGTGAGCTATTGCCATCACTTGGCATCCATCGTCCATAAACTTTTCACATTTTCATCTTCTTCTCTGGAACGTCTGAGCTGATGTGAATCAAATTTGGCAGGAATGGCCTACAAACGATCCTCATTTTGTTCAAGTTGGGTGAAAAACATGGCTGCCAGAGGCATTCTTTGATTCTGATTGGTCAATTTTTAAAAATCTTCTCCTCTGAAACTACAAGGTCAAATGTTTTGAAACTTCACATGATTGATGACTGGGACACCCTCTACAAATGATCCTCATTTAATGTTGATCGGATTGTAAACATGGCCACAATTGTGGCTTATAGTTACCTTGGAAACCCTATGGGAAATCATATTTTCATCTTCTTTGGAACTACTGTGCTGATGTGAACCAAACTTGGCAGGAATGGTCTATGCGAGGTTCTCTCCAAACATTCCTCATTTTGTTCCTGTTGGATGAAAAACATGGTCACAAGAGACATTCTTTAATTCTGATTGGTCAATTTTCAAAAATCTTCTCTGAAACTACAAGGCCAAATGTTTTGAAACTTCACCTGTTTGATGACTGGGACACCCTTTACCAAAGATCCTCATTTAATGTTGATCGGGTTGTAAACATGGCCGCAATTACAGCTCATAGTTACCATGGAAACCTTGTGGGAGATCACATTTTCATCATCTTCTGTGGAACTTGTGTGCAGATGTGAACCAAACTTGGCAGGAATGGTCTATGAGAGGTTCTCTACAAACGATCCTCATTTTGTTCCTGTTGGATGAAAAACATGGCTGCCAGAGGCATTCTTTGATTCTAATTGGTCGATTTTTAAAAATCTTCTCCTCTGAAACTACAATGCCAAATGTTTTGAAACTTCACATGATTGATGACTGGGACACCCTCTACCAATGATTCCCATTTAATGTTGATTGGGTTGCAAACATGGCCACAATTAAAGCTCATAGTTACTATGGAAACCCTGTGGGAAATCATTTTCATCTTCTATCTGAAACTACTTGGCCAATGTGAACCAAGCTTGGCACAAATAATGTATGGAAAGTCCACAGAAAACAATCCTCATTCTGTTTCGCTCAAATGGTTGAGCATGGTTTGGTTCTGATTAGAATAATTGAGGGATATGTAGTTATTCTAGGTGAGTGATTAAGGCTCTTTAGAGCCTCTTGTTATGAAATTAGGTACTCTTATGGTGAAATCAGCTCCTTCATCTTTTGAGTTTTGAGTTAATGAAACTTTAAAATAAATTCTGATTGTTGATATTTAGTTCAATGATAAACATGGATAAAGGTGATGGAATTTGTTCATCTGTTAGGAAATACATACTGTCCTTAGATCTTCTTGGAAGAATTTGCATTTCTGTAAAGAGGGTACAGTATTGTGAAATCAACTCCCACATATTTCAGAAGAATCTTATCTCTGCCATTGTGCAGAAATATGTGACCTTAAACACCAATAAATAAATAATAAATATATCTCTGCCAAAATTTTCAATAGTGAGAAATTTAAAGCTTCAAACCATCAGTGGTTGGAAATTCCATACCCTATGGTAGTAGATTTTGTGGCATTTCATGTTTCTGTGACCATTTTTAATAGAAATATAGTGTTTTTAACTGGCTGAGGGCTAGATTATGAATTGTAATATTTATTTATATTTATTGGTGTTTAAGGTCACATACTTATGCACAATGGCTAATCGTGACCGTGACAGTTTTACGGGTGGAGGAAGCTGGAGTACCCGGAGAGAACCACCGAGCAACGACGAACAGCTGTCAGCTCTCCAACATCGTAACTCTGAACTCTGTAATAAAACAAATTTATATATGAATAAAATATTATTTGTGTTTGACTGAATATGAAACATGAGAAGGAAAATATTGGCTTTTTCTCTGGTACCCTCATTTTATTGAAAGTCTGA
Source organism: Pictodentalium vernedei (assembly GCA_031216915.1). Classification (NCBI taxonomy): domain Eukaryota; kingdom Metazoa; phylum Mollusca; class Scaphopoda; order Dentaliida; family Dentaliidae; genus Pictodentalium; species Pictodentalium vernedei. The sequence continues at coordinate 140,058,154 of CM062293.1, forward strand.
TAGTGGCATCTAGCAGTCAACCAGTTAAACAAATTTTCATTTCTTACTGGAGTCAAAATTTCCAACGCAAGAACCCAAAGGTCATATATTTCAAACACAAGGGGAGACAATGCAGTCACATTTCTTCAGCAATTGGAAATTCACAGGTAGCGGATGAAAAATTCTCTAGTTGGTGGGATGGGGGTGGCAGCTGGTTTTCTCAAAATTTGGATGGGGCTGGGGTATATTTGAAACCCACACCTCCTCCAAACAAAGACCCTCTATCCACATCCCTCATCCCCCTTCCAAAGATGTTATATATCCAGGGCTCCCACTCAAATGACAAGTCTTTGAATTTCCACCCCATCCTTGAAAATGCTTCCATTTATTTCTATCATTGAAAAATACTTGATTTTCCACTACCTTCCTTTAAAAGCACTTAAGTTCAGTTTATCAAAAACCTCAGAGACAATAAGTTTCATGTCACCTGCACCACATATTTGCAATGTCACAAAATCAGTCTATAAACCACAGTGACCTGGAATTTTCAGGAATCCTATGATATAATTTTAAAGAAGTTTGTGTGCAATGTCACCACTTACAAGTTTTGTTTTGGACACTGAATGTCAGGGTTCCAGTGGTAGATCAAGAAATGGCCTGGAGTTTGAATGAGAGACATTCAAGGCCCTGAAACCCTCGAAAATGAGCCAAGAAGCCTTGGAAAACCTTGAATATTCACATAATAAAAACATTAATAAAGTACTTTATAATAGCTATGTGGTTTTATATGCCATTTTCGTGAAAACACAATCCTAACAATCCTCTGCGCTGGAAAAAAAGGGCAATGACTGGAGGATCCCAGTCACTACTAGTAAAGGTGGGAGGCCTTGAATATCCCTAAATTTGGTTATTGCAAGAAGCCTGAATGTGAAACATGTTCAGGGTTTTTTTTAAGAAAGAAAACAATACCAAGATTTCTGCACCATTTCTATGAAAGATGTCAACATTACCACCGCAGGTGAAAGTGTAGAAAATTCACCCTGGAAAATTTACTGGTGCTGAACCCTTAAATCTTCAGGCTAATTTTATGATAATAAATACCATATCTACTTGTACACAGCTGCAGATGACTTGACAGTGTTTTTACCTCATTATTGGCTGCTTGAACAGGCAGCCAGCAATGACGTGAAAACACTGTCAAGATAAATGCAGCCTACCAAGTAGAGTTCTCAACTGGTAGAGTGTGGGAAGCCCATATTTGGGCTTTATTCTGAGGTGCGAGTACCAGAATTTAAAGGCTTCATATTCTGTGAATGTTCTTCACATTATCTTTAAAATGATATTATTTTATCTGTTAAGATTTGCCTTGTTACAATTTATGGGAGAGTGCCTACTGGCACTCTCCCATAAATTGTAACAAGGCAAAGATGCACAAAGAAATTTTAAGAACCAAAAATAATTTAGCACTTTTCAGTGCAATATAAAAGGACAGTTTGTGACTGCCTGGTGATTCAAGTGTTAAGGTAACATATTTCTGCACAATGGCTAATCGTGACTGCAACATGGATATAAAGTTAAGTCACCCCGGAAAAGTGAACAATACTAAAAACTTTCACATGAAATCACAGGTGGTTTGTTGGATATATTAAGTAACAGGCATGGTTCTGAAAAGAATACGAAGTCTTCCTTCATTGAACTTGGTCCCTATTGCAGTGAACAGAATATGGGACCATAGACAAGTTCTGTTAACAGGGATTTGGTATCGTGTAAACAAGTCGTTGAGGCTGAAATTCTTTGGGTTTCTCATGGTGTGGAAGGCTTTAATGAAAATTAAAATAATTCTTGAAAATCAATGTCGTAGAAAAGTGCTTGAATTTGATTCTCTCGTATCATATATGAATGCATTTGGGGCAGAGGTCTGAATTTTTTTGCCAGTACCTACAAGGTTAATATATTGGCACCCCCTAAATATGGACAGAGGTTCTTGAACAAACCTAGGATTCATCCTTCCAAAGATAGCATATGTCAAACAAAAGCATTTGGACCAGTGGTTTAGATGATTTTCTAATGTTTTTCCCATTACTCCAGTGTTAAAAGCTCTCCCCCTCCCCCATAATACCCAATTGTCACCCCACTGGCCAAGGGTCTGATTTGAACAACTTTTACTTCATTGGTTCAAGGATGTTATACATCAACTATGGAAACCTTCGCAGCAGCAGTTTGGGGAAAAGTAGATTTTTTAAGGTTTCTCCCATTGTCCACTTTATTAACATCAAAGACCTCAGCATCCCCCCAAATATACCTGCATGGGGTTGGTGTGAACCTACTTTGTAACCATCCTTACAATGATCTTATATATCGAGTTTGAATGCATTTGGAGCAGTGGTTTGGTAGAGTTTCCCTGATTACCCACCATGTTAAAATCACCCACCTCCCAGGATGTGATTTGAACAAATTTGAAAAGAACCATTACAATCATGTCAAATATCAATTTTTTAAAAAGTGGTGTATACTTGAGTGTGTCTGTACATCTGTCTGATGTCTGTTCAGGTCATAACTTGGAAGATTAGTGCTCAGATTTTGATGAAATTTTATACAGGTATCCAGTATCATCTCTCTCAGAAACATAAGACATTTTGCTGTCCACATATTTTTTCCATGAGTTATGGCCTTTAGAGTGTACAAAATAGCCAATGTTTTGTCTGTTCGCCTTATATCTCAAGTTTGGGCTTTCAAAATAATGAGGGTACCAGAGCAAAAATTTGCCTTGCTTATGTTTCATATTTTCCAATAATTTGTAATAAAACAAATTATGAATAACAATTTCAGATCAAAAATAATCTAGCCCTTAACCAGTTAATGAAATCTAATGGGAAGTTTGCTAATGGGAAAGGTTTTCAAACAGTTCTCTTATGATGTTTCTTACCTTTCACTTTCTAGAGTTATCCCCCTTTTTCAACATGAAATTTTTTTTTAATTTGGCCATCATAACTTGAACATTAGTTCTTGGATATTGATGAAATCTCATACAGGTGTTCAGTATGATGAGCTCTTTCAAAAACATATGCAGTTTTGCTGTCCATATATATTTTAGCCAATTTTTGTCTGTTCGGCTTTAGAATGGTTTGTTTGTGGATGCATTTTTTTGACATCTTCTCCCACTGGGTGGTCCGATCATCACCAAACTTAGCCCATGGGTGTATGTGGATATTATAATTGTGACTGAGGTACTGGCTTTCAAGTTCCTGCAGTAAAACAAAGAAAATACATGAAAATCACGTCCCAACATGTGGCATTATGTCTTTGTTCTATATAGCTTATGTGGATGGTCCGATCATCACTATACTTCAGTGACAGGTGTTTGTGGCCTTCACAATTACCTGGGTTGGGGGAAATTAATTTCTTGCTGTAAAACAAAGACAGTAGTTTCATGTCTCGATAGACTGACACAAACTATTGGTAACAGGTGTACGTGAATCTCACAATTTCTACTGGGCTGGAATTTCCCCTGCTGTAAGACAAAGACAATAAACCCCTCTTGTGTGCTTGCCTACCATTGAAAATATGTCCATCTTAGGATTTTGAGAGGAGAGGGGATTCATATGCCATGCTTGGCGTGCTCTTTTTAAAATTACATGACTCTATAGTGTTTCTTTGGCTTTTTTTGTTATAAAATGGGTTTGTGAAGATTTCAATGATTTTACAGAAAAAACTTTTTCCTCTTGAGATTGGTGGCTGGGTTGGTCCATTGGGTGAGACACAGCCTTATCCCTCAACTTGACACTGGTGGGGGTATGTCAGCACCTATTGTGCAATCTCGTTTTAAATGTTCTCACTATTAAGCTCAGTGTTAACATCTGGGAACTCTGTGACACTCTAAATATGACCCCAGGGAGTTGATTTGAACAAATCAATGAATCATCTTCCCAGAGATATAAGACAAATATGAAAGGTGGTTCAGAAGAATATTTCATTTTGGCCCCAATAACTCCAGTTTTAAAATCTTGGACCCCCATAACACCCCTATTATTTGTTTACTGGTGTTTAAGGTCAGTTTCAGTGCCTATGACTGTATCATGACTGCAGCATAGGTATGGTGAAGTCAAGTTTAATCCTTTATCTAACAGTATTTTTAAAAAAATAAATTAAATTTCACATTTTTTTAAAAACAAATTTCACTCTTTTTCAATAAAACCATACAAATATGGATATCATTAGAACCAGCTCAACAAGCTGGTTTTAATGATATCCATATTTGTATGTTTTTTCTGGCCGTTTTTGGCCACTGTGTTAGGTAAAGGGTTAATCAATCATTGCTGCTCACTTTAGAGGACTTCCACACCAGGCATTGGTTACCGGTCCTATTTTACCAGTAAAGCAGAACTTGTTTACCACAGTGAACAAGCACTGCTGCACTTCCTAGGGTTTCCACAGGGGAACATCCCTAAGAAATGCCCCAGGGAATTGACTTCAACAAACTTATAACTCATTCTTTCAAACATGTTATACATCAAATATCAAAGCCAATCGAGCAGTAGTTTGGGATCTGAATGGTTTTCCCAAAAGTCACAGTATTAAAATCTGAGAGACCAAAACATGCCCCTCAGAGGGGATGGTTGGAACAACTTGGAAATCATCCTTACAATGATGATTTAGGTTCCCAATTACCTAAAGTGTTAAAATCAGGGGCCCCATAACACTCCTAAATATATGCCCAAGAAGTTGGTTTGAACTAACGTGAAAAGCATCCAACCATCAAATATGGAAGCATTAGGGCAATGGTATAAAAGAAAATAAAATTTTCACTAACTCCCTTCCTCCAACCCCCCTCCACCCCCCAAAAAGACCATTGGATCATAAATGCAACTTTCACATAACATAAATCCCCAAAATGGTCTCCAATATTGGGGCTGGGCAGCCTACAAATGCCAGAGATTCTTTGAGCACTAAATTTTGCACAATATCTTGGAGGGGGTGGGGGCTAGTCGTAACTAGGAACCTCGGCTCATTGCCTCCTCCTCCCATCGCCCAGAGGGTTCTTGTTAGGATTTTAACTGGAAACAAGCTTGGTATGATCTTGAGAAGATGAAGAACTAGTAAAGCCCTAGCCAACCTTGCCGATCTGTGGTCATAACTTTCTACAGCATAAGGTGACCTATGACCATGTGGGCTCATATGCTTTGTTTTTAGCTCACCTGACTGAATGTCAGGGTGAGCTATTCTGATCACTTTTTGTCCGTCGTCCGTCATGAAGGTGGTGTTTGGGTCTTTTTCTCCCGAACCAGTGGCCACATTTTAATGAAATTTCACATGAGTAGTGGTTATATAGGGGCATTTGGGTTTTTCTTCAAATTGGGTTTCTTGGGCCAAAATGCCTCAATTTTTTAAAAAATCTTCTTCTCATGAACTTGCTGTAGCAGAGACTTGATATTTGGTATACAGCTTCCTTTTGAGATGTAGACTAATTTTGTTTAAGAGAAGTTTGAGGGGCAATATTTGTCGTCCTTACGGGAGGGAGAAGAATTTTTGCCCCGCCCAAAATTTCTATTTTCCAAACCAAGAGGCAGATTTGAACCAAATTTGATATGAAGTATTAATGAGTGAAAAGTACTTGATTTTTTAAAAATGCCCTGTGAGAACCACAGGAGATAAAAACAGCAAAAAGTTTTAAACGCCCATATCTCCAAAACTACACGGCTCTGAGAATTCTTATTTGGTGTGAAACTTCCTTAGGACCAACAGAATGGAAAGGTCCACAAAAATTGCAATCGGTTTTATCATAGGGTACTTTTTTGGGACTTTGAAAAAATGCTGTGTCAGCATTTTTAACACTGTGGGTAATGGGGAAAACATTTAAGACTCTTCTCCCAAACTACTGCTCCAAAAGCTTTCAAATTTCACATATAACATCTTTGGAAGATGGTTTCACATGTTGTTGAAATCAAATACCTAGGTCCATATTTGGGCTCTCTATGGGAGCCCAAATGTTTAAATTAGTGCAGTATGAGGAATATTCTTTAAAAATCTTCTTCAGATCCACCAATCAGAATCTTTTGATATTTGGTATGCAGCATCCTTAGGGGGTGAGATTCAGGTTCAAGCCAAGTCTCAGGGTTCATATTTGGGCTCCCTGTGGAAGCCCGAATTATAACTTCGTTTGATATAAGGAATTTTCTTTAAAAATCTTCTTGTTCAGATCCAGTAGTTGGAATGTTTTGTTATTTGGTATACAGCATCCTTAGGGAGGTGTGATTCAAGTTTGTTCAAGCCAAGTCTCTGAGTCCATATTTGGGCTCCCTGTGGTAGATCGAATTGTAACTTAGTTCAATATGAGGAACATTCTTTAAAAATCTTCTTCTTCACATCCACCAGTGAGAATCTTTTGATATTTGGTATGCAGCATCCTTAGAGGGGTGAGACTCATGTTTCTTCAAGCCAAGTCTCTGGGTTCATTTTTGGGCCCCCTATGGGAGCCCAAATTATAATTCAGTTCAATATGAGGAATATTTTTTTTTAATTTTCTTTTTCAGATCCACCAGTCAAGTGTGTTTTGATATTTGGTATATGGTTTTCTTAATGGGGAAGATGCAAGTTTGTTCAAATCAGGAAACCTTGGTTGATAGTTGTCAGTGTCAGGAGAGTGCTCTCAGGCTCCTTGGGGCCTGTTGTTTAAAATGTATTATTTTTGTAAAATGCCCTTTCCCTGCTGAGAAAAAGATTCATGCATTATGTATTTGTTTCTTGCAAATGGGGCTACACGTATATCATTTTGACATTCAGTCATAAACAGTTTGTGTCTGCACAGGCTCTGTATCTTCTGAATTCATAAAGATTTTACTGATATTCAAAGTCTCGCTGAAACCAGAACTTGCTGTGGAGTGTGGGGGGGGGGGGGGAGGGGGGGGGGGCAGGAAACTTTGAAAGTTAAAGGTCGCTGATGCCGTGACCTTCGGCAAAATTACCCAAAAATAAAAAGATTTCTTCCTCTCATCATAACCAACCCACCACATGTCAAGTTTGGTTTTCTATCGACCCAGCAGAATTTTACTTAGAGAGTGGAAACCAGGTACATTTGTAAGTTAAAGGTCACTGTAACCTTGTCCTTTGGTACAGTGACCACAAAATAAATTCTTCCTCCCATCATACCCAACCCACATGTCAAGTTTGGTTTTGACTGTCCTACTGGAATTTTAATTAGAGAGTGGAAACCAACTAAAACATTTTTCAAGTTTAAGGTCACTGTGATATTGACTTTTGCCACAATAATTCGACAATAAATAAATAGAGTTTTTCCACTCAATGATACCCAACCCACATGTCAAGTTTATTTTTTTTATGGCCAGGCAGAACTTCAGTTAGAAAGTGGAAACCAGTTCTATCTGTGAACAGTATCACAGCTATATGGGAGAGGGAGTTGGGGGAGGGGGGATAAAAAAGGTATAACAATATATACACAGCATGATCCTTCCAATAAGGCTGGAAGTTGGTGATATCGCTCAAATTTGCCTTTTATGATTTTAAAACATCGCTTATGGCCTCTCAATTAAACAAACCTGATCAGCTCATTCCAATGAACTTTTTTTAAAATTTGTCCTGATTCATGATTCATGAGAATCAGTTTTCAGTTTTGAACCCAGATGGCAGCTTTTCCCGACTAGGATCGTGATACGACCTGGAGTAATAAAGTACATAGTTGCTCAGTGAATTTGTTGTGTAGAGCAATCAGTTCCGAGGCTGCACGTTAAAAATATTGGTTGGTGTTCCCCCAAAGAATGAATATAGACTCTTCCAATTGGTGGCACTAAACAGAAGTGGAAGATACCATCAGGGTTCAAAGGGTTAAATAATTTTGAATTTGAGAGTACTGTTATACTCTTTGAGTGCAAATAGTACATATTCCGAAGTTAAAAACAAATCTCATATTTATATATTTCCTTGAGTTTAACCCTTAACTGGTAGAGTGCTAAATTTTATTTGGCCAACAAAATTTGTTCACATGTCTTTGCCTTGTTACAATTTATAGGAGAGTGCCTGTGGGCACTCTCCTATAAAATTGTAACAAAGCAAATCTTAAACTAAATAATATCACTTCAAAGATAATATGAAGCACAGCCACTAAATTTGAAGCCTTAAAGTTGCAGTACCTGCACTTCAGAATAAAGCCCAAATATGGGCTTCCAGCACTTTACAAGTTAAGGGCCATGTTCCAATTTTGGTAGTATCTTGTCTTACACTTCACATAGGAGACATGACCATTACATACAGGTTTTTGGTAATCTTGCTGTCGAAAGTTACAGTAACTTGGCAGTGGTTTCTAGTGAAGTCTTGGCTGCTTGTATAGGCAGCCAAGACTTCACAATTCATCACCTTGAAGTCAAAGTGTTACCTAATAATGAGGAAGAAAAGAATAAGAATTCTTCAGGACACCTTCAGAATCTAGGACACAAATCAAATGAACATTTTGTAAGGATCAAAGTTGATTTTCATTGTACTTGTGAGAATCGATTCCGATTTCCGCCTAAATTGTAAGCCTTGAATAAATATTAAATGGTGATTTTAATGACAATCCTGGACTGATTTGATTGACTCAGTAACAGATAAAATGCATATGGGGTTGAAAAATGTTCTCTTTCAATTTTAAAAACTATCAGAATCGAAATTGTTGAGATGCTCATATATGGTGATGTAGAATTCAACCTCAATGTTGTCGGCTTAACGATCATCTTTTCCTTAACTGGTTACGGGCTAGATTATTTTTGGTGGTCTGAATTTGTTATTCATAATTTGTTTTATTACAAATTATTCAAGAGTGCCTGTGGGCACTCTCCAATAATCTGCGTTAAAACAGATTTATATAAACAAAATATTATTTGTGTTTGACTGAATATGAAACATAAGCAAGGAAAATGTTGGCTTTTACTCTGGTACCCTCTTTTTCTGAAAGCCCTGATAGTAGCTTCTAGCACTCAACCAGTTACGAAAATTGTTAACCCTTTACCCAACGCAGACGATATCAAAATTTATTATTTTAAATATTATTTTTAAAATTTTTTCAAAACATTTCAACAAAACCATATCATGTGGCCCCTTATTGGAACAAGCTCGTTCCAAAGAGGGGTCACATGATATGGTTTTGTTGAAATTTTTTGAAAAATAATATTTTTTCAGCTGCTGAATTTGCATATTACGCGGATGGATACTTTGATTCGTTGCGTAAAGGGTTAAATCACCACTCTGGGCTTGTGGAGAAGGTTAAACTATTGAACACTTTTTACTGAGATGTCCAATTCATTTCTCATCCCACACTGACATATTAGGGTCACTGCGGAATCCCATTGATTGTGATGTTCTGCTGTATTGTTCCGAGTTTTACCCCAATAAAGCAAACAAGGAAATTTTTACTGAGGTTCCCAATTATATTCTCTCCTCTAAAAGGTTCCAGTAAATGCAGTCACAGAATTTTTCTGTGCCCTTCTCTCTGTAGCTGTGCTTGCTAGCTGGGTGGACAGGTGTACTGCAGCAGTTATGTGGCTGGACTGACATGAGCCCCACTGAGTCTCTTTCTCTCACATTTATTTTCAGAAGTACACAAGGTACTATGTATTATTTATTTATTATTTATTGGTGTTTAAGGTCACATATTTTTTAACAATGGCTAATCATGACCACAACATGAGTATCAATACAAGACCAGGGGTGAGCGTTAATAAGCCATGTTGCCCATTTTAGAGAGGGTTGGCACCTCCTAAGCATTGGTGACTGGGTCCTATTTTACCAGTAAAACAGAGCCTGTTTACCGCAGTGCACAGGCACTGCTTCACTTCCCGGGGTTCCTGCGGGGAGTACTATGTATTGAAAATCCAGTTACTGTCACCGACGTATATTACACGGTCACCCAGCACCTGCCCTTCTAATAATTGTATGTGTTACCCATCTCAGTTTATGAAAACAATCTCTTACAAGCTCTTCGCTTACTGTCAGATCCACCAAATTCTGTACTTGTTCAATTCTGCTTATGTGACTATTTTTGGAAATGAATATTGTTTAACCCTTTACCTAATGAATCGGCCACATCCGCCCCCTTAATTTACAAATTAAGTGGTTTAAAAAATTTATAATTATGAAACCATATCATGTGGCCCCTCATTGGAACGAGGTCATTCCAATGAGGGGTCACATGATATGGTTTCATTGAAATTTTTTTTTAAATTTGAAAAAAAAAACAAATATTAAAATCATAAATTTTGATATCATCTGCATTGGGTAAATGGTTAAACTAAAAATAATGGTCCTAGAATCCCACCATGTCAATATCTCCAGGGTAGAAAGAAGGATAAAATATACACGCTACATTTAGTTTATTGATAACAAAACTTGACAAACATGGAATATTTCATGAATAGGCAATGTGAGGATTGGAACATAATATTACAAAAAATTCTAAACAAATACTTTTGGTACAAAAACAAAAGACAAGGATAGACATCTTGTATAGTCAAATAATTTAACAAGGATGTAAAAAATATCCACTACAAAATTAAATATTAAATAGCACAGTTTCTCCAAATTTCAGTCAGTATGAACATACAAACTCACAATAGAACTCTAAAAATTGCCATGACATTTTGAAAAACACTGAAAAACAAACTTGTCTGCCCATTGGATTTAGACCTCGAGATAAACTTTAGCACTTTTTCAGGAAAAACTAAGAAAATGTCTTTTGACGTTAACTCACAAGTCATGTTGTTATGGTGCCACATGACAAAACACACTGTGCTGTGACACACCAAAATTCACATTTGCATTTCTTGATTAAAAATTAAAAATTTTTCAATGTTTTCACCTGACCTGAAAAAGCTTTCATAAACTTATCCAAGTTTACAAAATAAAGTTGCTTTTAAAAAACTGTCTTTTTATCCAAAACAAGTTTGGTCAGATTGCTCCTTAACTCTTTAAGGGTTAATTCTACCTCCGGTCACTTTTTACTGCAACAAAATGGGTGCCCCAGCATGCAATCACTATGTAAACCTGCAAGTTATACTCACAGTGCCTTGACAGCCTATACAGGCAGCCAAGACTTGCCTAGTAACAACTGCAAAGCCAGAGAATATAGACTGACAACGTATAGCAAAATGTACCAAAATCTCCAGACCTTAAGGGTTAACTCTTAACTGGTAGAGTGCTAAATTATTTTGGGTCATCAAAATTTGTTCGAATGACTTTGTCTTGTAACAATTTATGGGAGACCCTCCCATATATTGTAACAAGGCAAATCCAGACAGACTAAATAATTTCACTTCAGAAATAATATGAAGCACATCCACAGAATATGGAGCCTTTAAGTTGATGTACCTGCATGTCTGAATAAAGCCCAAATATGGACTTCTAGCACACTACCAGTTAACCGACTGAGTAATTTTAAAATATTTTTTATGAAATCTAGTCATGGCTGCTATGAAGCAGCCATGACTAGATTTGATGGAAAATATTCGAGAAAATTTTCCTCGAAAAATCATTGCTCAAAAGGTCAATACAATTTAGTTAAATATCCTCAAATTCTACTTATTTTAATGGCAAGAGATTTCCTGTCCTGGGCAGGAATATCCGCAAGCAGCATGCAAGGAGTTAAACATGATTATTTCCAGCAACACTACCAATATTTTTGTTTTTGCTTCAACTTGCATATACTATGTGCATAAGGATTGATGGTCTCATTGGAATAAAGTGAAAGAAAAATCTATATAGTGATTTTTTTCTCCTCAGTACAGGATGGATGGCTTTGGCTAATATTTTAGGTAAATCACGGTCAGTTTTGAATGTTATTTTGTCATAATGAATGGTTCCTTTTTAAAAATTCCCCTTCTCACGAATATTTCATCCCACAAAATGATAAAATGTCACATTAGCTGATTGTTCGATAAATGTAGTGAGATTTGTGTCAGATTCTCGGAATTGAAGCAGTATTACTGGCATGTCAGTAACATTTCTTGTGGAAAAGACCTCAAACTTGATATAAATCTTGAAAAAAATGTACCCAATTGTGACAATTTATATGTAACTCTGAAGCCATTAGGCCTTAGAGCCCAGGCATTTTCCCACCTGAGTGCTGCATGTTTGCAAATGCCATTGGTTTTCTGTTGAGATTTCTTAACTAGAAACCAATGCCAGAAGAATATAATTGTCTTAAAGACTTCCTTATATTTTTGTAATGAACTGATGAGCCTCAGCCACATTATCAAATACCATCCTAGCATAGGTAAAAATTATGACCATCTGTACAGGTCCATATATTATACTTCCAATACTCCACACCCTTCAATACCTTGGTACATAATGAGATAGAACAGTCAGGGTGTCTGCAGGCAAGGACTGATCAAAGCTGTTTCTGGACAGTTTGTAGCATTTTTCAAGGCTCTACAATAGTCAAATTCAAGGCTTCTCAAGGCCCTGCATTCAATGAAATTTTAACTGGGCCCCTCTGGTCATTAACCCCTCCTGGTCCTAGTAAGGACTACACCATATAAAACTATATAGTTATGATTATTTGCTTCGGCAGCATTTTTATTTCAGGAACATTCAAGGATTTTCAAGGCCTCCTGGCCCATTTCCAGGTTTTCAATGGCCCTCACTCAAATTCACGGCTGTTTCTTGAATCCAAGGCCTTGCGGGGAACTCTGACAGTGTTGCATACTTAATTGGATACTTCTAAATTGAATAACCAAGTTAATAGTTAACAGCATGTACCTTCCAAGCACCAAACCATATCTTCAGTCCAAATTTGATATGTTAACACTTACGCTGCCGAAAGCGACTATTGTCACCTTTTTTATTATGATAATCTGTACGTTCTGGTATTTGCAGATCAAACCTACCGTCTGATTAATTGTTTGAAAGGGCTCAGAGAGCCCTTTCCAACAATTAATCAGATTATAGAGTTTCAAGTATGTCATAAATTTGATTAAACTTCCTCACATACAGGCGTACATAGAAGACTTCCATATATGGCCTAAGTGGGCATAGCAGCAAAAGGGTTAAATGCACATAGGTTATACAGTAAACTCCTGTTAATTGAATAAGAATATCTTATAATCTATCAAAGAGTTACACAGACAACCACTGAATTCCCCATGTTTATAGACCTAGTTAGCATCTGTATATCCAAAATAGGCATTTAACCCTTTACCTAACATGAAAAGCAGACGACACTTGCAAATAAAATTCTTGAATAACTAATTTTTTTCATTTTTTGTCTCAAAAACATAGGTTATGTATGACCCCTCATTGGAACGAGCTCGTTCCAAAGAGGAGTCATAACCTATGTTTTTGAGACAAAAAATGAAAAGAATAATGATAATTAATTGGCGATTTTTTAGAATAGCGCTGGCCGGTTTTGGCCGTTACGTTGGGTAAAGGGTTAACTGCGGAGGGGAGGGGGGCAGTTTGAGTGGCAATGTTTTTTCACTGACATTCCTCTCAAATCTGGTTGTTAGAAATCAGTGGCCAAGACTTAACCAGAAACCACCGCAAAAGGAAATTGCAAACAGTCTTGAAGGCATTCTGTTGATTGCACAGTGAAGCACCATCCTGACATGATTTGATCCTGGCAGTTGAAATGGTTGTTTAACCCTCTGCACTCTGGTGTCAAACTATTAAAATGTCAACATGCAATTATTTCCCATAATGCAACTTGGAATTTAACCAATTCAGTCTTGTTTGACAGAGCTCATTGAGCTCTGTCAAACAAGATTGAACTGGTTAAATTCCTAGTTGCATCATGGGAAAAATTAACAGCCTGAAATTTAGAGATTTCAACATCAGTGTGCAGGGGATTAGCCTCAATAAACAAACAAGTGGAGCACCCTTTCTGAGTGTTTTGAAGTTGACATAGAGCATGGGTGTTAGTTGTAGTTAAATGAGGGCTATATTTGATGTTAACCTTTTAACTGACAAAATGGCCAGATCCAGCCAGCACTATTCACAAAAAAAAAAAAAATCACAAAAATTGTTACAGCATTTAAATTTTAGCAATCAAGGATGAAAATATTTGTTTAAAAAGAAACATAAACAGTTGAAAATACAAATATTGTATGTGACTAGGGTTTACTTTTGGTGGGAGAATATCTTGGAAGTAAACCAAACTACCAAAACTGATAAATACTCAAATATATTTAAAGTTCAGATCAGAGCTGCTTTTTGAACCTACATTTCTATCAGATGGAAACTCACCTTTGTATACGGACTAATGCCGTGTATGAAATAAATTTCAAATAAACAATTCATCCTCTAACATCATCAGACTTCTAAGTATTTACTGTTCCCTTTATGAAGAGTATATTTCCAACGAAATATACCCTTCATTTTGGGGTAAAAAAAATAAATCAAATATGGTAAACAAACCAACAATACAGTCTGTGTATTTGAATTATTTAAAACTTTACCTAACATAGCAGCCAAAACTAGTCGGCAATAATCACAAAAAATCGCCACTCAATTGTCATTATTTTCTCATTTTTGTCTCAAAAACAGCTGAACGAGCTTGTTCCAGTGAGGAGGTCATAAGCTATGATTTTGAGATGCAAAATTCTCGCTCTTCAATAAATGTTTTTAGAAGTGTCATATTCTATTCATGTTGGGTGAAACCCTTTACGCACTGGACACATCAAAATTTGTTAATTTAATTATTTTTTCAAATTTAAAAAAAACAATTCATGTGACCTCCATCCCCACTGGAATGAGTGATATGGGTTTGTTGAAATTTTCATTTTTCCAACTGCTTAATTTGTAAATTATACAGGCAGTTGTGGATGATTTGTTAGGCAAAGGGTTAACCCTTTATCCAATGCAGATGATATGAAAATTTATTATTTTAAATATCATTTTTTTTAAATTTTCAAAAAATTTCAACAAAACCATACCATGTGACCCCTCATTGGAACGAGCTCGTCAAGCTTGTTGCAACGAGGGGTCACATGATATGGTTTTGTTGAAATTTTTTGAAAAATAATATTTTTTCAACTGCTGAATTTGCTTATTATGTGGGCGGATGCGGGCGATTCGTTGGGTAAAGGGTTGAACACTTTTTAAATTCATTATTCAATCAGAGTTAATTTTCTGTTCCCTCAGTTCCAAACCATTATCACAGGGAAGTACCAAAGTGAAATGTGCTAACTCTTTACCTAACATAACTACCATACATGGCCAGTTTTATATTCAAATATCATTATTCATATAGTATTTTTTTCAATTTCGGCAAAAATGAAAATATTTAGTAGTTCAAGAAACACTTTAACAAAATGTTGTCAACTTAGGTAAATATTACAAATTTATTTCATATTTTTATATCGTTTTCTTCTATGTGGTCTCTCAATAATTTTCACACACAAACTAATACAGAAATTCATTGTAAGGTACAGTGGAGCCCACTTAACTGGATATCTCTTAACTGAAGAACCCTGTTAACTGAATATAATTTCTGAACACAAAACCATTTACCATACCTCCGGTACAAACTTGACCTGTTAATTGAATATAGGTTATAAAAGAGTAAACTCCTGTTAATTGAATAAAAATCTTGTAACGACTTGAGAAATTACCTTGACTCTCCCCAGTTTTTCTTTGTTTATAGACCTATTTGGCCTCAGTACATCCAATACAGGCATTTTATCTATTATATTTTGTTTGACAGAGCTCATTGAGCTCTGTCAAACAAGATATAAAAGAATAAATGCTAAGTTTATCTCTAGAATACAGGAAAGTGACACAATTCCTGTTAATTGAATACTCCTGTTAACTGAATAATTTTCAGTGGCAAAGTGGCTATTTAATTAACAGGGTTCCACTGTACTTAAGATATTTATAACTGATAGTCTGCAGAGTGAAGATCTCTTGAAATGTCATCCAAGAAAACTAGAAGAGAATCTGTCAAGTTATGGAAAAATATAAATATATTTTTTATATCTAACTTACTTCAGTTATGCCATATGAGGTTTACATATATGTATTCACATGAAATCAAAGCTTACCTTTCAAATGAGGTAAAGTTTACCTAATTTTATGATTACTACAAAAGTAAATACCTCTCAAACAAATGAAAAAAATTGATGATTATAATGTGGCAATAATTTCAACCAATTGATCTCCAAGTTGAATCTGGTGTTCCATTCGCTGAAACCAATGGAGTGCTTCCTCCACTTTTTCACAAAATTTGAGACTTACAAAAGTATCAAAATGGAGGTTGTTCCTACACTTTTTCACAGAATTTGAGACTTACTAACTGGAAGAAACTATGGGGATGTTTCCTACAGTTTTTCACAGAATGTGAGACTTGTTGTCCAAGTGGAAGAAACCATGGAGGTGGTTCCTACACTTTTTCACAGAATTTGAGACTTATTGCCGGAGTGTAAACTACACTTTGTCATTGAAAAGTAGTACAGTAAAACCTGTCTTGAGAGACCACCTCTCTTGAGAGACCACATCTGCCAGGCACTGGTTGGTTTTACTCTATAATGGACCTGCTATGGGAGACTACCTGTCTTGAGAGACCACCTGTCTTGAGAGACCACTGTGAGCTGGTACCAACTTGTATTTTTATGCCATAATGGACCTGTCTTGAGAGACCGCCCCTTTGAAGACTGAAACCATTACAAAAACTTTTTACCTGTTCTGGAATTGGAAAATCCATTGTGGTTATGCTAACATAATTAAAAGTATTAAAAGCTCTTAATTGGGTTTCAATTGCTATTCATTTAAAGATTGAGATGTTTTTATAAAACCCCTGTGAAAAGATTAGGATTATTGCTGAATAAACAATTTCATAAATACATGAAATGTGACAGATAGGATTATAAACATAAATTTGTGTTGGAAATCTTCAATACTAATTTATTTTTATAATTTTTATAACAGTCCATTTCAATTTTTTACAAAAACTTCATAAAAAAGAACAACTACAAAGTAATTACAAAAAAACATTCTTCTCCATTTCTGAATTTTGTGGTTGGTTATCCAATGACTTGAGAAAACCTGAAACCTGTTATGAGAGACCACCTGTCTTGAGAGACCACTTTTGTGTGGCCCAAAGGACGCTCTCTCAAAACAGGTTCTATTAATCCCCCATTCAATGAATTAAAGTTATAAAAAAAACATGAATTTGAGAATTTAACTCTTAACTTACAGAGTATTTTCTTGTATTCACCTTTTGGGTAACAAGAGTGGCTTTGTACAAGCAGGGATTCTTCTGCCTTCTTTGGGAAAGGGTCTGGAGAACATGCCACTGGGAAATTTGTGTCATGGGGGCTCCAATTGGGAATTTGTTTTGGAGAGGAAAACATGCAGAAAAATTTTACATTCAAACTGAACAGAGAACATTAACCCTTTACCTAACGTGAAAAGCAGACGACACATGCCAAAAAAATTCTTGAATAACTAATTTTTTTCATTTTTTGTCTCAAAAACATAGGTTATGACCCCTCATTGGAACGATCTCGACGAGCTCGTTCCAATGAGGGGTCATAACCTATGTTTTTGAGACAAAAAATGAAAAAAATAATGAAAATTAATTGGCGATTTTTTAGAATAGCGCTGATATCTAAGCAACAACAACAAAATGTCTCATGGAATCAGGTTCACTTCAGTCTGTGTAACCTCTATTAAACTGTTCTTATAGTATTAAAGAAGAACTTATCATTTGCCTTTGAATGAAGACACTTTCTTCGCTCTGTTGGGTAAGCAATTTAAATTTAATGCACAGTTGGTGGCCTGAATGGGGTGGTCATACAGCCTTGGAAAGGTTTTCTGAGGCCTTATGACCACCCAGTTCAGCACACCAATTGTGCAATTGTGAAGTTAATCCCTGTACATCCCAGAACAGAATTCAGTTTCAATGCATTACAGTTAATAGGAAAACAAAAATTTGAGACTCAGGGAGACTGCAAATGAGTATCAATCCAATGATTATGTTTTCTGTTCAAAGTTAGTTCCTCAACTTGTTGACGAAAAGCTAAGGGGTATGAGTATAAAGACAAGGGCCCTGAAAAGCTTGAATTTGGGGTTGAATCGAATCAGGATTGAAAATCGAATCCAACTGAATCGCAAATCAAATCCCATGGCTCTAGTACCAGTCTTCATTCAAGTACTGTATTCACTGCAGGTCTCGATTTGTTCAGTCTTGCATTGCAAAAACACAAAGCAAAAATTGCAAACTGCGATGCAATAGCTGGAATTGATTAGCATTTTTTTTACTGCAGGATAAAATCTACGAACGCAAAAAGTATTCACACAACTGCAGAGTTGGATGGTACGATGTATAATGAGTATGCACATTGCGTACTATTTATATCATATACTACTGCGCATAGCTTGTAGAGCATACATCGTATCTGACTGGTGGGTGGGGAAAACCCAATGATGTTGTACCGGAATATCCGGGATGTGCGTTTTCGTATTACTGGGAAGTAAACATGTGTTTCATGAAACTGAAAGTACATTATGTCGCAAGGTAAACTTTACATGTGTCTGGAACTCAGCAGGACATACATAGTGAGAATATAGGATAAAATTAGATGAATTTGTTGATCTATTAAGGATGGGATCAACCTATATCATCACAATGTATTTTCTTACCTGGACTCATCCAGCACTTGAATACTAGTAAGTAACAGAATAATATAATTTCTCTTCATACACTTGGAAAAATGAGTTTGATGCAAGGATATTGAGTCTTTAGGGTCAAATTTTCTCACTCCAGGCCTAACCATGGTCGACCCAGAGGGTTTTTGGACCCTCAACCTGCGCTACAAAACAGTTGCTAATCAATTTTCTGTGAACAAATCAAGGCCTGCACTGGTGACTTGTCTGTTTGGGTGTGTCAACTGAAAATGCACAATATTCCAAAACCAAATCAACGTAGTAATTTTGGAAGAGGAACCTCCTTGAACTCTTCTTCTATCATTTGGTCTGTACAGGAGACCAGATGACAGAACAAGAGTTCAATAGGAGACATTTGGTAGAATTTTGAGAACATCTTGCCGATTCGAAAATTTCCAAGTCATTGCAATGGAAATTGAATCAAATCATAGGATTGATTGTGCTCAGCTCCTATAATTAGCAAAAATTCCCTCGGCAAAAACTTTGCCAACGATAAATGAGTATCCTCGACAAAAATTGAGTTTTCCTTGGCAATTTTTACAAAATGACTATTTCATGTAAATAACTACTGGGGAAGCACTGTGTGTCTGTATGCGTTCTCGGACATACGACTGGGTGTGTCTTGGAGATGTTGTAAGTTTTATCCTGGTAATAAACTCACATTTTAAAGAGTTATCTCAAAGGTGTATACCGGTAATATTGTGCAAACATGCACTCCAGTATATCCACATAAAGGCCACAAACATGTTCAAGAACGATGATAAATTTGCTCGGCCTACTGTAATTAGCAAAAACTGCTAATTACAGGTGGCTGAGCACAATCAATCTTCTATTGTTGTACTCTGTTTTTAATCGTCAGTACTGAAGTCACTCAAATTGTCCTCGGCAAAAATACTGCCGAGGAAACATCTAAAATCCCTCTGCAACTCGTCGGCAATTACCGTTGCCGAGGACTAATTACAGGGTCTGTTGTGGTTCAAGTCAAACTTTGCAGGGCCCTAAAGATGAACCAAATATGCCATGTCAAATTTGTTAACTCTTTACCAGGGTTTCCGCAAGGGTGACCTGGGATCCCCTGAATGGCCCCATTCCCCTCACTGCACACTCCATAGTTGATATAAACTGCTACAAGAAGTTTGACATCGGGGAAAACATGAATTAAAACTCTCATGCCACCAGCGCAATGCATTCAACGGTAATAATCTCAGGTTACACCAAACAGGAGCAGGGAAACACATTGTAAAATTATAGACAAATGTCGGTCAGAGATCAATCAATGACACTCTCTGGGTTTGCAAAGACCATGTGTGGGTCATTCGGCACTGTATGAGAGCATCGGCAAACTTCAAGTCAATCAGTGAGTGACGTCACAACCGCATGCTTTTTGATTTCCACGTGATCGCTTCTGGGTAAACTGTTGTGACATATAACGGTTGTTGAAGTGCACATGGTTTGATTGTACTCTCTTCCCAATTATTAATTCAACTAATATAGTGGCAAGCTAATTATATGACTCTCTGATACCGACAAACTTCATTAATGATAAAAAATAGCATTTTTGCGGTGCAACCCCTTGTTCTACCATTTTCTCCAAATTACCAGCCCCAACATTTTTACCCCAGTGGAAACCCTGTCTTTACCCAACGCATACAATATCAAAATTTATTATTTTAATTTTTTCCCCAAGTTTTCAAAAAATTTCAACAAAACCACATCATGTGATCCCTCAATGGAATGATCTCGACAAGCTCATTCCAATGAGGGGTCACATGATATTGTTTTGTTGACATTTTTTTAATAATTTTTTTTGAACTACTTAATTTGTAAATTACGCAGATGGATGTGGCTGACCCATTAGGTGAAAGGTTAATGCAGAACCTGGATAGAGCAGGAAAAATATATGCAGCTCTACTTTCCTTTATTGTTCATTTGAAATTTTCTTTACTGCATTTCCAAGAAAATTGAAAACACAAAACAGGAAATAATTACCGGTATTGTTTGAAATATAATTGTTTAAAAATAATCTAAAAATTTTCCAGGATTTTTGGAGAAATCATTGTCAAGTTAACCCTTTACCCAACGTAGAGAATATCAAAATTTATTATTTTAATTAGTTTTTTCCAAAATTTTTCCAAAAAATTCAACAAATCCATATCATGTGACCCCTCATTGGAACAAGCTCGATGAGCTCGTGCCAATGAGGGTCACATCATTTAGTTTTGTTGCAATATTTTGAGCAATTTATTTTTTTCAACTGCTCATTTTGCAAATTATGCAGGCAGATTCAGGCGATTTGTTAGGTAAAGGGTTAAGCAAAAAGTAAAATATTATGCAAAATTTATTAAGGAGGCTCAAAAGGTTTCAAAACTCAGCAGGAGCTCTTTTTATCCATTCTGAGTTTCATTTGACATAGTTAAAAGATATGTCTCATATTGAACACTGGATCCACAGACCAGAACAATTTTGTCTTCCGATATTAAGAGTTATCATCTTAAACAGGCTGAGACTTGGATTCCTAAAATCTGAATTTGGCCATCATATGAAGTGCTAGAATCAATGAATCCAACAGGGTTATTGCACACTAAATTCATAGATGTTGGTTTGGTTGAAAGCCTTTCCAAAATCTGTATTTCAGGTTTTTCTTATCTCTTTCTTGTACTCTTCTTTGAGTTTATGATGCATCAGCTGCATGCATGATACTGCATCTTCCTGACTGTCATGTCCACCAACTAAAATATAAAACATATACTGAAAATGCTTATGTTTTATCTAATGAAATGGCCCAAACTGCACAGCAGTTTCTACAAAAAACTGCCATTTAAAATCTATTATTTTTCATTTTTGTGTCAAAAAGTTAAAAAATTTATAGTAATTTATATATTTTTTATACTTACCAATGACCCAGACTTAGCTGGTGCTAACTCCAACAAAACCAGGGCCAAACACAAATTTTGCCCCCCAATCCCCAAAATTTGCATCCAAAACAAAAAGAAATCATGTCCTAAAGGACCTCCATAGTACGCCTCTACTGCGCATGCGCAGTGACGCAGTCGTCCTGAAATTGGCGCCAATTATCATTCTTACTGGCAGTGCCTGGTCAGCGCTATGTACTCAGCGGGGAGGCAAGAGTTCCCAACTCAGGGAGGGCCATCCCCGTCTGGGTCATTGGTAAGTATAAAAAATATATAAATTACTATAAATTTTTTAACATTTTTATACTGTACCAATGACCCAGACTTAGCTGAATAGTAAACAGGCTGGAGGGCCTAGGACATAGAGGAAAATCCAATAAGCTCAATTATATAATAAAGAGGTAACCCCTTAAGGAGAAAAGGAGTATTAGGCTTTACATGTATCTTTCTTATTTAATATTAAATTAGAAAGATACACTACCCTTAATAATTGAGCACAATAACATTCATGTTCTCTATTAACATCCAGTATAACCCTTATACTAATTATTTTTAAAGCAAGCCAATAAATAAAGTAGTCCAGAGAATTGAGACTCTTTATAATCATTTAAAAGTGTCCGAGTATTGTATATTAAAGCCCGTTTGACACTTGACATATACAAATGCTTCACACCGAGCTACACTTTAAAAATAAGACATGCATGAAATTAAACATTAATATTACACTTTAAAACCATCCCGGAAGCGACTCAGAAATACTGTCTTGGAGGAGGCATTCCCTTGCTTTTCACTATAAAGCAGGTGACCTAAGGGAACACCCGCCCCCCCCCCCCCCCCCCCCCCCCCCCTTCCCCTTGCCCTGGGTCAAATAGCCCAGAGCGAAGAGGGCAGCCGGACGGAGTCACTGCCGGAACAGAAAGCCTGCATAACTATAGTTGCAACTGTTTAGTGGACGACATTCTGAGCAACAGATAACGGACCTAAACAATGCAGGTCTCCAGAAATGGACTCAATATTTCTGAGATAAAAATTAGTAAATGTGGATGGCTGAGACCAATAAGCAGCCTTCATTAAATCTGTAATAGCAACACTATTAGCATAAGCCCAGGAAGTAGAAAGAGCTCTTACTTCATGAGCAGAAATCTTAAGCACAGACTGCTGAGAAGAAGATAAATCTTCATAAGCAGTACGGATAGTTAACTGAATCCATCTAGCAATAGAATGGACTGAAATGTCCTTTCTATTAGGCATCAAAGACAGAAAGAAACGTTTCCGTCCCTTTCTGATGAACTGAGATCTCTGTTTATAGATACGTAGTGCTCTAACAGGACAGAGTAAAGGCCTACGCCCGTCTGAAGACGGAAGAGCCTTAATAACAATAGGTTCCGGATATTTATTAGGAGCCTGATTCTTAGCTAAAAAACCCACATTAGTAGTGAAGGTGATAGTGTTCCCAACACTACGATAATGAGAATCAACCACCGATAGTGCATGAAGCTCACTGACTCTTCTGGCAGAAGAGAAAGCTAAGAGAAAAGCTGTCTTATAAGATAAGAATTTGAAATCTACTGTCCCAAGAGGTTCAAATGGCTTTTCCTTCAATTTAAGGAGAACCCAAGCTAAATTCCACTTAGGAATTAATCTAAGAGTTCTGGGTCTATTTATCGAAAAGTTTCTAACCAATTTCGATAAAGAGACATTAGATCCAATTTGTAAACTATCATGATGTGCATAGGTATCAGATAACATAGATCTATAACCCTTTATAGTAACAGGCTGCAGTTTGATTTCGTCAAACAAGTATACTAGAAAGTTTGCAATGTCTGGTATAGAGGGATCAAATATATCTATAGAATGATCCCTACACCAACGACGGAAAACCTTCCACTTAGCCGCATAGTTTAGCGAAGAGGAGGTCCTCCTACAGTTAGAAATCGCGTCCACTGCTCGTCCTGTAAAGTGCTTGCCATGCAAGAAGGACCGAACAACGGAAAAACGTGAAAGTTGAGACCTTGCGGGTTGTGATGGAGTTGGCGCGATTTCCCCTGCAAAAGAAGATCCTCTCGTGGAGGAAGCTTCCGCGGTAGGTCCCACAACAGACACCTGAGTAGATTTATCCACGGTCTCTGTGGCGACAGAGATGCTACCAACAGAATCTTGCATTGAGATTGTTTTATCTTTAGCAATACTTGTTGAATTAACGGCGCTGGAGGATACGCATATCCTATCATTCCGTCCCAAGGGATCGACAGAGCGTCTACTGCAAATGCTCTTGGATCCGGACACGGGGACACATACGTCTGCAACTGATTGTTGAGATGTGTCGCAAATAAGACTATCATTGGCCGTTCCCATTGGTAGCAAATCTGATTGAATACTTGTTTGTTGAGAGTCCACTCCGACGGCAACAAGCGACCCTTTCGTGAAAGGGAGTCTGCTAGCACATTCAGACGACCCGGTATGTGACGGACCGAAAGAAGAACGTGATGTTCCAACGCAAACAGAAGGATTCTTTCCGTTAGATTGAACAACGGAACTGAATGAGTGCCTCCCTGATTCCGTATATACGCCACTACTGTCGTATTGTCGGATAGGATTTGGACATGAGCATCGTGAATAATGTCCATCCAGTGACGTAACGCAAGCCAAATTGACATCATTTCCTTGATGTTTATGTGCTTGCACAGGAATTGCGGATCCCAAAGACCCTGGCATCTCGAATCCGTTGGGATTAATGATGCACCCCAACCTGTTTGACTGGCATCCGTCATAATGGTAAAACTCGGATCCGGCAACTGCAGCGGAACTCCTTGAGTTAACCACTGAATGTTTGCCCAAGTCTGAATCTCTTGTTTCACTTGATCTGACAAGAGAACGTCTACATCGAGCGAATGAATTTTCACACTCCAATTCTGAGTCAGGAAAATTTGAAGAGGACGTGTGCGTAGCCGTCCCATCGGAATGAGATCCGCGGCGGCTCCGCACAGACCTATCAGTCTCATAAATTCTCTCGCCGTGACTTTGTCTGCATTCAGACAATAGCGAGCGTAACAACTGACTAATTTCGCTCTGGTTAACGGCAGACGAACGAGATTGTTGTGCGTCTCGAAGCTCATTCCCAGATGAGTGAATGACTTGGACGGCACCAGATCCGACTTCTCCTCGTTTACTATGAAACCGAGACGTCGGAGCAATAGAAGAAGATTCTGAACATCGTTCTGAAGCGTTAACTCGTTGCCGTACCTCTGAAGAATGTCGTCCAGGTAGGCCGACGTTACCGCAGACGAATGAGCTCGGAAGTAGATCATTACCGAGTTCATTACCCGAGTGAAAGCCCAGGGTGCTAGATTCAATCCGAAGCACATGGCCCGGAACTGATACACCACTCCTAGGACTACGAAGCGTAGATACTTTCGGAATGTCGGATGTACCATGACGTGAAAGTACGCATCTTTGAGATCTATGCTCGTTGCATAATCGTTCACGCGAATACTCGCTCTGACCGATCGAATCGTCTCCATATAAAACTTCGGAGCGACGATCAGCTTGTTTATCCAGCTCAAATCTATGACTGGACGGAACGAGCCGTCTGGTTTCGGAACCAGAAACAGATGGCTGTAGAATCCCAGCGATTCCTGGTTTTCTACGACCTCTACCGCGTTCTTCATTAAAAGAGACTGCACCTCTGATAACAGAGCGTCTCTTTTCTGTGGATTTGACGGAAGATGAGTCCACTTTGGACTTCGAGTTAATGGAGGCTTTCGTTTGAAGGATATCTTTAGACCTTCCGAAGTCACTCCTCTCACCCACGGGTCGTCCGTAATCGACGCCCACTCTTGTGAAAAACTCGACAACCTTCCGCCAACCGGAACGCGATAGAGGTTTAATCGCCTCCTGGACCTGCGAGGCCTGCGGTAGGAGAAACCACGTCTTCCACGACCCGCACCTCGCCTCGTCGACCTCGGGGCGTCCGACCGATTGTCCCGGCCTGAAGGACATCCCGAATGAGAGTCGCTATCCTGACGGTCTCTCGAATAAGACCAAGAGGACGCACCGGAACCTCTATAGGAACCTCTCTTGGGCGCATTAGACCCAGAAGTGCCCGCCTTATTCGTGTCTGCTGTATCCGACCTTTTAGGAGCGGATCTGAACAACAGAGAATCATTAGCTTTCTTTTTAATATTATCATAAATAGCGGAAAGCTTGCCGTCAAAGAGAAGTTCTCCTGAGACCGAAGCGACTCTAAGAGAGTTCTTCACCTTAGAATCCACTAGTGTGGATGTAGCCAGGGCTGCGTCACGTCTAACCAACTCCAGATTTGCCACTGAAAGGGCGGAGTTACACGTGGAATAAGCTACTGCCCTTGAAAGAAGTCTTAAAGAGGATTGTATATCCTGAAACTCTTCCCCTTGAAGGCGCAGTGATAACGCCTTAGTAAGGTGATCTGCGTAAGATAAGGCATCTAAATTGGCTCTGTTAGACGCAATAGCTGTTTCCAACACCGCGGTTGGAATAGAAGCTGACGACGGTAATGATAGCTCTAAGTCTTCCGCCTCGTCGTCCATACGCAGAGGAACTCTCGGTATACCCTGTCCTGCCGTGTCGAATTTATTCCTTGCATTAATGAAAGGCAGGTTGAGAGTATTTGCGGACAAGAAACCTGTTTTCCCCGTCCTGGAAGCAAGTTTAAAAATAGCGTCGTTCAATAATTCAAATGTTCTTGCAACATTATTGGACTGCGACGGAAACTCGGGAGCGATGTCCCTGAACCGCTCAAAAAATTCAGAGTCCAATGACGCTATAATTCTCTTGTCCGGAAGCGCAGCAGTCTGGCCCGACGGAACAACTTGAGGGAGAAAGTGCCGGATGAAGTCCACGGCAGCTTTATGTTGTTCCGAAAGGGATAGCTCCAATTCATCCGTATCCCTTTCACCATCCGGTCGGACCTCCCGATGTTCCCGGTCGTCCGCCCCCGATGCTTCGGCGGAGCGTACCGACCCAGCGCCGTCGGATAATTCTCGATCCGACACCGTTTCTGTCGGCTGCTGGGATGCTGCGATAAGCTGTGCTATCTGCACTAGAATGTCCGACGTCGAGACCTGCGGAGGCGCGGTCTTTCGCTGCTTCGCCGAGGGCAGCTTCGCATCAGATGGCTCCCGCATACTTTTCCTATGCGAACGTCCGGAGTCCATCGGTCTCAAATCCCTGGCTGCCGGATGGTGTGACCTGGGCGCCGAAGAATCCTTCATCGGCGAAGCTGGCAAAATATCGGAGGTCATGCAGCCAAGGTGCGGTCGTGTGTGCCGACGAGAAGAGGAAGCCTTAACAGTCTCTGCGGACTGCTTATACAACGGAGCGTCCCGAGCGACGGACGTATGCTCTGCTAAAGACACATTTTGTACCACAACATCTGGTCCCAGATGTTGTTGTACGAGAGAGGGGCCTCTCTCGCTCGCGGCCCGGCTGGACCTGGACGAGCTAGGAACCGGACTAAAAGGCTTCCTCCGTTCTCGTTTACTATCCGCCGTCACTGGGTGTGCATCTATTATGTTTATAGTGCTCGCATCACCCAAAATTTCCTCTTGGACCGCATCGGACGAACCCGGCTGCCGAACCATTCGGTGAATGGACGCTACACCGGGCGAGCTAGCGGACGACATTTGTCTAATCTCCATGAGCACTTTTGCCGCTAGCTCTGAATTCATTTGTGACGACGGACGCACACTTGAAGAAGATAACATGGAAACATCACCCTGTTCTGGTTCCTCTGAAATAGAAACTGAGAGAGTAGAGTGACCTTGTGGAGAAAGAGTCGGTATCGCTCTTTCTCCAGAAACAACATATCGTGACACACGTTTCCAATGTTTCTCATCCCAATGTTCACATATAGGACAGGGATTAATGCGAGAACACTGACTACAATTAATACAATGATCATGAAAGTCAGAGGAAGATTTCTTCCTATTACAATTTGAACAATGTCCCTTCATTGTGAAAGAACAACAATAAGTCCTAGTTACTCGCAAAAACCCCTGACACAAAGATACATAATAACATGATCCATTAATAAATGAAAAAACAATTGCAAAACAAAATAATTTTGAAAAAATATTTTTTTTTTTTTTTTTTTTTTTTTTTCAGAGAAGCCCAAGTTGCTGAAAAGTAACGTTGAGCCCCGATGGATCCGATGGCAAAGTGTGGTCAAAAATTTTAAATTTATATAAAATAATTAATGAGACACTTTCGGATAATATAAATGTATCTTATAATGAGATAAACTACCACAAAGGCAAACAGCCCCCCTCAAAAAAGGCTGTTGCCAATGAAAACAAACAGTGTAAACACACTAGAAAACATGACTCCAGGCACTGAAAAAACTGGCCCGGAATCAGTCATCAATTACACTCTATCTGATGCAAAACAGAGACTCCCAGGGGAGAATCTGCAGAACATCAGATGGAAGATGCAGAACACAAACGTTATACACCCATGGGTGAAAACGTAACTATGGGGAAAATAACAGAAAACATTCTGTAACCAAGCAACTCTCCCAGGAAATTTTAGAAATGAAACTTCTCAAAAATATGCCAAAAGCATGGGAGAATTGCAAGGGGGGACTTTAGAAGGCTAGGGGAGAGGAAACACTGAATAAGCAGTGCAACAATTAGCAAGAATGACAACAAGAGGCCCATGCCTCGAAAATAGGCAACTTAACATAATTTCAACAAAAAATTTTAAGTACAGCCCTGATTATTTTTTGCCACTACTTTTTTCCTCTCCTCCTTCTATCCTCCTTAGAATCACATTTTCTCCAAAAATTACGTGTCTGGCATCCTTTAAACTGAGATTTACAAGCACAAAGATCAGTGAGATGTTGACTGATGAAGGGCCAAACAGAGAATGATAATTGGCGCCAATTTCGGGACGACTGCGTCACTGCGCATGCGCAGTAGAGGCGTACTATGGAGGTCCTTTAGGACATGATTTCTTTTTGTTATGGATGCAAATTTTGGGGATTGGGGGGCAAAATTTGTGTTTGGCCCTGGTTTTGTTGGAGATAGCACCAGCTAAGTCTGGGTCATTGGTACAGTATAAAAATATAGAAATTTTTAGTTATTTGCTTTTCATGCTGGGTAAAGTGTTAAAATACACCACCACCCATGCTATTCTGTAGATTATGAGGCCTAAAACTTGAACCAAGAACATGAACTTTTGATGGCAAAAAAGTAATTACTGAAATAAAAAATAAAATAAAAAAATGCTCGCCTCCATGCAATTTCACAAATAATGGCCTGAGAAACAGAAGATCTACTTTTATTTTTTTAAGTTTGCATTGGTTATAAAACGAGAGCATGCGGCAGCCAAAAGAACCATGCAGGAGGGCCTTAATTTGACAAAGAGGCTATTCAATTAACAGGGTTAACCTACAGTAATATGATGAAATTCTAAAACATTCTGCTATAAGAAACTGAAATCATCTTGCAAAACCATAGACAACGTACATAGATACTGAGATACAGAAGTACATAATGTACAGACAAACATCGATAATACTTAATAACCCTTTGCAGTACACAGAGGAAATATAAATGCAACACTTTCTTTCTGGAAATTATTTCAAAATCATTTTTATCTTATGATTTCTCACTTAAATGAGCTTGTCAAGATTATTCTCTCGGTAAGGTCAAAAATGATTGTTTTAAAAGGATGAAAAATTAAAGTAAACTATCTTACCATCATCTTGTATAATTTTCATTAAGTACTCTAACACCAGAGTTTTTAATGCTCTTTTGTAAGGTGCACCCATTTTGTGAGGAAACACTATTGATGTGTCGACAACTGTCCCATGGATCATCTGAAAGAAACAAATTTTTCGGATCAATTTTAGCATATGTTAGAAGTCTTTATGCCAAATGTTTTTGGCCTTGAAAAAGTATTCAGATCTTTTCCCATTAACCCAACTTAACTGCCATAACCAGCCAGTGCTATCCACAAAAATTGCAAATGAAATTTCATTTTTTCAATGCTTGCCTAACAGAGCTTATCACTCCCTCACTGGAACAAGCTCATACCAATTAGGGGTCATAAGCTATGTTTTTGTGACAAGAAATGAAAATACTTTTGTTATTCAAGTGTCGTCTGCTACTTGTGTTTAGCAAAGAGTTAATCAGGTAGCAAACAATCCCCTTAAAAAACAAACAAATGGAGCTGATCTTTATGATTGTGTGAAGTTTGATGATGATATCTGACTTAGTCTTATGGCCAAGACATGACTTGGGGCCATCAACATTTGGCACTCGAGTAAGAACTTGACTTTGAAGATGAGCAGCAACTATTATAAGTGACACACCATCTGACTGCCCTTAACCTTTGAATGAAGCTTGATACTTGTAGTTTGATTTGTTTCTGAGGTATGGCTGAGACACAAACTTTGATATTTTAAGTGTGACCTTTAGTAACAGACCAGCTTAAAGTTGTGGACCCAGCTATAGTGTGTGGCACATCCTCCAATGTCCTTCATAATTGAATGAAGTTTGATGATTGTAGCCCCCATAGTTTCTGAGTTATGGCTAATAAACTAGTTGTGATCTTCAACATTTGGCACTCAAGTATGACCTCGACCTTGAAGACCATAACCAACTGTTATATGCTACGCACCTTCTGACTGTCCCTAAAATTTGTAATAATCTTTGATAATTGTAGTTTGATTTGTTTCTGAGTTGTGGCTGAGACAGGAATATCAAACAAAATTAAAGTGTAATCTTGACATTTGACCTTGACCTTGAAGTTACAGACCCAGTTATGATATGTGACACATACTCTCATTGTCATTTATAATTGTGTGAAGTTTGATCATTGTTGGCCCAATAATTTTTAATTATTGGATCTGACACACACCAATATACTCACACTTCAATCATGTAATTCTGGCGGTGGAGGAGGGGGTATAAAGAGAAAATGAGAAATAACAATAACATGCATAGGGCTGCAAGGTATATCGATAAACCGATATATACCGGTATTCAAACCAATATCGATTGAATACCGGTGTAAAAACAAAAATATCGGTTTAACGGCATTTATTTACCCACAATTTAATTTTCAAGATGTCTTGAGTTTTTTAACTGTAGCTCCGAATGAATAATATCCCTTTACCCAAGAAATCGTCTGCATGTGCTCACGTAATATACAATTTAGGCAGATGAAAAAATAAGTTTCAAAAATTTCAACAAAACTATATCATGTGGCCCCTCATTGGAACAAGCTTGTTGAACTCGTTCCAGTGAGGGGTCACATGATATTGTTTTGTAAAATTTTTTTTGAAAATATGATAAACCTTATTTTAAAATAATAAATTTTGATATCGTCTACCATGGGTAAAGGTTTTTTGAACCGCATCATCAAGGCATGCTAATTCGTTCTGACTGTGCCTCGATTGTGGTACTTACGTTCATTTTTCTGAACAGTTTTCGATATACCGGTATACCGCAGTATTTTTGGGAATACTGATACCGGTATTCAGTTTTGAATATCGTGCAGCCCTAAACATGCATATCCACTTTGTAGACAAGCGATGATAGAACTCTAGAATCATCTTTTCAATTTGAAACTCCGGAATACTGATGACAAATATATTATATCTCAAACACAAAGTTCTTCAACCATTGGTGGGTGAGACAATGATCTCTTTCAATGTTCCCCTCAAGCCCCAAAATGTTCAATTATTTAAGGTTCCTAAATATGACCCTGGGAACTGAACTTCAGTGCTAAAATTTTGTGCCCTGATATATTTGGAGACCAACTAATTTTATTGTCAACACATGTACTTGGAGTTGACTACTTTAGCTTGAATCCCTGGATACTCTGATCTCATCTAGTGGATAAAAATAGGCCGATGAAATCGTCAGATGTGTACCATACGCGCAACTAGTAGAAAGCTGTATGACGGAGGGCCACCACGGATGCCGACATTATGTACACTATACAAGGTATGGGTACATATAGAAATGGATTGGAGGAGTGTCTAATTTGATGGATAAAGGGTTAATATCTGGATCAGATTATCAGATTTACATAAAAAAAACTATACAGCACAGCACATCAGTAACCTGAATAAATATATAAAGTAACATGACAATCGGATTAATATTTTTTGAGTTATCTCATGCCAAAGGGATTGGAGGAATTTTCAATTTGAAGGATAAAGGGTTAATATCTCCGGATCAAATTATCAGATTAACACCAAAAACTATACAGCTCAGCACATCAGTAACCTGAACACAATTATAAAGTAACTTGACAATCCAAGCAATATTTTTCAAGTTATCAAATGCCAAAGGGATTGGAGGAATTTTCAATTTGAAGGATAAAGGGTTAATATCTCAGGATTAAAATAACAGATTTACACCAAAAACTATACAGCTCGGTACATTAGTAACCTGAACACAAATATAAAGTAACCTGACAATCCAAGCAATATTTTTCAAGTTATCGAATGCCAAAGGGATTGGAGGAATTTTCAATTTGAAGGATAAAGGGTTAATATCTCAGGATTAAATTATCAGATTTACACCAAAAACTATACAGCTCGGCACATCAGTAGTAACCTGAACACAAATATAAAGTAACTTGACAATGTAAGCAATATTTTTCAAGTTATCGAATGCCAAAGGGATTGGAGGAATTTTCAATTTGAAGGATAAAGGGTTAATATCTCGGTATCAAATCATCAGATTTACACCAAAAACTATACAGCTCGGCACATCAGTAACCTGAACACAAATATAAAGTAACTAGACAATCCAAGCAACATTTTTCAAGTTATCGAATGTCAAAGGGATTGGAGGAATTTTCAATTTGAAGGATAAAGGGTTAATATCTCAGGATTAAATTATCAGATTTACACCAAAAACTATACAGCTCGGCACATCAGTAACCTGAACACAAATATAAAGTAACTTGACAATCCAAGCAATATTTTTCAAGTTATTGAATGCCAAAGGGATTGGAGGAATTTTCAATTTGAAGTTCAGTTAAAGGGTTAATATCTCAGGATTAAATTATCAGATTTACA
Source organism: Pictodentalium vernedei (assembly GCA_031216915.1). NCBI lineage: Eukaryota > Metazoa > Mollusca > Scaphopoda > Dentaliida > Dentaliidae > Pictodentalium > Pictodentalium vernedei. The sequence goes on from CM062293.1 coordinate 140,090,764, forward strand.
CCAAAAACTATACAGCTCGGTACATCAGTAACCTGAATACAAATATAAAGTAACTTGACAATCCAAGCAATATTTTCAAGTTATCGAATGCCAAAGGGATTGGAGAAATTTTCAATTTGAAGGATAAAGGGTTAATATCTCAGGATCAAAATAACAGATTTACACCAAAAACTATACAGCTCGGCACATCAGTAACCTGAACACAAATGTAAAGTAACTTCACAATCCAAGTAATATTTTTCAAGTTATCAAATGCCAAAGGGATTGGAAGAATTTTCAATTTGGAGGATAAAGGGTTAATATCTCGGGATCAAATTATCCGATTTACACCAAAAACTATACAGCTCGGCACATCAGTAACCTGAACACAAATATAAAGTAACTTGACAATCCAAGCAATATTTTTCAAGTTATCGAATGCCAAAGAAATGGATACGGACGCCGGATGGACAGACGGACGGACGGACAGATGGATGGACGGACGAACGACGGATGGTCACCCCGGATGCCGGCATTATGTGTACCATACATAGTATGGGTACACATAAAAAGAGGTTGCTGAAATTTTGATCACCCTTGTAATTCCAGGAATGACAGGTGTTATTGGTTGAAAAAGATACAGTAGAATCCTCTTAATTGAATATCCATTTTGCCCATGAAAATTATTCAATTAACAGGAGTATACAATTAACAGGGATTTGGTCAGTTTCCTGTGTTCTGGAGGTAAACTGAGCATTTATTCTATTATATCTGTCAAACAAGATATAATAGAATAAATGCCTGTATTGGATGAAGTGAGGCCAAAAAGGTTGATAAATAAGGGGAATTTGGTGCGTGTCACAGTCATTTTTTCGACATATTATAAAAATTTATATACAATTAACAGGAGTTTACTCTACAACCCATATGCAATTAACAGATCAAATTTGTACTGGAGGTATGGTAAATGGTTTTGTGTTTGAAAGTTAAAAAATTTATAGTAATTTATATATTTTTTATACTTACCAATGACCCAGACATAGCTGGTGCTAACTCTTAAAATATAGGGCCAAACACAAATTTTGCCCCCCAATCCCCAAAATTTGCATCTAAAACTAAAGAAAACATGTCCTGAAAGGCCCTCCACACCTCGCCCCCACTGCGCATGCGCAGTGTCCAGGACGTTCCGAAATTGGCGCCATTTATCATTCTAATAACCAGTGCCTGGTAAGCGCTATGTACTCAGCGGGGAGGCAAGAGTTCCCAACTCCTGGGAGGGCCATCCCCGTCTGGGTCATTGGTAAGTATAAAAAATATATAAATTACTATAAATTTTTTAACATTTTTATACTGTACCAATGACCCAGACATAGCTGAATAGTAAAAAGGCTGGAGGGCCAAGGACATAGAGCAAAATGGAATACGCTCAATAAAATAAAATAGAGTCATCCCCTGTAGGGAAAAGAAGTAATAGGCCTTACATGTATCTTTCTTATTTATGATAAATTAGAAAGATACAACACCTTCCAAAAATTGAGCTTCATACATCCATGTACTCTATTAATATCCAATAATCCTTATACTAATAATTTTTAAAGTAAGCCAATAATAAAGTAAGTCTAGAGAATAGAGACTCTTATACTCCTAAAAGTGTGTGAGAATTGCATAATCATGTCCGTTGACATATGCAATATTCAAAAGCTATACTTTAAAAACTAAGACTTGAATGAATTTTATAAACTTAAACTTCTCACTAAACAACCATCCCAATAACAGCTCAGAATTACTAACTCCGGAGGAGGTATCCCCTTGTTTTCATAGTAAAAACAGGTGACCCAAGGGAACACCCTCCCCCCCCCCCCCCCCTTTTCTTGCCCTGGGTCAAATAGCCCAGAGCGAAGAGGGCAGCCGAACGGAGACACTGCCGAAACAGACAGCCTACCTAGCTATAGTAGCAACTGTTAAGTGAATGACATTCTGAGCAGTAGATAATAGACCTAACAATAGAGGCCTCCAGAAATGGACTCGATATTTCTGAGATAAAATTCATGAATGGATGGCTGAGCGCAATGAGCAGCCTTCAAAAATCTATAATAGCAACACTATTAATGTAAGCCCAAGAAGTAGAAGAACTCTTACTTCAAGAGCCGAAATCTTAAGCACAACTGCTAAGCCAATGATATACCATAAGCAGTACGCTAGTTAATAGAATCGATTAACAATAAAATGGAGCGTAACGTCCTTCTACTAGACATCAAAGACAGAAGAAGCTTACGCCCTTGTAATAAACAGATATCTGTTTATAAATACATAAACTGTACCCGGAAAGAGTAAAGGCCTATGCCCATACGAAGACGGAAGGACCTTAAAATAATAGGTTCCGGATAATAGGAGCCTAACTCTTATGCAACAATCCAACCTAAATAGTAACGGAAGTATTGATTCCGAAACTATGAAAGTGAAAATCATCCATCGATAGTGCATGAAACTCACTGACTCTACAGTAAAAGAGAAACCAACAGAATTACTGTCTAAAAGGTCAGAATTTGAAAACTACTGTTTCCAGAGGCTCAAATGATTACTTAGCTAAATAAGAACCGAAGTTAAAATCCGTATAGGAATTTAATCTAAAGATTCTAAGTCTATTTATCAAAAAGTTACTAACTGACTTAGATAAAGAGACAAAAGACTCAATTGTAAACTATCGTAGAGTGCATAGGTATGAGGTAACATAAACCTATAACCTAAATAACAACAGGCTGCAGTAGATCTTGTGAAACAAGTATACTAAAAACTAGCAATGCGTAGTATGGAGGGATCAACCATATGAACATAATGATCCCTTCACCACGACGGAAGAGCCTCCACTTTAGTCGCATAGAATAGCGAAGAAGAGGATCTCCTATAGTAAGAAATCGTGTCCAAAGCTCGTCCAGTACAGTGCTTACAATGCAATACGGACCACACAACGGAATACATGAAGGTTGCGACCTTGCTGGTTGTGATAAAGATGACACGATTTACCCAGTGAAAAAGATCCTCACATAGAGGAAGATTTCACGTTAAAACCCACAGTAGACAAGAGAGAAAATTACTCATGATCTCTGTGAAGATAGAGATGCTATCAACCGAAATGTATTGTGGTTGTTTATCTTAGCAATACCTGCTAAAACAACAGCGCCGGAGGATACGCGTATCCTATCATTGCGTCCTATAGATCAATAGAGCGTTAACAGTATTAGCTCAGAGATCTGGACAAGCCAACACATACGTCTGCAATTGATTAGCAAGCTGTGTCATAATAAAACATCATTGGGCGCTCCCATAGATAGCAAATCTGATTAAATACTTGTTTGTTGAGAGTCCATTCTGACAGCAACAAGCGACCCGTAAGAGAACGGGAGTGCGATAAAACAATCAGACGACCCCGAATATGACGGACCAAAACTGAACTTGGTGTACTATAACCAACAGACGGATTCTTTCCATTAAATTGAATAACGGAAACGAAAGAGTGCCTCCCTGGTTCCGGAGATACGCCACTACTGTCGAATTAAAGGACAGGAATTTGGGCATGCATTTCTGAATAATGTTCATGCAATGACATAAAGCAAGCCTAAAAAACATTATTCCGCGGAAGTTAAACTGATAGCTAAAAGACTGCGGAACCCAAAGACCCTGGCACTTCGAATCCGTAGGGATCAGTATATATCCCAATCTGTTTGACTGGCAACCGTCATAACAGCCACACTAGGGTCCGGCAACTGCGGCGGCACTCTCTGAGTCAACCACCGAATGTTTGCCCCAGTCTGAATCTCTTGTAACAGTAGATAGACAAGAGAATGTATAAACCAAGCAATTCATGGATTGCCGGAAAGTTGCCGTCGAAGAGAAGCTCCTCCGAGAACGAAGCGACTCTGAGAGAGTTCTTAACCTACTATCCACGCGTGGATGTAGCTAGGGCTGCATCACGTCTAAACACTCCAATCAGCCACTGAAGGGCGGAGATTATACGTGAACAAAATACTGCCCTCAAAAGAAATTACATTGAGAATAATATCCCGTAAATCTTTTCTTGAAGACGTAATGATAACGCCTCAGTAAGGCGGATTACGTATAATAAAGCGTCTAAGTTAAGTCTACTATACATAATGTCGTTCCCAATATTGAAATTGGAAAAGACATAAACGGCGAAAAAGAATATATGCAGTCTTTAATCACACCGTCTAGACGCATATGAACTCTCGGTTTGCCCTGCTCTGCCAAAATAAACTATATGTAAAAAAGATAAAATGGCAGAAATGAGCCACGCGGACAAGAAACTAAACTATCATGCTTAGTAGCAGGCTTGTATATATATATATAATATATAGCGTCGAAAAATAAAACACATGTTGTAATGACAATATTGGACTGCGTCGGTAAGTCAGGGACAAAGTCCCTGTACCGATCGAAAAATCCGAGTCCAATGACGCTATAAGTCTCTTATCCAAGATCGCAGCAATGAAGTCCGAAAAATAATCACTGGAAGAAATGCCAGAAGATATGAAAGGCATCTTCCGATACTACTAAAGGGAAAACTCGAAATCTTTCGAATCCCTTTCGCCATCCTGTCGGACCCTATAAAGCGTTCGGTCGTCCGTAGCTTGATGCAACCGCGGACCGCACCGACCCAGCGCCGTCGGATAATTCCTGATTCGACCGAGAAACCGTCAATTGCTGGGATGCTGCGAAACAACTGTGCTAACTCGGATAGCACGTCCGTCACCGAGGCCTGAGGAGCAGCGGTCTTACGATGCATTGCCGCAGGAAGCTCCGAGATCGTTACCCCGTGCATACTTCCAATATGCGAGCGAACGGAGTGTATAGGCCTCGTGTCCCTTGGCTACCGGATGGCGCGACCTATTCGCTGTGGAATCACTGAATGCCGAAACTGATCGGATACTCGAGGTCACGTAGCCAATGTGCGGTCGTGTGCCCTGCTGTGAGGATGAGGAAGCATTAAAGACAGTCTCTCGGACTGTCAATATAACGGAGCGTCCCGAGCAACGGACATATGCTCCGAATGTAAAATATCTGAACCACAACATGCGGTCCCCTATGTTGTTGGCTTCCTCCGATCTGTCCTCAATCTGCCGTCACTGGGTGAGTACTAAAGTAATTAAAGTGCTCGCATCACCCAAATCTCCTTCCTAGACCGCAACGGACGAACCCGGCAGCCGAACCATTCGATGAATGTATGCTACACCGGGTGAGCTAGCGAATGTCATTCCGTAAGCGATAGACATATTCCATGAGCACTTATTGCCGCTAACTCTTCATTAACTATGACGACAGAGGCACACTTTTGAAAGACATCTCCATAACTCTTCGAACAAGAAACCAGAAATGCTTGGATAGCAAGCATAAAATAATAATATATATAGCGTCGTTCAATAATTCGAAAGTTTGTGTGACATTATTGGATTATGTCGGAACTGAGGGACGATGTCCCTGAACCGAACCAAAAATTTCTAAGTCCACCGACGCTATCAGTTTCTTATCCGGCATCGCAGCATATGTTGTTCCGAAAGGGAAAGCTTGAAATCCACCGAATCCCTTTCGGTATCCCGTCGGACCGGATGAAACTTTCGGACGTCCGTACCCGCTTCCGCGGAGCGTCCCGACCCAGCATCGTCGGATAAAATATATGCGACAGATTCAGTTGATGCTGGGATGCTGCGATAAACTGTGCTATTAAGGAAAGCACGTCCGTTCCCGAGGCCTGTGCCGTAGCGGACTTACGATGCATTGCCGCTGGAAGCTCCGTGTACGTTGACTCCCGCACACTTCCTATGCGAACGTCCGGAGTCTGCAGGCCTCGAGTCCCCGGCTACCGACCCAGCGCTGTCGGATAATTCTCGATCCGACACCGTTTCTGTCGGCTGCTGGGATGCTGCGATAAGCTGTGCTATGTGCACAAGAATGTCCGGCGTCGAGACCTGCGGAGGCGCAGTCTATCGGTGCTTCGCCGAGGGCAGCTCCGCATCAGATGGCTCCCGCATACTTCCTATGCGAACGTCCGGAGTCCATCGGTCTCGAATCCCTGGCTGCCGGATGGTGTGACCTGGTCGCCGAAGAATCCTTGATCGGCGAAGCTGGTAATATATCGGCGGTCACGCAGCCAAGGTGCGGTCGTGTGCGCTGATGAGAAGAGGAAGCCTTAGCAGTCTCAGCGGACTGCCTATACAACGGAGCGTCCCGAGCGACGGACGTATGCTCCGCTAACAACACATTTGTACCACAACATCTGGGGCCAGATGTTGTTGAACGAGAGAGGGGCCTCTCTCGCTTGCCGTCCGGATGGACCGGAACGAGCTATGAACCGGACTAAAAGGCTTCCTCCGTTCTCCCTCCGATCCGCCGTCACTGGGTGTGCATTAAGTTAATTTTATAGTGCTCGCATCACCCCAAAATTCCTTCTAGACCGCAACGGACGAACCCGGCTGCCGAACCATTCGGTGAATGGACGCTACACCGGGCGAGCTAGCGGACGTCAAAGGCCGTCGAACCTACTAGGGTCCTCTTAGGCAATTGGCGTATTACATGAGCACTTTTCCGCTAGCCCTTCATTAATTGTGACGACGGAGGCACACTGTTGGAAGACATCACAGATACATCACCCTAATCTTGATCGTCTGAAATAGAAATTGATAAAGTAGAGTGACCCTGCGGGGAAAGGACCGGAGTGTCCAAATCCCCAACAACATACCGTGACATACGCTTCCCATATTGTCATCGAAATCATACGATACAGAACAGGAGTTAATGCGAGTACACTGACCACATATAGAATGATAATAAGGTCAGAGGAAGACTTCCTCCTAAAACAATTGATCAATATCCTTTCAATGAGAAAAGAAAACAAGTCCTGGTACTCGCACTAACCCCTGGCAATCAAATACATAATAATAATATGATCCATTAATATAGAAAAAATAATTGAAATCAAAATATTTTGAAAAAATATTTTTTCAGAACAGCCCAAGTTTCTGAAAAGTAACGTTGAGCCCCAATGGATCCCAAGCCTAAGTGTGGACAAAAATTTTAAAAATATTTTAAACAATTTATTCAACACTTACGAACAATAATAATGTATCTAGTTATGATTAAAATAACATAAAGATATTATTATTTAGAAATCCCCCCCCTCACACAGAGGGCTGTTGTAAATGTAAACAATGAGTGTAAAAACACTAAAATAAGACTCCAGGCACCCAGGCCCGAAATCAGTTACCAAAAATACACCATCTGATGCAAAACAGAGACTTCCAGGGAAGAAACTGCAGAACATCAGATGGTAGATGCAGAACACAACGCCTAACCACCCGTAGGTGAAGACGTAAACATGGGGAAAGAACAGAATTCATTCTGTTATTAAGCTAAAACTCCCAAGAAATTTTAGTAATAATAATTACAGAAACTATGCCAAAAGCATGGGAGAATAGCAAGGGGGAACTTAAAGGACAGGGAGAGAGGAAAAACACTTGAAAAAACAGTGTAACTAAATAATCAGAATGACAACAAAATGGCTGCTGCCTTGAAAATAGGTAACTTAACATAATTTCATTAAAAAATTTTAAGTTACAGCCCTGATAATATTCTGTCACACATTCTTTTCCTCTCCTCCTTTTCTATCCTCCTTAGAATCACCATTTCACTAATATTTATGTGTCTGGCATCATTTAAACTGAGATTTAAAAGCACAAAGATCAGTCAGATGTTAACTGATGAAGGGCCAAACTTAGAATGATAAATGGCGCCAATTTCGGAACGTCCTGGACACTGCGCATGCGCAGTGGGGGCGAGGTGTGGAGGGCCTTTCAGGACATGTTTTCTTTAGTTTTAGATGCAAATTTTGGGGATTGGGGGGCAAAATTTGTGTTTGGCCCTATATTTTAAGAGTTAGCACCAGCTATGTCTGGGTCATTGGTACAGTATAAAAATATTATATTCAGTTAACAGGGATATACAATTAAGAGATATCCAATTAAGTGGGCTCCACTGTACTAATTATTATTTATTTATTGGTGTTTAAGGTCAAATACATATGCACAATGGCTAAACGTGACCGTGACAGTTTTACGGGTGGAGGAAGCCGGACGGAGTACCTGGAGAGAACCACCGAGCATCGCCGAGCAACTGTCAGCTCCTCAACAGGGCTCGCCTTGAGTAAAATGGTTGGGACCTAAAAAAAGTCCCCCACATATTGAGGTCGGGGCCTTTTCGGGGCTGATTTTCCATTTTGTCCATTATTGTTAGCGCTTTTTTGTGGAAAATGTCGGGGCTTGAAAAAAAAGCCCCCAGCAAGTGCTCTTCGGGGCTGATCTCGGGGCCTGGGCTGATCATCCCCGACTCAAGGCAAGCCCTGCCTCAACTTTCTAACTCTATTCAAGCTCCGCTCAAGCAGGGTTACAGCAGTGGAAGACATTTGCACCATCGACATGCAGTACGCCTTAGTACACGGCGTCATCGTGCCCCCATGTAGGCAACCAGGATAAAGTGCTTTGCCCAAGGACACAACGTGGGTCGTCCCGAATGGGGGTCGAACTCGGGACCTCTAGCATAGAAGAGATACTAATTATCCTACCTTTAGGGCAATTAAATCACTTTCTAAACTGTGGCCAATAACAATGGTTTTTTCCATAAACAAATTCAAGAGTACAGCTTGCACTTCCATTAGAGTTGTTGTAACATCCTTCAGATCATCCTCTGTTATTCCACTAAACCTGAAATTGAATAGCATTCATATGATCCTTTTGTAAATAAGCTTTGGCAAATTAACTCACTGTTTATTTCCATTCAAAATTTAAGCACAAGAAGGGCATACTTGAGATCTGTGAATAACTGTCTTCAGTTTTTGCCTCGAGACATAGCTGATAACCTCCCATTGGGCCAAGCTTCTCAAACATCATTCTAAGAAGAAAACAGTGCAATGCAAACATTGCAAATGCCCCCTCCAACAATGTAAACATGGGTAATACAAAAATTATTCGATTTTTTGCTGCCATTCAACAAAAATTATTCCATTCAACAAAACTTATTTCCATGGACAAACAACAATGTAAAAACGTCACAGACAGTTTTTCTGAGTCTAAAAAGTAAATATGCATGGACGGAACCTGCAATATGAGGATATTCTTTCTCTCAGAAATACACAGAATGACACACGTGCGTGAATGGGTTAATCGATAAGGCACAAGTGCCAGCATGGAAGGATAAAACAAGAGGCCGCAGGCCTAGAGTTTTATCCTTCTGCAATGGCACAAGTGTCATATCGATTAACCCCAACTCACATGCATGTGTCATTCTGTGTTTATTACATGCCTTCATGTCTAGAAAAACAATTATTAGAAGGAGACTCGGCAATTCATTTGACGACCATTTACAAAAACAACACATTTTATCACCAACCAAATTTGCAAGGGGAATCTGTGTTACTATTTTGTCCCGGAGTTCCAATGTGTTCTATGTGCCTGCCTGCTGGCACATTGAACACATTGGAACTCAGGGGACGGTTTTCAGCGATTGCTGGCATTTCAAATTGTAATTGTGTTGTACGATTTGTAGAAAATTCCAGTGAAATTTTGCTTCTATTTAAAAATAGGCAGTCAACGATTTCCCTTTCCACACATATGTGCAGAACAGATTTTCATTTTCCACATGGTTTAGTGTTGCTGTAGATGAGGATATCATAGAACAGGCATGTAATAATGGTGTATCATCACACTGAAGGACACGAAAATACAACAACCGATGCTGGAGTTACAATACAAAATGTTTGTATGAAAAGTTTTATAAGTGTAACACAGGCCCTAACTCAGGTCTGCATGCATCGTCGAAACTTGCAATAAATGGATGTCTTTTCCCCCATACTAGTCTCTCACAATACCAAACAACATCAAAATCTTAACACAAATGACTGAGTTATAAGGCAAAACGTTTGTATAGAAAGTTTTATAAGTGCAACAAGGGCCATAACTCTGGTAGACATGTTCACTTGAAACTCATGATATGTGGATATCATGTCCCTCATGCTGGAATATCATCATACCAAAGGACATCAAAATCTGACAACCGATGTCAGAGTTATAATAATACAAAACACCATTTTACTAAGTCCTACAAGGGTCAATACTCTGGTACGAATGCATGGACAAAACCCATGATTTGTGGATATCAATTCTCCAAAAGGATATCAAAATCTGACAACTGATGCCAGAGTTATAATACAAAATGTTTGTACAGATGGACGGAGACCTCGACTATATCCCAAGGAGGTCGAGGGCATAATTTGTTGGTCATAACCTATTTTTTTAAGACGAAAATTTTAAACATAATAAAACGGAAGTGCTGATATTTATGAATAGTGCTGGAATCTCTATGGCCATTAGGTGAGGTAAAGGTTATTTCATCTTTCATTACTTGGTGTTCACAGAGCAAAGGAAGGGTTTCAGTTCATAATATCTATTTGTTTCTTCAGTGTATTGGAGAGTATATCTATTGTCACTCTGAGACAATTATTAAAAAAAAAAATCCTTTTATGGATGAAATTACATTCTTAAGTTAGGGTAACCACAGTTATGAGCATGTGACACATGACACAAAATGTACATCTTTTTATATTATTAATTCTCTATGAAAGAAAGTTTATATGCTGATGCACTTAAGGCCACACAAAATAAATTAATTGATTCTCAGGCAATTTTTGTTTTCAAATCAGTGAGGGAGGGAGGGTTTTATTTTTAATATTTATTTTTCTTTTGAAAAAAATGAGCAAACATGGAGAAGATTTTGGCTGTCTCTTTACACACAGAAATGTTAAAAAATTTATAGTAATTTATATATTTTTTATACTTACCAATGACCCAGACATAGCTGGTGCTAACTCTTAAAATATAGGGCCAAACACAAATTTTGCCCCCCAATCCCCAAAATTTGCATCTAAAACTAAAGAAAACATGTCCTGAAAGGCCCTCCACACTTCGCCCCTACTGCGCATGCGCAGTGTCAAGGACGTTCCGAAATTGGCGCCATTTATCATTCTAATAACCAGTGCCTGGTAAGCGCTATGTACTCAGCGGGGAGGCAAGAGTTCCCAACTCCTGGGAGGGCCATCCCCGTCTGGGTCATTGGTAAGTATAAAAAATATATAAATTACTATAAATTTTTTAACATTTTTATACTGTACCAATGACCCAGACATAGCTGAATAGTAAAAAGGCTGGAGGGCCAAGGACATAGAGCAAAATGGAATACGCTCAATAAAATAAAATAGAGTCATCCCCTGTAGGGAAAAGAAGTAATAGGCCTTACATGTATCTTTCTTATTTATGATAAATTAGAAAGATACAACACCTTCCAAAAATTGAGCTTCATACATCCATGTACTCTATTAATATCCCATAATCCTTATACTAATAATTTTTAAAGTAAGCCAATAATAAAGTAAGTCTAGAGAATAGAGACTCTTATATTCCTAAAAGTGTGTGAGAATTGCATAATCATGTCCGTTGACATATGCAATATTCAAAAGCTATACTTTAAAAACTAAGACTTGAATGAATTTTATAAACTTAAACTTCTCACTAAACAACCATCCCAATAACAGCTCAGAATTACTAACTCCGGAGGAGGTATCCCCTTGTTTTCATAGTAAAAACAGGTGACCCAAGGGAACACCCTCCCCCCCCCCCTTTTTCTTGCCCTGGGTCAAATAGCCCAGAGCGAAGAGGGCAGCCGAACGGAGACACTGCCGAAACAGACAGCCTACCTAGCTATAGTAGCAACTGTTAAGTGAATGACATTCTGAGCAGTAGATAATAGACCTAACAATAGAGGCCTCCAGAAATGGACTCGATATTTCTGAGATAAAATTCATGAATGGATGGCTGAGCGCAATGAGCAGCCTTCAAAAATCTATAATAGCAACACTATTAATGTAAGCCCAAGAAGTAGAAGAACTCTTACTTCATGAGCCAAAATCTTAAGCACAACTGCTAAGCCAATGATATACCATAAGCAGTACGCTAGTTAATAGAATCCATTAACAATAAAATGGAGCGTAACGTCCTTCTACTAGACATCAAAGACAGAAGAAGCTTACGCCCTTGTAATAAACAGATATCTGTTTATAAATACATAAACTGTACCCGGAAAGAGTAAAGGCCTATGCCCATACGAAGACGGAAGGACCTTAAAATAATAGGTTCCGGATAATAGGAGCCTAACTCTTATGCAACAATCCAACCTAAATAGTAACGGAAGTATTGATTCCGAAACTATGAAAGTGAAAATCATCCATCGATAGTGCATGAAACTCACTGACTCTACAGTAAAAGAGAAACCAACAGAATTACTGTCTAAAAGGTCAGAATTTGAAAACTACTGTTTCCAGAGGCTCAAATGATTACTTAGCTAAATAAGAACCTGAAGTTAAAATCCGTATAGGAATTTAATCTAAAGATTCTAAGTCTATTTATCAAAAAGTTACTAACTGACTTAGATAAAGAGACAAAAGACTCAATTGTAAACTATCGTAGAGTGCATAGGTATGAGGTAACATAAACCTATAACCTAAATAACAACAGGCTGCAGTAGATCTTGTGAAACAAGTATACTAAAAAATAGCAATGAGTAGTATGGAGGGATCAACCATATGAACATAATGATCCCTACACCACGACGGAAGAGCCTCCACTTTAGTCGCATAGAATAGCGAAGAAGAGGATCTCCTATAGTAAGAAATCGCGTCCAAAGCTTGTCCAGTACAGTGCTTACAATGCAATACGGACCACACAACGGAATACATGAAGGTTGCGACCTTGCTGGTTGTGATAAAGATGACACGATTTACCCAGTGAAAAAAGATCCTCACATAGAGGAAGATTTCACTTTAAGATCCACAGTAGACAAGAGAGTAAATTACTCATGATCTCTGTGAAGATAGAGATGCTATCAACAGAAATGTATTGTGGTTGTTTATCTTAGCAATACCTGCTAAAACAACAGCGCCGGAGGATACGCGTATCCTATCATTCCGTCCTATAGATCAAAAGAGCGTTAACAGTATTAGCTCAGAGATCTGGACAAGCCAACACATACGTCTGCAATTGATTAGCAAGCTGTGTCATAAATAAAACATCATTGGGCGCTCCCATAGATAGCAAATCTGATTGAATACTTGTTTGTTGAGAGTCCATTCTGACAGCAACAAGCGACCCGTAAGAGAACGGGAGTGCGATAAAACAATCAGACGACCCGGAATATGACGGACCAAAACTGAACTTGGTGTACTATAACCAACAGACGGATTCTTTCCATTAAATTGAATAACGGAAACGAAAGAGTGCCTCCCTGGTTCCGGAGATACGCCACTACTGTCGAATTAAAGGACAGGAATTTTGGCATGCGTTTCTGAATAATGTTCATGCAATGACATAAAGCAAGCCTAAAAAACATTATTCCGCGGAAGTTAAACTGATAGCTAAAAGACTGCGGAACCCAAAGACCCTGGCACTTCGAATCCGTAGGGATCAGTATATATCCCAATCTGTTTGACTGGCAACCGTCATAACAGCCACACTCGGGTCCGGCAACTGCGGCGGCACTCTCTGAGTCAACCACCGAATGTTTGCCCCAGTCTGAATCTCTTGTAACACTAGATAGACAAGAGAATGTATAAATCAAGCAATTCATGGATTGCCGGAAAGTTGCCGTCGAAGAGAAGCTCCTCCGAGAACGAAGCGACTCTGAGAGAGTTCTTAACCTACTATCCACGCGTGGATGTAGCTAGGGCTGCATCACGACTAACCAACTCCAATCAGCCACTGAAGGGCGGAGTTATACGTGAACAAACTACTGCCCTCAAAAGAAATTACATTGAGAATAATATCCCGTAAATCTTTTCTTGAAGACGTAATGATAACGCCTCAGTAAGGCGGATTACGTATAATAAAGCGTCTAAGTTAAGTCTACTATACATAATGTCGTTCCCAACATTGAAATTGGAAAAGACATAAACGGCGAAAAAGAATATATGCAGTCTTTAATCACACCGTCTAGACGCATATGAACTCTCGGTATGCCCTGCTCTGCCAAAATAAACTATATGTAAAAAAGATAAAATGGCAGAAATGAGCCACGCGGACAAGAAACTAAACTATCATGCTTAGTAGCAGGCTTGTATATATATATAAATATATAGCGTCGAAAAATAAAACACATGTTGTAATGACAATATTGGACTGCGTCGGTAAGTCAGGGACAAAGTCCCTGTACCGATCGAAAAATCCGAGTCCAATGACGCTATAAGTCTCTTATCCAAGATCGCAGCAATGAAGTCCGAAAAATAATCACTGGAAGAAATGCCAGAAGATATGAAAGGCATCTTCCGATACTACTAAAGGGAAAACTCGAAATCTTTCGAATCCCTTTCGCCATCCTTTCGGACCCTATAAAGCGTTCGGTCGTCCGTAGCTTGATGCAACCGCGGACCGCACCGACCCAGCGCCGTCGGATAATTCCTGATTCGACCGAGAAACCGTCAATTGCTGGGATGCTGCGAAACAACTGTGCTAACTCGGATAGCACGTCCATCACTGAGGCCTGAGGAGCAGCGGTCTTACGATGCATTGCCGCAGGAAGCTCCGAGATCGTTACCCCGTGCATACTTCCAATATGCGAGCGAACGGAGTGTATAGGCCTCGTGTCCCTTGGCTACCGGATGGCGCGACCTATTCGCTGTGGAATCACTGAATGCCGAAACTGATCGGATACTCGAGGTCACGTAGCCAATGTGCGGTCGTGTGCCCTGCTGTGAGGATGAGGAAGCATTAAAGACAGTCTCTCGGACTGTCAATATAACGGAGCGTCCCGAGCAACAGACATATGCTCCGAATGTAAAATATCTGAACCACAACATGCGGTCCCCTATGTTGTTGGCTTCCTCCGATCTGTCCTCAATCTGCCGTCACTGGGTGAGTACTAAAGTAATTAAAGTGCTCGCATCACCCAAATCTCCTTCCTAGACCGCAACGGACGAACCCGGCAGCCGAACCATTCGATGAATGTACGCTACACCGGGTGAGCTAGCGAATGTCACTCCGTAAGCGATAGACATATTCCATGAGCACTTATTGCCGCTAACTCTTCATTAACTATGACGACAGAGGCACACTTTTGAAAGACATCTCCATAACTCTTCGAACAAGAAACCAGAAATGCTTGGATAGCAAGCATAAAATAATAATATATATAGCGTCGTTCAATAATTCGAAAGTTTGTGTGACATTATTGGACTATGTCGGAACTGAGGGACGATGTCCCTGAACCGAACCAAAAATTCTAAGTCCACCGACGCTATCAGTTTCTTATCCGGCATCGCAGCATATGTTGTTCCGAAAGGGAAAGCTTGAAATCCACCGAATCCCTTTCGGTATCCCGTCGGACCGGATGAAACTTTCAGACGTCCGTACCCGCTTCCGCGGAGCGTCCCGACCCAGCATCGTCGGATAAAATATATGCGACAGATTCAGTTGATGCTGGGATGCTGCGATAAACTGTGCTATTAAGGAAAGCACGTCCGTTCCCGAGGCCTGTACAGTAGGGGACTTACGATGCATTGCCGCTGGAAGCTCCGTGTACGTTGACTCCCGCACACTTCCTATGCGAACGTCCGGAGTCTGCAGGCCTCGAGTCCCCGGCTACCGACCCAGCGCTGTCGGATAATTCTCGATCCGACACCGTTTCTGTCGGCTGCTGGGATGCTGCGATAAGCTGTGCTATGTGCACAAGAATGTCCGGCGTCGAGACCTGCGGAGGCGCAGTCTATCGCTGCTTCGCCGAGGGCAGCTCCGCATCAGATGGCTCCCGCATACTTTTCCTATGCGAACGTCCGGAGTCCATCGGTCTCGAATCCCTGGCTGCCGGATGGTGTGACCTGGTCGCCGAAGAATCCTTGATCGGCGAAGCTGGTAATATATCGGCGGTCACGCAGCCAAGGTGCGGTCGTGTGCGCTGACGAGAAGAGGAAGCCTTAGCAGTCTCAGCGGACTGCCTATACAACGGAGCGTCCCGAGCGACAGACGTATGCTCCGCTAACGACACATTTGTACCACAACATCTGGGGCCAGATGTTGTTGAACGAGAGAGGGGCCTCTCTCGCTTGCCATCCGGATGGACCGGAACGAGCTATGAACCGGACTAAAAGGCTTCCTCCGTTCTCCCTCCGATCCGCCGTCACTGGGTGTGCATTAAGTTAATTTTATAGTGCTCGCATCACCCCAAAATTCCTTCTAGACCGCAACGGACGAACCCGGCTGCCGAACCATTCGGTGAATGGACGCTACACCGGGCGAGCTAGCGGACGTCAAAGGCCGTCGAACCTACTAGGGTCCTCTTAGGCAATTGGCGTATTACATGAGCACTTTTCCGCTAGCCCTTCATTAATTGTGACGACGGAGGCACACTGTTGGAAGACATCACAGATACATCACCCTAATCTTGATCGTCTGAAATAGAAATTGATAAAGTAGAGTGACCCTGCGGGGAAAGGACCGGAGTGTCCAAATCCCCAACAACATACCGTGACATACGCTTCCCATATTGTCATCGAAATCATACGATACAGAACAGGAGTTAATGCGAGTACACTGACCACATATAGAATGATAATAAGGTCAGAGGAAGACTTCCTCTTAAAACAATTGATCAATATCCTTTCAATGTGAAAAGAAAACAAGTCCTGGTACTCGCACTAACCCCTGGCAATCAAAATACATAATAATAATATGATCCATTAATATAGAAAAAATAATTGAAATCAAAATATTTTGAAAAAATATTTTTTCAGAACAGCCCAAGTTTCTGAAAAGTAACGTTGAGCCCCAATGGATCCCAAGCCTAAGTGTGGACAAAAATTTTAAAAATATTTTAAACAATTTATTCAACACTTACGAACAATAATAATGTATCTAGTTATGATTAAAATAACATAAAGATATTATTATTTAGAAATCCCCCCCTCACACAGAGGGCTGTTGTAAATGTAAACAATGAGTGTAAAAACACTAAAATAAGACTCCAGGCACCCAGGCCCGAAATCAGTTACCAAAAATACACCATCTGATGCAAAACAGAGACTTCCAGGGAAGAAACTGCAGAACATCAGATGGTAGATGCAGAACACAACGCCTAACCACCCGTAGGTGAAGACGTAAACATGGGGAAAGAACAGAATTCATTCTGTTATTCAGCTAAAACTCCCAAGAAATTTTAGTAATAATAATTACAGAAATTATGCCAAAAGCATGGGAGAATAGCAAGGGGGAACTTAAAGGACAGGGAGAGAGGAAAAACACTTGAAAAAACAGTGTAACTAAATAATCAGAATGACAACAAAATGGCTGCTGCCTTGAAAATGGGTAACTTAACATAATTTCATTAAAACATTTTAAGTTACAGCCCTGATAATATTCTGTCACACATTCTTTTCCTCTCCTCCTTTTCTATCCTCCTTAGAATCACCATTTCACTAATATTTATGTGTCTGGCATCATTTAAACTGAGATTTAAAAGCACAAAGATCAGTCAGATGTTAACTGATGAAGGGCCAAACTTAGAATGATAAATGGCGCCAATTTCGGAACGTCCTTGACACTGCGCATGCGCAGTAGGGGCGAAGTGTGGAGGGCCTTTCAGGACATGTTTTCTTTAGTTTTAGATGCAAATTTTGGGGATTGGGGGGCAAAATTTGTGTTTGGCCCTATATTTTAAGAGTTAGCACCAGCTATGTCTGGGTCATTGGTACAGTATAAAAATATAGAAAGTGCATATTTACACAAATAAATTCATTTTTAATTTGAAAAATAAAACATTCCTCTAAAACAAACTGAAGGTACTGCAATTCAAAGGCTTCATATTCTTTCGATGCACTTCATATTATCTTTGAAGTAAACATATTTAATCTACGGGAATTTGCCTCATTACAATTTATGGGAGAGTGCTTATAGGCACTCTCCCATAAATTGTAACAAGGCAAACATACTGAAGATGCAACTAAATAAAACGGCATCAATCAAAAAATGTAAAAAGTTTCAGGTCTCCCGGAGTTTGTCCTAATATTGAAACACACTGAAAGGCAATAAAAATGTCCAATGAGGAGGGTCAAATTCAATGAGGGATTGCCTGCAAATCAAAACACTTTTTTTTTGCATAAGAGATTTGCTGCTGATTGATAAAAAAAAAATTGTACATTATGAATAACACTGTCTGATTAAATCTTTACCCCTTGCACAAGATCACAAAAATTGTTATTTTAATTGTAGCCTTTTTTTACAATTTCCTAAAATTTTTGACAAAACCATATCATGTGATCCCTCTTTAGAAGGAGCTCGACAAGGTCGTTCCAATAGGAGAGTCACATGATACGGTTCTGTTGAAATTTTGTGAATTTTTTTTTTTCTTCAAATGCTCAATTTATAAGTTACGTGGACGAATGTGGCTGATTTGTTGGGTAAATGGTTAAACTGTTCTACCATGCATTCTAATTTTTTGTAGCTATATATTTCAAATAAAAACAAATTATCAACTAAGGGCATGGGTCTAACTTATATAACCCTTTACCTAACATGAAAAGCAGACGACACTTGCAAAAAAAAATTCTTAAATAACTATTTTTTTTCATTTTTTGTCTCAAAAGCATAGGTTATGACCTCTCATTGTAATGAGCTCGACGAGCTCGTTCCAATGAGGGGTCATAACATATGTTTTTGAGACAAAAAATACTGAAAATTAATTGGCGATTTTAGAGGATGGCGCTGGCCGGTATTGGCCGTTACGTTGGGTAAGGGGTTAAGTAAGGACACAATTACACCTGCTTGTTGAGTGGCCAATCTGCTGGTGTATAAGTGTTGTTTCTGAGTCACCAAAGGTTGGTGAAGGTCTGGCTATTAAGTTTATTACTGGAACAATGAAACAAGGAACTAACACGACTACTAAATGGTCCAAAGACTGAAAATGGGCTTGTTATTTCATTGTGATTTAAGATGAGGCTCTGTGACTGGAATAACACTTAAGAGTAATATGGTTGTGGTCTACTTGGAATGAACAGTATAATGACACTTTCACCTCATTTGTGGGCAAAAAGTGACCCAGTCTGGTTGGCCAGTCAGGCAGAAACCTGAAAGGGTTTAGAATCCTTCAGTTACTAAATGGGAGGTTGACAGTCCAGGCTATAAGGGTTCTTTCAATGTTAAATGCTGAGCAAGTGATAAAAGAACCAGATTTATTTTATTGATAAACTTTTAAAACAGAAAGAAAACTTTACTAACATACCTTGTGTTATAGTCGATAATATCTTTTTCTGGTTTAACCATCGACTCATATATTGGTTTCAAGTCAGCTCCTATAACTGTAACTCTTGCCAATTCACTTCCTTTGCTTGTATAGATCTACAGAATATAAAGCAATTTAACCCTCTGCACAATGTTGTTAAAATTTGAACCTGCAAATTTTTCCTGTAATACAACTAGGAATTGAACCCTTAGGTCCCCATACAGCCAAAGACTGCCTCTTTTATATTGCTCTGAAAAAGTTGCCCAAAGTGTATTCTTCCTCACGAACTCTACTTGCAGGATGCTTTTATCTTGACACTGATTTTACATCATTGATGGGCGCCTGTAAAGGCAGCAAACAATCATGTAGAAACAATGTCAACCCTTTACCCAATGTAACGGTAAAAAATGGCCAGTGCTATTCACAACTAGAGTGATGTCACGCATGCAGCCTGACTGTCCCAGGAATGGCAATGCTTAGACGCAAAATAGTCAGAGCCATTTTTTGTTAACAGTTTACCTAACGAATCTGCCATATCTGCACTCGTGATATACAAAATTTGCTATTCAAATTTTATTTTTTCATTTCTCTACTTCAAAACATACCTCATGACCTATTAATGGAACAAACTTGATGAGCTTGTTCCAATAAGGAGTAATAAGCCATGGTCAGAAGTAAATAAAAAATGAAAAAATCTGAGGTTTTAGAAAAATAATTTGTACTGTTGGCTTCAACTTGTGTAAAGTAAAGGATTAAAGATGCAGTACATAAAGCAATATTGGACAGTATGAGTCTATTTTCTTTTTTGCATGTAATAACTCCCAATCTTTCAAAATGCATTTTGGGAATAATTGCCTAAGTGACAATTTGTGTGTGTGTGTGAAACCTGGCCTGTATTACTAGCTGGAAAATACACATATCAACTTTGGTTGAAATCAAATAATCAAAACTGGAGTTATCAGTCGGAAACCAATTGTTTACAGACATTTGGATGGACCGACAGATGGACGGACGAAAGTCATGACTATAGCCCTGACTATAAACAGTCAGGCTAAAAATGCATTTTGTACCAAAGAAAAAATATTGCATGAATGGCCCTGGGTGAGGAGGAGGTGGGGTGGGGATGAGGGTTGGGGGTTGGGGGAGAGTGGGGGTGTGTTAGGGGAGTCCATTTTTTTTCACATGTGGTCAGTCTAAATCCTTCAGAATGCATTTTGAGCAGAGAAAAAAAAAATACCTAACTGGCACCAAGGGGGTGGGGGTGGGGGTGGGGGTGGGTGGTGGGTGGTGGTGTTTGTCTGGGTTTTTAACCACAAACATTAACCAAAACTGTAAAAAAGCATTTTTGACGAAAGAAAAAAAAAGTGCCTAATTGGCCGTGGGGGGGAAGGGAGGGGGGGGGGGGGGGGGTTGGGACGGCTACGTGAGTTTAAAAAAAGGTTCCGCATGTAGTGACTGTAAATAGTTCAAAATGCATATTGGAGAAAAGAAGAAAAAAAAAAAAGCCTAATGGGTGGGGGGGGGGGGGGGGGGGGGGGGGAGGTGGTAGGGGGGTGGTGGTGTTTGTCTGGGTTTTTAACCACAAACTTGGAGTCATCCTACCAAGCTACAATGAAATCCCTTCATAATTATGGCCTGTGGAATATTCTAAAGGTTTTCGGGCTTCGGGCCTCTGTTGCCGTCACAGTTGCCGAAAAGGGAACGTTCTCATCTAGACATTATATGAAGTCAACCTATCAAGTTACAAGGAAATCCCTCCATAAATATGACCTGTAGACTGTGCTAAAGGTTTTCGGGCTTCGGGCCCCTGTTGCCATCACAGTTGCCCAAAAGGGGACGTTCTCATCTAGACATTATATGAAGTCAACCTATCAAGTTACAAGGAAATCCCTCCATAAATATGACCTGTAGACTGTGCTAAAGGTTTTCGGGCTTCGGGCCCCTGTTGCCGTCACAGTTGCCCAAAAGGGGACGTTCTCATCTAGACATTATATGAAGTCAACCTATCAAGTTACAAGGAAATCCCTCTATAAATATGACCTGTAGACTGTGCTAAAGGTTTTTGGGCTTCGGGCCCCTGTTGCCGTCACAGTTGCCCAAAAGGGGACGTTCTCATCTAGACATTATATGAAGTCAACCTATCAAGTTACAATGAAATCCCTCCATAAATATGACATGTAGACTGTTCTAAAGGTTTTTGGGCTTGGGCAGCCATCATGGTTGAATGATCACAACCAAAAGGGGACATTCTCATCTGGGCATCATGTGGATTGATCCTACGAAGTTACAATGAAATCCCTTCATAAATATGACCTGTAGACTGTGCTGAAGGTTTTCGGGCTTCGGGCACCTGTAGCCATGACAGTTGCCCAATCACGTCCAAAAGGGGACTTTCTCGTGTAGAAATTATATGAAGTCAACCTATGAAGTTGCAATGAAATCCCTCCATAAATATGACCTGCAGACTGTGTTAAAGGTTTTCGGGTTTTGGGCTCGGGCAGTCGTGACGGTTGATAGATCACGCCCAAATGGGGAAATTCTCATGTAGACATCATACGGAGTCATCGTATCAAGTTACAATGAAATCCGTCCATATTAAACATGACCTGCAGACTGTGCTAAAAGTTTTTGGGTTTTGGGCCTGGGCAGCCATCAGGGTTGACAGATCATGCCCAAATGGGGACGTTCTCATCTAGAAATTATACAGAGGCATTCTATGAAGTTGCAATGAAATCCCTTCATACATACGACCTGCAGACTGTGCTAATGGTTTTCGGCTCGGGCAGCCATACCGGTTGACCGATCACGACCAAAAGGGGACATTCTCATGTAGACATGACCTAAAACCTGTATATGAAATTCCGTGACAATCAGACAAGAAATACCGGGTATAGTCTGTACTTGAAGATTGAATAAAAAACTTTAACCACAAACTTTAACCAAAACTCCAAATGTCAACTAAACAGGAATAAGAAGAAAAAAACAAAACAAAAAAAAACACTTGAACCTTCAATAAAAAACTTTAACCACAAACTTGAACCCAAACTCTAAATGTTAATAGAAAAAGGCAGACGGACAGATGGACAGATGGGCCGACGGACGGACAAAAGTCATTACTATAGCCCTCACTGTAAACAGTCGGGCTAAAAATCACTTGAACATTCAGTAAAAAACTTTAACCACAAACTTTAACCAAAACTCTAAATGTTAACAGACGGACGGATGGACAAAAGTCATTACTATAGCCCTCGCTGTAAACATTCGGGCTAAAAATCGCCAATTAATTTTCATTATTTTTTCGTTTTTTGTCTCAAATACATAGGTTATGACCCCTCATCGAGCTTGTTCCAATGAGGGGTAATAACCTATGTTTTTGAGACAAAAAATTAGTTATTCAAGAATTTTATTTGCAAGTGTCGTCTGCTTTTCATGTTAGGTAAAGGATTAAGTCATCAGCAGCTTTGTACATGTATATATGGTAGTTATCAACATAAAATTAATCTGCAGACTAAAGGGTAAACCAAATCAAACCTTTTTTGACAGAGCTCATTGGTTAAATTCCCAATTGCATTATGAGCTACTTGAAATTTTGGTATTTTGATATCCGTATGCAGAAGAAAAAAAATAATTAAACCATATCATATCAGATTAAAACATATTCTTCAAATTATTTATACCTTTGCTGGCCACTTTAGAGGACTATCACCCCAGGTGTTTGGGTACAGCATCTGACTTTTCCAGTAAACTATAACTTGTTTTGCCAAAGTGAACAAGCACTGTTCCCTTTCATGGGGTAGGGAAAATGATCATAATAACACTTTGATAATCCATAAATATTCATTTATCAGGACTATTCAATTCAACAGACATAATCATTTTTCTTAATTTTGGTAATCAATTGATAAATTATTCTATTACATGTATATCTATTTTGAGAGAGCACAGTAACGTTGAATGGCAATTGTACTGAATAGTGTTGGCCATTTAAGGTTGTTACATTAGGTTAAGTGTTAAATCCTCAGTTAACTATGATCTTTGGACCTCGGAACAGGTGTTGAGTCAGTAGCAAGTTTTTAAGACAAGTATCAAATTCGCCTGGTCCATTGTTTCTTGTAGAGTCTTTGTTGCTTATCCAAATTCTGTTAAATTGATAAGTTCCGATGGTTAATTTGACATATCACTCATGATTTACACAACTTACTTTCAAGGCAGCCATAATCCAAAATTTGACTGCAGTTTTAACCTTCCGCATACTGATGTCATTCAGCTCTGTCAAGCAAGACTGATTGACTAAATTCCAAGCTGCATTGTGGTAAAAACTTGCTGCTGAAAATTTCAGTATGTTGACATCGTGTGCAGAGTGTTAAGCAGTCAGCTGTTGACTAGCAAACTGTGTTGGTGCCGAGACCTGTATACCAAAATGTTCATAAGACCTAAAAAATTTAAAAATCGGTTTCTCAGGCCCTCCCATATGGTCATTTTGGCTGCCGCATGCTCTCTTTTTTATAACAAATGCAAACTTGAAAAAAAAAAAAATTATATGGTTTATGTCTGATATTTTGCCCAAGTTAATAAAATTGATAAATTCGTCCCTTGAGTCTCAAGGGATGAAATACACCAAGGGACGAAATACACCATCATCCATGCTATTCTGTAGATTATGAGGCCTAAATCATAAAACAAACCAAGAATATGAACTTTTGATGGCAAAGAAATAACTAGAGATGGTCTGTCGCCTGGTATACCCCCACAGTGACATACCACCTAGTGTGGGTGACTGAAAAGGGGCATTCAATTTTTCGAAGTAAAAAAAAAATCCAATATGTCCACCAGTCGGCCATTTTGAAACTCACTCACTTCCCCTCATCATATTGATCATTTTTGTGAAGTTTCATGAAAATGTGGCTAAAACTGTGGAAGTAGTTCGCTCCACAAGTTTACATGTAAAAAAAATCCAATATGGCCACCAGTCGGCCATCCTGAAACCGAGCGGGAAAAAAATTAAGTCATGCACTCCCCTCGTCATGTTGATCATTTTTGTAAAGTTTCATGAAAGTTAAAAAATTTATAGTAATTTATATATTTTTTATACTTACCAATGACCCAGACTTAGCTGGTGCTAACTCCACAAAAACCAGGGCCAAACACAAATTTTGCCCCCCAATCCCCAAAATTTGCATCCAAAACAAAAAGAAATCATGTCCTAAAGGACCTCCATAGTACGACTCTACTGCGCATGCGCAGTGACGCAGTCGTCCCGAAATTGGCGCCAAATATCATTCTTACTGGCAGTGCCTGGTCAGCGCTATGTACTCAGCGGGGAGGCAAGAGTTCCCAACTCAGGGAGGGCCATCCCCGTCTGGGTCATTGGTAAGTATAAAAAATATATAAATTACTATAAATTTTTTAACATTTTTATACTGTACCAATGACCCAGACTTAGCTGAATAGTAAACAGGCTGGAGGGCCTAGGACATAGAGGAAAATCCAATAAGCTCAATTATAAAATAAAGAGGTAACCCCTTAAGGAGAAAAGGAGTATTAGGCTTTACATGTATCTTTCTTATTTAATATTTAAATTAGAAAGATACACTACCCTTAATAATTGAGCACAATAACATTCATGTTCTCTATTAACATCCAGTATAACCTTTATACTAATTATTTTTAAAACAAGCCAATAAATAAAGTAGTCCAGAGAACTGAGACTCTTTATAATCATTTAAAAGTGTCCGAGTATTGTATATTAAAGCCCGTTTGACACTTGACATATACAAATGCTTCACACCGAGCTACACTTTAAAAATAAGACATGAATGAAATTAAACATTAATATTACACTTTAAAACCATCCCGGAAGCGACTCAGAAATACTGTCTTGGAGGAGGCATTCCCTTGCTTTTCACTATAAAGCAGGTGACCTAAGGGAACACCCGCCCCCCCCCTTCCCCTTGCCCTGGGTCAAATAGCCCAGAGCGAAGAGGGCAGCCGGACGGAGTCACTGCCGGAACAGAAAGCCTGCATAACTATAGTTGCAACTGTTTAGTGGACGACATTCTGAGCAACAGATAACGGACCTAAACAATGCAGGTCTCCAGAAATGGACTCAATATTTCTGAGATAAAAATTAGTAAATGTGGATGGCTGAGACCAATAAGCAGCCTTCATTAAATCTGTAATAGCAACACTATTAGCATAAGCCCAGGAAGTAGAAAGAGCTCTTACTTCATGAGCAGAAATCTTAAGCACAGACTGCTGAGAAGAAGATAAATCTTCATACGCAGTACGGATAGTTAACTGAATCCATCTAGCAATAGAATGGACTGAAATGTCCTTTCTATTAGGCATCAAAGACAGAAAGAAACGTTTCCGTCCCTTTCTGATGAACTGAGATCTCTGTTTATAGATACGTAGTGCTCTAACAGGACAGAGTAAAGGCCTACGCCCGTCTGAAGACGGAAGAGCCTTAATAACAATAGGTTCCGGATATTTATTAGGAGCCTGATTCTTAGCTAAAAAACCGACGTTAGTAGTGAAGGTGATAGTGTTCCCAACACTACGATAATGAGAATCATCCACCGATAGTGCATGAAGCTCACTGACTCTTCTGGCAGAAGAGAAAGCTAAGAGAAAAGCTGTCTTATAAGATAAGAATTTGAAATCTACTGTCCCAAGAGGTTCAAATGGCTTTTCCTTCAATTTAAGGAGAACCCAAGCTAAATTCCACTTAGGAATTAATCTAAGAGTTCTGGGTCTATTTATCGAAAAGTTTCTAACCAATTTCGATAAAGAGACATTAGATCCAATTTGTAAACTATCATGATGTGCATAGGTATCAGATAACATAGATCTATAACCCTTTATAGTAACCGGTTGCAGTTTGATTTCGTCAAACAAGTATACTAGAAAGTTAGCAATGTCTGGTATAGAGGGATCAAATATATCAACAGAATGATCCCTACACCAACGACGGAAAACCTTCCACTTAGCCGCATAGTTTAGCGAAGAGGAGGTCCTCCTACAGTTAGAAATCGCGTCCACTGCTCGTCCTGTAAAGTGCTTGCCATGCAAGAAGGACCGCACAACGGAAAAACGTGAAGGTTGAGACCTTGCGGGTTGTGATGCAGTTGGCGCGATTTCCCCTGCCAAAGAAGATCCTCTCGTGGAGGGAGCTTCCGCGGTAGGTCCCACAACAGACACCTGAGTAGATTTATCCACGGTCTCTGTGGCGACAGAGATGCTACCAACAGAATCTTGCATTGAGATTGTTTTATCTTTAGCAATACTTGTTGAATTAACGGCGCTGGAGGATACGCATATCCTATCATTCCGTCCCAAGGGATCGATAGAGCGTCTACAGCAAATGCTCTTGGATCCGGACACGGGGACACATACGTCTGCAACTGATTGTTGAGATGTGTCGCAAATAAGTCTATCATTGGCCGTTCCCATTGGTAGCAAATCTGATTGAATACTTGTTTGTTGAGAGTCCACTCCGACGGCAACAAGCGACCCTTTCGAGAAAGGGAGTCTGCTAGCACATTCAGACGACCCGGTATGTGACGGACCGAAAGAAGAACGTGATGTTCCAACGCAAACAGAAGGATTCTTTCCGTTAGATTGAACAACGGAACTGAATGAGTGCCTCCCTGATTCCGTATATACGCCACTACTGTCGTATTGTCGGATAGGATTTGGACATGAGCATCGTGAATAATGTCCATCCAGTGACGTAACGCAAGCCAAATTGACATCATTTCCTTGATGTTTATGTGCTTGCACAGGAATTGCGGATCCCAAAGACCCTGGCATCTCGAATCCGTTGGGATTAATGATGCACCCCAACCTGTTTGACTGGCATCCGTCATAATGGTAAAACTCGGATCCGGCAACTGCAGCGGAACTCCTTGAGTTAACCACTGAATGTTTGCCCAAGTCTGAATCTCTTGTTTCACTTGATCTGACAAGAGAACGTCTACATCGAGCGAATGAATTTTCACACTCCAATTCTGAGTCAAGAAAATTTGAAGAGGCTGTGTGCGTAGCCGTCCCATCGGAATGAGATACGCAGCGGCTCCGCACAGACCTATCAGTCTCATAAATTCTCTCGCTGTGACTTTGTCTGTATTTAGACAATAGCGAGCGTAACAACTGACTAATTTCGCTCTGGTTAACGGCAGACGAACGAGATTGTTGTGCGTCTCGAAGCTCATTCCCAGATGAGTGAATGACTTGGACGGCACCAGATCCGACTTCTCCTCGTTTACTATGAAACCGAGACGTCGGAGCAATAGAAGAAGATTCTGAACATCGTTCTGAAGCGTTAACTCGTTGCCGTACCTCTGAAGAATGTCGTCCAGGTAGGCCGACGTTACCGCAGACGAATGAGCTCGGAAGTAGATCATTACCGAGTTCATTACCCGAGTGAAAGCCCAGGGTGCTAGATTCAATCCGAAGCACATGGCCCGGAACTGATACACCACTCCTAGGACTGCGAAGCGTAGATACTTTCGGAATGTCGGATGTACCATGACGTGAAAGTACGCATCTTTGAGATCTATGCTCGTTGCATAATCGTTCACCCGAATACTCGCTCTGACCGATCGAATCGTC
The DNA here is from genome assembly GCA_031216915.1 of Pictodentalium vernedei. Lineage (NCBI taxonomy): Eukaryota > Metazoa > Mollusca > Scaphopoda > Dentaliida > Dentaliidae > Pictodentalium > Pictodentalium vernedei. The sequence continues at coordinate 140,118,730 of CM062293.1, forward strand.
TCCATATAAAACTTCGGAGCGATGATCAGCTTGTTTATCCAGCTCAAATCTATGACTGGACGGAACGAGCCGTCTGGTTTCGGAACCAGAAACAGATGGCTGTAGAATCCCAGCGATTCCTGGTTTTCTACGACCTCTACCGCGTTCTTCATTAAAAGAGACTGCACCTCTGATAGCAGAGCGTCTCTTTTCTGAGGGTTTGACGGAAGATGAGTCCACTTTGGACTTCGAGTTAATGGAGGCTTTCGTTTGAAGGATATCTTTAGACCTTCCGAAGTCACTCCTCTCACCCACGGGTCGTCCGTAATCGACGCCCACTCTTGAGAAAAACTCGACAACCTTCCGCCAACCGGAACGCGATAGAGGTTTGAGCCATCACCTCCTGGATCTGCGAGGCCTGCGGTAGGAGAAACCACGTCTTCCACGACCCGCACCTCGCCTCGTCGACCTCGGGGCGTCCGACCGATTGTCCCGGCCTGAAGGACGTCCCGAACGAGAGTCGCTATCCTGACGGTCTCTCGAATAAGAGCTAGAGGACGCACCGGAACCTCTATAGGAACCTCTCTTGGGCGGATAAGACCCAGAAGTGCCCGCCTTATTCGTGTCTGCTGAATCCGACCTTTTAGGAGCGGATCTAAACAACAGAGAATCACTAGCTTTCTTTTTAATATTATCATAAATAGCGGAAAGCTTGCCGTCAAAGAGAAGATCTCCTGAGACCGAAGCGACTCTAAGAGAGTTCTTCACCTTAGAATCCACTAGTGTGGATGTAGACAGGGCTGCGTCACGTCTAACCAACTCCAGATTTGCCACTGAAAGGGCGGAGTTACACGTGGAATAAGCTACTGCCCTTGAAAGAAGTCTTAAGGAGGATTGTATATCCTGAAACTCTTCCCCTTGAAGACGCAGTGATAACGCCTTCGTAAGGTGATCTGCGTAAGATAAGGCATCTAAATTGGCTCTGTTAGACGCAATAGCTGTTTCCAACACTGCGGTTGGAATAGAAGCTGACGACGGTAATGATAGCTCTAAGTCTTCCGCCTCGTCGTCCATACGCAGAGGAACTCTCGGTATACCCTGACCTGCCGTGTCGAATTTATTCCTTGCATTAATGAAAGGCAGGTTGAGAGTATTTGCGGACAAGAAGCCTGCTTTCCCTGTCCTGGAAGCAAGTTTAAAAATAGCGTCGTTCAATAATTCAAATGTTCTTGCAACATTATTGGACTGCGACGGAAACTCGGGAGCGATGTCCCTAAACCGCTCGAAAAAATCAGAGTCCAATGACGCTATAATTCTCCTGTCCGGAAGCGCAGCAGTCTGGCCCGACGGAACAACTTGAGAAAGAAAGTGCCGGATGAAGTCTACGGCAGCTTTGTGTTGTTCCGAAAGGGATAGCTCCAATTCATCCGTATCCCTTTCACCATCCGGTCGGACCTCCCGATGTTCCCGGTCGTCCGCCCCCGATGCTTCGGCGGAGCGTACCGACCCAGCGCCGTCGGATAATTCTCGATCCGACACCGTCTCTGTCGGCTGCTGGGATGCTGCGATAAGCTGTGCTATCTGCACTAGAATGTCCGACGTCGAGACCTGCGGAGGAGCGGTCTTTCGCTGCTTTGCCGAGGGCAGCTCCGCATCAGATGGCTCCCGCATACTTTTCCTATGCGAACGTCCGGAGTCCATCGGTCTCGAATCCCTGGCTGCCGGATGGTGTGACCTGGTCGCCGAATAATCCTTCATCGGCGAAGCTGGCAAGATATCGGAGGTCACGCAGCCAAGGTGCGGTCGTGTGCGCCGGCGAGAAGAGGAAGCCTTAACAGTCTCTGCGGACTGCTTATACAACGGAGCGTCCCGAGCGACGGACGTATGCTCCGCTAAAGACACATTTTGTACCACAACATCTGGTCCCAGATGTTGTTGTACGAGAGAGGGGCCTCTCTCGCTCGCGGCCCGGCTGGACCTGGACGAGCTAGGAACCGGACTAAAAGGCTTCCTCCGTTCTCGTTCACTATCCGCCGTCACTGGGTGTGCATCTATTATTTTTATAGTGCTCGCATCACCCAAAATTTCCTCTTGGACCGCATCGGACAAACCCGGCTGCCGAACCATTCGGTGAATGGACGCTACACCGGGCGAGCTAGCGGACGACATTTGTCTAATCTCCATGAGCACTTTTGCCGCTAGCTCTGTATTTAATTGTGACGACGGACGCACACTTGAAGAAGATAACATGGAAACATCACCCTGTTCTGGTTCCTCTGAAATAGAAACTGAGAGAGTAGAGTGACCTTGTGGAGAAAGAGCCGGCATCGCTCTTTCTCCAGAAACAACATATCGTGACACACGTTTCCAATGTTTCTCATCCCAATGTTCACATACAGGACAGGGATTAATGCGAGAACACTGACTACAATTTATGCAATAATCATGAAAGTCAGAGGAAGATTTCTTCCTATTACAATTTGAACAAGTTCCCTTCATTGTGAAAGAACAACAATAAGTCCTAGTTACTCGCAAAAACCCCTGACACAAAGATACATAATAACATGATCCATTAATAAATGAAAAAACAATTGCAAAACAAAATAATTTTGAAAAAATATTTTTTCAGAGAAGCCCAAGTTGCTGAAAAGTAACGTTGAGCCCCGATGGATCCGATGGCAAAGTGTGGTCAAAAATTTTAAAATTATATAAAATAATTAATGAGACACTTTCGGATAATATAAATGTATCTTATAATGAGATAAACTACCTCAAAGGCAAACAGCCCCCCTCCAAAAAGGCTGTTGCCAATGAAAACAAACAGTGTAAACACAGAAGAAAACATGACTCCAGGCACTGAAAAAACTGGCCCGGAATCAGTCCTCAATTACACTCTATCTGATGCAAAACAGAGACTCCCAGGGGAGAATCTGCAGAACATCAGATGGAAGATGCAGAACACAAACGTTATACACCCATGGGTGAAAACGTAACTATGGGGAAAATAACAGAAAACATTCTGTAACCAAGCAACTCTCCCAGGGAATTTTTAGAAATGAAACTTCTCAAAAATATGCCAAAAGCATGGGAGAATTGCAAGGGGGGACTTTAGAAGGTTAGGGGAGAGGAAACACTGAATAAGCAGTGCAACAATTAGCAAGAATGACAACAAGAGGCGTTTGCCTCGAAAATAGGCAACTTAACATAATTTTAACAAAAAATTTTAAGTACAGCCCTGATTATTTTTTGCCACTTCTTTTTTCCTCTCCTCCTTCTATCCTCCTTAGAATCACATTTTCTCCAAGAATTACGTGTCTGGCATCCTTTAAACTGAGATTTACAAGCACAAAGATCAGTGAGATGTTGACTGATGAAGGGCCAAACAGAGAATGATATTTGGCGCCAATTTCGGGACGACTGCGTCACTGCGCATGCGCAGTAGAGTCGTACTATGGAGGTCCTTTAGGACATGATTTCTTTTTGTTTTGGATGCAAATTTTGGGGATTGGGGGGCAAAATTTGTGTTTGGCCCTGGTTTTTGTGGAGTTAGCACCAGCTAAGTCTGGGTCATTGGTACAGTATAAAAATATGCGGCTAAAACTGTGGAAGTAGTTTGCTCCACAAGTTTACATGTAAAAAAAAATCCAATATGGCCACCAGTCGGCCATCCTGAAACCGAGCGGGAAAAAATTATGTCATGCACTCCCCTCATCATGTTGAACATTTTTGTGAAGTTTCATGAAAATGCAGCTAAAACTGTGGAAGTATTTCGCTCCACAAGTTTACATGTGCAACGGACCAATGTCAGTGACGACAGACCGATCGACCAATGGACAAGTTGACTCCTATATACACCCCCATAAACTTCGTTTTGTGGGGGTATAATTACAAACATGAAAAGTAAAATAAAAAACTGCCTGCTCACATGCAATTTTACAAAAAATGGCCCAAGAAACAGAAGATCTACATCATGGGGCTTAAAGTATAAAAATACAAACCATTTCACAATCCATAGCACACACTCCATAATCACCATCAATGGGTGGTGATGATGGCATGGTTCTCATGTAGCCAGTCATATCTTCATATCTATTTGTTTCATGGACATGAAGCTGAAAGAAATAAACACATTTTACTTAAGAATGGACAACTAACTAACATTCTGGGTGTCAATTGTGGCCAATGGATATATAAAGTCTTCATGTTTAATGTTGAGTAAAATGTGCCTTCATCTATTATCTTATATCACACATTGGAGAACAGATAGTTTACAAAAGGAGTGTTCACTTAATTAGCACTACTCAGTGGAGAATTAATTAAAATTATTTTAGAATTACAAAATATTTGGCTACGACAAAGTCACATTTTGACCACCTTGTTGTAATGAGAAGTCCTAAGATATGATTTGGAAGCAAATATAGAGGAAAAAGAATTTGAATAAAAGTCTTTTTGTTTCGCACTCTTCAGATTTGGCCACCCATTAGGTAAATGGTTAAAATCTGCATATTTCTTGAAAGATTGTGTCATCAAAGTAACAGTTAACTTAAATTCTAAGCATATTTTGTTCAAATTTTTTTTATTTATGGCTGCTGAGAAAGAAATTAATAACTTGGAACAAAAATTTCAAAAAGTTAATGATTGGGGTATTAACTCTTAACCCTTTACCTAATGAATCGCCCGTATCCGCCCATGTAACATGCAAATTGAGCAGTTGAAAAAATTAAATTTTTAAAAATATTTCGACAAAACCATATCATGTGACCCCTCATTGGAACGAGCTCATTGAGCTCGTTCCAATGAGGGGTCACATGATATGGTTTTGTTAAAATTTTTTGAAAAATTTAAAAAAGTTAAAAAATTTATAGTAATTTATATATTTTTTATACTTACCAATGACCCAGACTTAGCTGGTGCTAACTCTAACAAAACCAGGGCCAAACACAAATTTTGCCCCCCAATCCCCAAAATTTGCATCCAAAACAAAAAGAAATCATGTCCTAAAGGACCTCCATACTACGCCTCTACTGCGCATGCGCAGTGACGCAGACGTCCTGAAATTGGCGCCAATTATCATTCTTACTGGCAGTGCCTGGTCAGCGCTATGTACTCAGCGGGGAGGCAAGAGTTCCCAACTCCAGGGAGGGCCATCCCCGTCTGGGTCATTGGTAAGTATAAAAAATATATAAATTACTATAAATTTTTTAACATTTTTATACTGTACCAATGACCCAGACTTAGCTGAATAGTAAACAGGCTGGAGGGCCTAGGACATAGAGGAAAATCCAATAAGCTCAACTATATAGTAAAGAGGTAACCCCTTAAGGAGAAAAGGAGTATTAGGCTTTACATGTATCTTTCTTATTTAATATTAAATTAGAAAGATACACTACCCTTAATAATTGAGCACAATAACATTCATGTTCTCTATTAACATCCAGTATATCCCCTATACTAATTATTTTTAAAGTAAGCCAATAAATAAAGTAGTCCAGAGAATTGAGACTCTTTATAGTCATTTAAAAGTGTCCGAGTATTGTATATTAAAGCCCGTTTGACACTTGACATATACAAATGCTTCACACCGAGCTACACTTTAAAAATAAGACATGAATGAATTTTAACATTAATATTACACTTTAAAACCATCCCGGAAGCGACTCAGAAATACTGACTTGGAGGAGGCATTCCCTTGCTTTTCACTAGCAGGTGACCTAAGGGAACACCCACCCCCCCCCCCCCCCCCCTCGTTTACTATAAAAGCAAGACGTCGGAGCAATAGAAGAAGATTCTGAACATCGTTCTGAAGCGTTAACTCGTTGCCGTACCTCTGAAGAATGTCGTCCAGGTAGGCCGACGTTACTGCAGACGAATGAGCTCGGAAATAGATCATTACCGAGTTCATTACCCGAGTGAAAGCCCAGGGTGCTAGATTCAATCCGAAGCACATCGCCCAGAATTGATACACCACTCCTAGGACTGCGAAGCGTAGGTACTTTCGGAAAGTCGGATGTACCATGACGTGAAAGTACGCATCTTTGAGATCTATGCTTGTTGCATAATCGTTCACCCGAATACTCGCTCTGACCGACCAAATCGTCTACATATAAAATTTCGGAGCGACGATCAGCTTGTTTATCCAGCTCAAATCTATGACTGGACGGAACGAGCCGTCTGGTTTCGGAACCAGAAACAGATGGCTGTAGAATCCCGGAGATTCCTGGTTTCCTACGACCTCTACCGCGTTCTTCATTAAAAGAGACTGCACCTCTGTTAACAGAGCGTCTCTTTTCTGCGGATTTGACGGAAGATGAGTCCACTTTGGACTTCGAGTTAATGGAGGCTTTCGTTTGAAGGATATCTTTAGACCTTCCGAAGTCACTCCTCTCACCCAAGGGTCGTCCGTAATCGACGCCCATTCTTGTGAAAAGCTCGACAACCTTCCGCCAACCGGTACGCGATAGAGGTTTAAGCCATCACCTTCTGGACCTGCGAGGCCTGTGGTAGGAGAAACCACGTCCTCCACGACCCGCACCTCACCCCGTCGACCTCGGGGCGTCCGACCGATTGTCCCGGCCCGAAGGACGTCCCGAACGAGAGTCGCTACCCTGACGGTCTCTCGAATAAGACCAAGAGGACGCACCGGAACCTCTATAGGAACCTCTCTTGGGCGCATTAGACCCAGAAGTGCCTGTCTTATTCTTGTCTGCTGTATCCGACTTCTTAGAAGCAGATTTGAACAACAGAGAATCCGAAGCTTTCTTTGTAATTTTATCATAAATAGCAGAAAGCTTGCCGTCAAAGAGAAGTTCTCCGGAGACCGAAGTGACTCTAAGAGAGTTCTTCACCTTAGTATCCACGAGTGTGGACGTAGCTAGGGCTGCGTCACGTCTAACCAACTCCAGATTTGCCACTGAAAGGGCGGAGTTACACGCGGAATAAGCGACTGCCCTTGAAAGAAGTCTTAAAGAGGATTGTATATCCTGAAACTCTTTCCCCTGAAGGCGCAGTGATAACGCCTTAGTAAGGTGATCTGCGTAAGATAAGGCATCTAAATTGGCTCTGTTGGACGCAATAGCAGTTTCCAACACCGCAGTTGGAATAGAAGCCGACGACGGTAATGATAGCTCTAAGTCTTCCGCCTCGTCGTCCATACGCAGAGGAACTCTCGGGATACCCTGTCCTGCCGTATCGAATTTATTCCTTGCATTAATGAAAGGCAGGTTGAGAGTATTAGCGGACAAGAAACCTGCTTTCCCCATCTTGGAAGCAAGTTTAAATATAGCGTCGTTCAATAATTCAAATGTTCTTGCAACATTATTGGACTGCGACGGAAACTCGGGAGCGATGTCCCTGAACCGCTCAAAAAAATTCAGAGTCCTATGACGCTATAATCCTCTTGTCCAGAACCGCAGCAGTCTGGCCCGACGGAACAACTTGAGGGAGAAAGTGCCGGATGAAGTCCACGGCAGCTTTATGTTGTTCCGAAAGGGATAGCTCCAAATCATCCGTATCCCTTTCACCATCCGGTCGGACCTCATGATGTTCCCGGTCATCCGCCCCCGATGCTTCGGTGGAGCGTACCGACCCAGCGCCGCCGGATAATTCTCGATCCGACACCGTTTCTGTCGGCTGCTGGGATGCTGCGATAAGCTGTGCTATCTGCACAAGAATGTCCGGCGTCGAGACCTGCGGAGGCGCTGCTTCGCCGAGGGCAGTTCCGCATCAAATGGCTCCCGCATACTTTTCCTATGCGAACGTCCGGAGTCCATCGGTCTCGAATCCCTGGCTGCCGGATGGTGTGACCTGGTCGCCGAAGAATCCTTGATCGGCGAAGCTGGTAAAATATCGGCGGTCACGCAGCCAAGGTGCGGTCGTGTGCGCTGACGAGAAGAGAAAGCCTTAGCAGTCTCCGCGGACTGCCTATACAACAGAGCATCCCGAGCGACGGACGTATGCTCCGCTTGCGACACATTTTGTACCACAACATCCGGTCCCAGATGTTGTTGTACGAGAGAGGGGCCTCTCTCGCTCGCGGCCCGGCTGGACCTGGACGAGCTAGGAACCAGACTCAAAGGCTTCCTCCGTTCTCGCTTACTATCCGCCGTCACTGGGTGTGCATCTATCATGTTTATAGTGCTCGCATCACCCAAAATTTCCTCCTGGACCGCATCGGACAAACCCGGCTGCCGAACCATTCGGTGAATGGACGCTACACCGGGCGAGCTAGCGGACGACATTTGTCTAATCTCCATGAGCACTTTTGCTGCTAGCTCTGAATTCATTTGTGACGACGGACGCACACTTGTAGAAGATAACATGGAAACATCACCCTGTTCTTGTTCCTCTGAAATAGAAACTGAGAGAGTAGAGTGACCTTGCGCAGAAAGAGCCGGCATAGCCCTTTCTCCAGAAACAACATATCGTGACACACGTTTCCAATGTTTCTCATCCCAATATTCACATATAGGACAGGGATTAATGCGAGAACACTGACTACAATTAATACAATGATCATGAAAGTCAGAGGAAGATTTCTTCCTATTACAATTTGAACAATGTCCCTTCATTGTGAAAGAACAACAACAAGTCCTAGTTACTCGCACAAACCCCTGACACAAAGATACATAATAACATGATCCATTAATAAATGAAAAAACAATTGCAAATCAAAATAATTTTGAAAAAATATTTTTTCAGCGAAGCCCAAGTTGCTGAAAAGTAACGTTGAGCCCCGATGGATCCGATGGCAAAGTGTGGTCAAAAATTTTAAATTTATATTAAATAATTAATGAGACACTTACGGATAATATAAATGTATCTTATAGTGAGATAAACTACAGCAAAGGCAAACAGCCCCCCTCAAAAAAGGCTGTTGCCAATGTAAACAAACAGTGTAAAACACCAGAAAACATGACTCCAGGCACTGAAAAAACTGGCCCGGAATCAGTCATCAAAATTACACTCTATCTGATGCAAAACAGAGACTCCCAGGGAAGAATCTGCAGAACATCAGATGGAAGATGCAGAACACAACGTTATACACCCATGGGTGAAAACGTAACTATGGGGAAAATAACAGAAAACATTCTGTAACCAAGCAACTCTCCCAGGAAATTTTAGAAATGAACTTTCTCAAAAATATGCCAAAAGCATGGGAGAATTGCAAGGGGGGACTTTAGAAGGCTAGGGAAGAGGAAACACTGAATAAGCAGTGCAACATTTAGCAAGAATGACAACAAGAGGCCCATGCCTCGAAAGTTAAAAAATTTATAGTAATTTATATATTTTTTATACTTACCAATGACCCAGACTTAGCTGGTGCTAACTCTAACAAAACCAGGGCCAAACACAAATTTTGCCCCCCAATCCCCAAAATTTGCATCCAAAACAAAAAGAAATCATGTCCTAAAGGACCTCCATACTACGCAGTGACGCAGACGTCCCGAAATTGGCGCCAATTATCATTCTTACTGGCAGTGCCTGGTCAGCGCTATGTACTCAGCGGGGAGGCAAGAGTTCCCAACTCCAGGGAGGGCCATCCCCGTCTGGGTCATTGGTAAGTATAAAAAATATATAAATTACTATAAATTTTTTAACATTTTTATACTGTACCAATGACCCAGACTTAGCTGAATAGTAAACAGGCTGGAGGGCCTAGGACATAGAGGAAAATCCAATAAGCTCAACTATATAGTAAAGAGGTAACCCCTTAAGGAGAAAAGGAGTATTAGGCTTTACATGTATCTTTCTTATTTAATATTAAATTAGAAAGATACACTACCCTTAATAATTGAGCACAATAACATTCATGTTCTCTATTAACATCCAGTATATCCCTTATACTAATTATTTTTAAAGCAAGCCAATAAATAAAGTAGTCCAGAGAATTGAGACTCTTTATAGTCATTTAAAAGTGTCCGAGTATTGTATATTAAAGCCCGTTTGACACTTGACATATACAAATGCTTCACACCGAGCTACACTTTAAAAATAAGACATGAATGAAATTAACATTAATATTACACTTTAAAACCATCCCGGAAGCGACTCAGAAATACTGACTTGGAGGAGGCATTCCCTTGCTTTTCACTATAAAGCAGGTGACCTAAGGGAACACCCGCCCCCCCCCCCCCCTCCTTCCCCTTGCCCTGGGTCAAATAGCCCAGAGCGAAGAGGGCAGCCGGACGGAGTCACTGCCGGAACAGAAAGCCTGCATAACTATAGTTGCAACTGTTTAGTGGACGACATTCTGAGCAACAGATAATGGACCTAAACAATGCAGGTCTCCAGAAATGGACTCAATATTTCTGAGATAAAAATTCGTAAATGTGGATGGCTGAGACCAATAAGCAGCCTTCATTAAATCTGTAATAGCAACACTATTAGCATAAGCCCAGGAAGTAGAAAGAGCTCTCACTTCATGAGCAGAAATCTTAAGCACAGACTGCTGAGAAGAAGATAAATCTTCATAAGCAGTACGGATAGTTAATTGAATCCATCTAGCAATAGAATGGACCGAAATGTCCTTTCTATTAGGCATCAAAGACAGAAAGAAACGTTTCCGTCCCTTTCTGATAAACTGAGAACTCTGTTTATAGATACGTAACGCTCTAACAGGGCAGAGTAAAGGCCTACGCCGTCTGAAGACGAAAGAGCCTTAATAACAATAGGTTCCGGATATTTATTAGGAGCCTGATTCTTAGCTAAAAAGTTAAAAAATTTATAGTAATTTATATATTTTTTATACTTACCAATGACCCAGACTTAGCTGGTGCTAACTCTAACAAAACCAGGGCCAAACACAAATTTTGCCCCCCAATCCCCAAAATTTGCATCCAAAACAAAAAGAAATCATGTCCTAAAGGACCTCCATACTACGCCTCTACTGCGCATGCGCAGTGACGCAGACGTCCCGAAATTGGCGCCAAATATCATTCTTACTGGCAGTGCCTGGTCAGCGCTATGTACTCAGCGGGGAGGCAAGAGTTCCCAACTCCAGGGAGGGCCATCCCCGTCTGGGTCATTGGTAAGTATAAAAAATATATAAATTACTATAAATTTTTTAACATTTTTATACTGTACCAATGACCCAGACTTAGCTGAATAGTAAACAGGCTGGAGGGCCTAGGGCATAGAGGAAAATCCAATAAGCTCAACTATATAGTAAAGAGGTAACCCCTTAAGGAGAAAAGGAGTATTAGGCTTTACATGTATCTTTCTTATTTAATATTAAATTAGAAAGATACACTACCCTTAATAATTGAGCACAATAACATTCATGTTCTCTATTAACATCCAGTATATCCCTTATACTAATTATTTTTAAAGCAAGCCAATAAATAAAGTAGTCCAGAGAATTGAGGCTCTTTATAGTCATTTAAAAGTGTCCGAGTATTGTATATTAAAGCCCGTTTGACACTTGACATATACAAATGCTTCACACCGAGCTACACTTTAAAAATAAGACATGAATGAAATTAACATTAATATTACACTTTAAAACCATCCCGGAAGCGACTCAGAAATACTGACTTGGAGGAGGCATTCCCTTGCTTTTCACTATAAAGCAGGTGATCTAAGGGAACACCCGCCCCCCCCCCCCCCCCCCCCCGCCCCCCCCCCCCCCCCCCCCCCCTTCCCCTTGCCCTGGGTCAAATAGCCCAGAGCGAAGAGGGCAGCCGGACGGAGTCACTGCCGGAACAGAAAGCCTGCATAACTATAGTTGCAACTGTTTAGTGGACGACATTCTGAGCAACAGATAACGGACCTAAACAATGCAGGTCTCCAGAAATGGACTCAATATTTCTGAGATAAAAATTCGTAAATGTGGATGGCTGAGACCAATAAGCAGCCTTCATTAAATCTGTAATAGCAACACTATTAGCATAAGCCCAGGAAGTAGAAAGAGCTCTTACTTCATGAGCAGAAATCTTAAGCACAGACTGCTGAGAAGAAGATAAATCTTCATAAGCAGTACGGATAGTTAATTGAATCCATCTAGCAATAGAATGGACCGAAATGTCCTTTCTATTAGGCATCAAAGACAGAAAGAAACATTTCCGTCCCTTTCTGATAAACTGAGATCTCTGTTTATAGATACGTAACGCTCTAACAGGACAGAGTAAAGGCCTACGCCCGTCTGAAGATGGAAGAGCCTTAATAACAATAGGTTCCGGATATTTATTAGGAGCCTGATTCTTAGCTAAAAAACCCACATTAGTAGTGAAGGTGATAGTGTTCCCAACACTACAATAATGAGAATCATCCACCGACAGTGCATGAAGCTCACTAACTCTTCTAGCAGAAGAGAAAGCTAAGAGAAAAGCTGTCTTATAAGATAAGAATTTGAAATCTACTGTCCCAAGAGGTTCAAATGGCTTTTCCTTCAATTTGAGAAGAACCCAAGCTAAATTCCACTTAGGAATTAATCTAACAGTTCTGGGTCTATTTATCGAAAAGTTTCTAACCAACTTAGATAAAGAGACATTAGATCCAATTTGTAATCTATCATGATGTGCATAGGTATCAGATAACATAGATCTATAACCCTTTATAGTAACAGGCTGCAGTTTGATTTCGTCAAACAAGTATACTAGAAAGTTTGCAATGTCTGGTATAGAGGGATCGAATATATCTACAGAATGATCCCTACACCAACGACGAAAAACCTTCCACTTAGCCGCATAGTTTAGTGAAGAGGAGGTCCTCCTACAGTTAGAAATCGCATCCACTGCTCGTCCTGTAAAGTGTTTGCCATGCAAGAAGGACCGCACAACGGAAAAACGTGAAGGTTGAGACCTTGCGGGTTGTGATGGAGTTGGCGCGATTTCCCCTGCGAAAGAAGATCCTCCCGTGGAGGAAGCTTTTGCGGTAGGTCCCACAACAGACACCTGAGTAGATTTATCCACGGTCTCTGTGGCGACAGAGATGCTACCAACAGAATCTTGCATTGAGATTGTTTTATCTTTAGCAATACTTGTTGAATTAACGGCGCTGGAGGATATGCATATCCTATCATTCCGTCCCAAGGGATCGACAGGGCGTCTACTGCAAATGCTCTTGGATCCGGACACGGAGACACATACGTCTGCAACTGATTGTTGAGATGTGTCGCAAATAAGTCTATCATTGGCCGTTCCCATTGGTAGCAAATCTGATTGAATACTTGTTTGTTGAGAGTCCACTCCGACGGCAACAAGCGACCCTTTCGTGAAAGGGAGTCTGCTAGCACATTCAGACGACCCGGTATGTGACGGACCGAAAGAAGAACGTGATGTTCTAGCGCAAACAGAAGGATTCTTTCCGTTAGATTGAACAACGGAACTGAATGAGTGCCTCCCTGATTCTATACGCCACTACTGTCGTATTGTCGGATAGGATTTGGACATGAGCATTGTGAATAATGTCCATCCAGTGACGTAACGCAAGCCAGATTGACATCATTTCCTTGATGTTTATGTGCTTGCACAGGAATTGCGGATCCCAAAGACCCTGGCATCTCGAATCCGTTGGGATTAATGATGCACCCCAACCTGTTTGACTGGCATCCGTCATAATGGTAAAACTCGGATCCGGCAACTGCAGCGGAACTCCCTGAGTTAACCACTGAATGTTTGCCCAAGTCTGAATCTCTTGTTTCACTTGATCTGACAAGAGAACGTCTACATCGAGCGAATGAATTTTCACACTCCAATTCTGAGTCAAGAAAATTTTGAAGAGGACGTGTGCGTAACCGCCCCATCGGAATGAGATCCGCAGCGGCTCCGCACAGACCTATCAGTCTCATAAATTCTCTCGCTGTGACTTTGTCTGCGTGCAGACAATAGCGAGCGAAACAACTGACTAATTTCGCTCTGGTTAACGGCAGACGAACGAGATTGTTGTGCGTCTCGAAGCTCATTCCCAGATGAGTGAATGACTTGGACGGCACCAGATCCGACTTCTCCTCATTTACTATAAAACCGAGACGTCGGAGCAATAGAAGAAGATTCTGAACATCGTTCTGAAGCGTTAACTCGTTGCCGTACCTCTGAAGAATGTCATCCAGGTAGGCCGACGTTACCGCAGACGAATGAGCTCGGAAATAGATCATTACCGAGTTCATTACCCGAGTGAAAGCCCAGGGTGCTAGATTCAATCCGAAGCACATCGCCCGGAATTGATACACCACTCCTAGGACTGCGAAGCGTAGGTACTTTCGGAATGTCGGATGTACCATGACGTGAAAGTACGCATCTTTGAGATCTATGCTTGTTGCATAATCGTTCACCCCGAATACTCGCTCTGACCGATCGAATCGTTTCCATATAAAACTTCGGAGCGACGATCAGCTTGTTTATCCAGCTCAAATCTATGACTGGACGGAACGAGCCGTCTGGTTTCGGAACCAGAAACAGATGGCTGTAGAATCCTGGAGATTCCTGGTTTTCTACGACCTCTACCGCGTTCTTCATTAAAAGAGACTGCACCTCTGATAACAGAGCGTCTCTTTTCTGCGGATTTGACGGAAGATGAGTCCACTTTGGACTTCAAGTTAATGGAGGCTTTCGTTTGAAGGATATCTTTAGACCTTCCGAAGTCACTCCTCTCACCCAAGGGTCATCCGTAATCGACCCCATTCTTGTGAAAAGCTCGACAACCTTCCGCCAACCGGTACGCGATAGAGGTTTAAGCCATCACCTCCTGGACCTGCGAGGCCTGCGGTAGGAGAAACCACGTCCTCCACGGCCCGCACCTCGCCCCGTCGACCTCGGGGCGTCCGACCGATTGTCCCGGCCTGAAGGACGTCCCAAACGAGAGTCGCTACCCTGACGGTCTCTCGAATAAGACCAAGAGGACGCACCGGAACCTCTATAGGAACTTCTCTTGGGCGCATTAGACCCAGAAGTGCCCGTCTTATTCGTGTCTGCTGTATCCGACTTCTTAGGAGCAGATTTGAACAACAGAGAATCCTTAGCTTTCTTTGTAATTTTATCATAAATAGCAGAAAGTTTGCTGTCAAAGAGAAGTTCTCCTGAGACCGAAGCGACTCTAAGAGAGTTCTTCACCTTAGTATCCACTAGTGTGGATGTAGCTAGGGCTGCGTCACGTCTAACCAACTCCAGATTTGCCACTGAAAGGGCGGAGTTACACGTGGAATAAGCTACTGCCCTTGAAAGAAGTCTTAAAGAGGATTGTATATCCTGAAACTCTTTCCCCTGAAGGCGCAGTGATAACGCCTTAGTAAGGTGATCTGCGTAAGATAAGGCATCTAAATTGGCTCTGTTAGACGCAATAGCTGTTTCCAACACCGCGGTTGGAATAGAAGCCGACGACGGTAATGATAGCTCTAAGTCTTCCGCCTCGTCGTCCATACGCAGAAGAACTCTCGGTATACCCTGTCCTGCCGTATCGAATTTATTCCTCGCATTAATGAAAGGCAGGTTTAGAGTATTAGCGGACAAGAAACCTGTTTCCCCCGTCCTGGAAGCAAGTTTAAATATAGCGTCGTTCAATAATTCAAATGTTCTTGCAACATTATTGGACTGCGACGGAAACTCGGGAGCGATGTCCCTGAACCGCTCAAAAAATTCAGAGTCCAATGACGCTATAATTCTCTTGTCCGGACCCGCAGCAGTCTGGCCCGACGGAACAACTTGAGGGAGAAAGTGCCGGATGAAGTCCACGGCAGCTTTATGTTGTTCCGAAAGGGATAGCTCCAAGTCATCCGTATCCCTTTCACCATCCGGTTGGACCTCATGATGTTCCCGGTCGTCCGCCCCCGATGCTTCGGCGGAGCGTACCAACCCAGCGCCGTCCGATAATTCTCGATCCGACACCGTTTCTGTCGGCTGCTGGGATGCTGCGATAAGCTGTGCTATCTGCACAAGAATGTCCGGCGTCGAGACCTGCGGAGGCGCAGTCTTTCGCTGCTTCGCAGAGGGCAGATCCGCATCCGATGGCTCCCGCATACTTTTCCTATGCGAATGTCCGGAGTCCATCGGTCTCGAATCCCTGGCTGCCGGATGGCGTGACCTGGTCGCCGAAGAATCCTTGATCGGCGAAGCTGGTAATATATCGGCGGTCACGCAGCCAAGGTGCGGTCGTGTGCGCTGACGAGAAGAGGAAGCCTTAACAGTCTCCGCGGACTGCTTATACAACAGAGCGTCCCGAGCGACGGACGTATGCTCCGCTAAAGACACATTTTGTACCACAACATCTGGTCCCAGATGTTGTTGTACGAGAGAGGGGCCTCTCTCGCTCGCGGCCCCGGCTGGACCTGGACGAGCTAGGAACCGGACTCAAAGGCTTCCTCCGTTCTCGCTTACTATCCGCCATCACTGGGTGTGCATCTATTATGTTTATAGTGCTCGCATCACCCAAAATTTCCTCCTGGACCGCATCGGACGAACCCGGATGCCGAACCATTCGGTGAATGGACGCTACACCGGGCGAGCTAGCGGACGACATTTGTCTAATCTCCATGAGCACTTTTGCCGCTAGCTCTGAATTCATTTGTGACGACGGACGCACACTTGTAGAAGATAACATGGAAACATCACCCTGTTCTGGTTCCTCTGAAACAGAAACTGAGAGAGTAGAGTGACCTTGCGGAGAAAGAGCCGGCATAGCCCTTTCTCCAGAAACAACATATCGTGACACACGTTTCCAATGTTTCTCATCCCAAAATTCACATATAGGACAGGGATTAATGCGAGAACACTGACTACAATTAATACAATGATCATGAAAGTCAGAGGAAGATTTCTTCCTATTATAATTTGAACAATGTCCCTTCATTGTGAAAGAACAACAATAAGTCCTAGTTACTCGCAAAAACCCCTGACACAAAGATACATAATAATATGATCCATTAATAAATGAAAAAACAATTGCAAATCAAAATAATTTTGAAAAAATATTTTTTCAGCAAAGCCCAAGTTGCTGAAAAGTAACGTTGAGCCCCGATGGATCCGATGGCAAAGTGTGGTCAAAAATTTTAAAATTATATTAAATAATTAATGAGACACTTACGGATAATATAAATGTATCTTATAGTGAGATAAACTACAGCAAAGGCAAACAGCCCCCCCTCAAAAAAGGCTGTTGCCAATGTAAACAAACAGTGTAAAAACACCAGAAAACATGACTCCAGGCACTGAAAAAACTGGCCCGGAATCAGTCATCAAATTACACTCTATCTGATGCAAAAAAGAGACTCCCAGGGGAGAATCTGCAGAACATCAGATGGAAGATGCAGAACACAAACGTTATACACCCATGGGTGAAAACGTAACTATGGGGAAAATAACAGAAAACATTCTGTAACCAAGCAACTCTCCCAGGAAATTTTAGAAATGAAATTTCTCAAAAATATGCCAAAAGCATGGGAGAATTGCAAGGGGGGACTTTAGAAGGCTAGGGGAGAGGAAACACTGAATAAGCAGTGCAACATTTAGCAAGAATGACAACAAGAGGCCCATGCCTCGAAAATAGGCAACTTAACATAATTTCATCAAAAAATTTTAAGTACAGCCCTGATTATTTTTTGTCACTTCTTTTTCCTCTCCTCCTTCTATCCTCCTTAGAATCACATTTTCTCCAAAAATTACGTGTCTGGCATCCTTTAAACTGAGATTTACAAGCACAAAGATCAGTGAGATGTTGACTGATGAAGGGCCAAACAGAGAATGATAATTGGCGCCAATTTCGGGACGTCTGCGTCACTGCGCATGCGCAGTAGAGGCGTAGTATGGAGGTCCTTTAGGACATGATTTCTTTTTGTTTTGGATGCAAATTTTGGGGATTGGGGGGCAAAATTTGTGTTTGGCCCTGGTTTTGTTAGAGTTAGCACCAGCTAAGTCTGGGTCATTGGTACAGTATAAAAATATAGGCAACTTAACATAATTTCATCAAAAAATTTTAAGTACAGCCCTGATTATTTTTTGTCACTTCTTTTTCCTCTCCTCCTTCTATCCTCCTTAGAATCACATTTTCTCCAAAAATTACGTGTCTGGCATCCTTTAAACTGAGATTTACAAGCACAAAGATCAGTGAGATGTTGACTGATGAAAGGCCAAACAGAGAATGATAATTGGCGCCAATTTCGGGACGTCTGCGTCACTGCGCATGCGCAGTAGAGGCGTAGTATGGAGGTCCTTTAGGACATAATTTCTTTTTGTTTTGGATGCAAATTTTGGGGATTGGGGGGCAAAATTTGTGTTTGGCCCTGGTTTTGTTAGAGTTAGCACCAGCTAAGTCTGGGTCATTGGTACAGTATAAAAATATTGTATTTAAAATAATAAATTTGATATCGTCTGCATTGGGTAAAGGGTTAAAGGACTAGAGATTTTTAAATATTTTTGCTCCACTTTGAAAATCTACATCCTGTGAGTTGGCAGGTGAGAGAATCGACTGACAGAGTACTCAGATGTGATTTGCAAGTTTATCCAGACACTGCATGTTGATGATCCTATTCTGTAGCAGCAAAAAGTGATGAATGCTGTTATTAGGTTGTTACAGGTTAAAAGATTACATCCTACTTTGACATCTTTTCTTGCCTTGGAACAGGTGTCCCAACAAGCAATCTTGAATTAGTCTTCCAGACAACAGTTAAATCACTGATGATACAGTGTCTCAAAAGGTCCTGGCTGCCTATGCAGAGACCTAAGACTTGACTATAAAAGCCAATGTTCAGTCACAAGGTTCACAGATCATAAAATGGTAGAATTTCCAAACAACTGTCAAAGCCTTTCAGGATCAAAACACCAAAATGGTCTTCTAGCAGTTTTCAGCAAAACTCAGATATGGGGTGCTATCAACGGCTTAGTTTTCTGCAGAGGTACTTTATACGACAAAATCCAATGTATATCTTTTGCTTCCCTTTTCTTCAAAATCAACCACTGTTGCAAGAAGATAATAACAAATGAATTTTAACAATGGAAATTTGAAAAAAAATTCGTAGGAATTTTCACTTTTTAGTGTGACCATGGACAAATACTAAAACACTTTTACAATTGTATTTTCTAGAACTGTATTTTCTAGTTATGATTTTAAATAGGTTGAAATGAACCATTAGCAATTTCAAAGATGTGGCAATTTGTCATATCTTTTAAAATGCTAATGATTCATTTTAGTCAGTTATATTAATAGGTAGAAAAATACAATTCTAGAAAACACAACTGTAAAAGTTTTATAGTATTGGCTCCAGATGTACGGGCTGAAACTTTCTATTCGTCACCCGTACACTGGCTCTGATCAAAATTGTCTGGTCAATTCTAGTTTTTTTATGAATGAAAACTGCTATTCATCAAAGACTTTCTATTCGTCACCCGTACACTGGCTCTGATCAAAATTGTCTGGTCAATTCTAGTTTTTTTATGAATGAAAACTGCTTTGTCCTAGTTTATTGAAGAGTAACTGCAACTGCATCAAAAGTCGGGCTATTTCATATTGATGTAATTTTGTTCGTTTTGTTGCTGCAATATGTTCGACTATCAATTTCTGAGTAGCAACTCTTCTTAATACGCTCCCTTGTGGTGGAAGGTAGCAGATTACTAATTTTAGGATTTCACTACCAAGTCAAATTTGAATGCCCTGTACCTTCAAACATTTATAATAAGCATACTGCATTCTCACTGGCTAGGAGATACCACCTAATATCTCTGCAAAAGTTAACTTGACTTTACTGAAAACTTTAAGAGGTGACATTCTCATATAATTTCAATTTAGTATTGTTTATAGACCAAATCAGCTCCAGTACATCCCATTTTATCTATTATATCTTGTTGAACAATATATAATGAAATAAATGGTCAGCTTAGGCTCCAGTAAGTAGATCTTCTGTTTCTCAGGCCATTTTTTCATAATATTGCATATGGGCGGGTGATTTTTTATTTTATTTTTGTAATTATTTCTTTGCCATCAAAAGATCATGTTCTTGGTTTGTTTTAGGCCTCACAATCTACAGAGTAGCAGGGTGGTGGTGTATTTTGTCCCTTGAGTGCAAGAAGGCTTTGCAATGGTAAAGCATTGCAATGTCTTGTTGCACTCAAGGGACAAAATTATCAATTTTAATAAGTTGTGTAAAATATCAGACATAAACCATTTAATTTTTATTTTTTTAAGTTTGTATTGGTTAGAAAAAAAGAATATGCAGCAGACAAAAAGACCATGCGAGAGAGCTACTTTGCCTGGGAAAGTTTTCAGTTTACATGGATATTCAATTAACAGGGATTTAGTCTTTTTCCTTTTTTCTGGTGATAAGGCATAAAAAAGTTAAAAATGTTTCTCAGGCTCTCTCGCATGGTCTTTTTGTCTGCTGCATATTCTTTTTTTTTCCGACTTTTACGACCTCAGAACAGGTGCCATTAACATGCCTTACAAGTAGGTCCTGCTGACAATAAACAAATTACAAAAGCAGTGGTTTCTAGTCTACTTAACAGGCAGCCAAGACTTGATTACAAATCACTGTTAAGCCACAGGATGTGTACAAGAGTTCAGGACAATTGTCCAGGTCCTTCAGGGTTATTTATTTAATGGGGTTTAACGGCACTTTCAACAGCCAGGGTCACCTCTTATCAGACAGTTTTACGGGTGGAGGAAGCCGGAGTACCCAGAGAGAACCACTAAGCAATGGTGAGCAACTGTCAGGCTCCCCAACATACTAACTACACACAAGCAGGGTTAGCATTGGTTGAAACAAGTGCACGTGCAGTACACCTTAGTACACAAAGTCACCGTGTCCCCAGGGGGGCAATGGGAGTGAGTTGTCCTGCCCAAAGACCCAACGTCATTGACGCAGGTGGGATTAGAACCAAGGACATCTCAGCTTGCAGCCTGCACCTCTACCTACTGAGCCGACACGCCCCCACCCTTGAGGGTTAATGCATGGCGTTTACTTTACATGAAAACTAATAACATTACATCAACTTTCCAATCTACACACTTGTTTTTTTCAATAATAACTAAAATATGTTGCAAATATTCAATTTGCTTTTACGCAAAAAAATCTGCACATCATTAATATATTTATTTTCAGTATAAAATCAAAGTATATTTTTAATTTATCAGTTAAATTTGACCCCATTGTTCTTTCTGAACCCTTAATTAGATTGGCTGAGAGCTGGTCAGGTCCGTGCTCTAATCTCAGGTAAATTCACTCTTCCTGTACTCTATTTGCCGAAGCAGGTCAATTAGAATATGTCTTTATCCACACTACACATGAGCAATGGCACTAAACCACTCCTATCACATATCAAACACAACCTGTAAATTGGATCATGGCAAATACACCAAGATCGAAAATTACATTTTTTTTTATTGTTCTTCTTCAAATAAAACAGGTTTGGAGAATGTTTCACTTCTAATGATGACAAGAATTACAATCGATATATAGAGGATAGAGGATATGGAATGAGTGTTTTTCTCATATAATATTTATGAAACAAGTTTAAGAATTTTCTGAGCCCAAACGGAAAATTCGGACGAGTTTCATAAATATTATATTTTATATTCTATTTATCATATAACACACACACACACACACACACACAAATTAGCCACTTAGTATGACTTTTTAACCCATCACCTAACTTGAGTTGCAGGCGGCACTTGGAAAAAACATCCTCGTATAACTAAAAAATCTTTACTTTTTGTTACCAAAACATAGGTTAAGACCCCTCATTGGAACGAGCTCATCGAGCCCGTTCCAATGAGGGGTCATAACCTATGTTTTGGAAGCAAAAAGTGAAAATATAAAAAAAATTAATGGCGTTTTTCTTGTAGGTAAAAGATTAATACAATATAACCCACCCTGAATAGGACAGATAACGTAAATTCTCCCTACTAAAATTATGCAAATGTCACCCAGTTATATATGACCAATGAAAGCTCCCAACGCTAATTATGCAAATTATGAAAATGTGGCCCAGTTTTATTTTGTTCAGCCAATCAAATTGTCTAGTTTTGAAAGTGACCAATGAAATTGACGGAAGGCTTTATTTATCACTGATTAATACGAAAGCAAAATATCAAATGTTTAAAAGTGAACAAACCAGACGAGTCATATGATAAAAATGTATCTTGTTTCATTAGACATTTGGGAATTTAACTATGAAAAAATATGTGTTAACTCACTCCTTCTAGTCAAATTTCCGAATGTCTAACTCAAGAAGAGACGTTTATCTCCTAATCAGAGACTGCAGGGCATTGAGAATTTTTTGTTGTTGTTGAGCATTGTTCATTTATGGCAACTCCCACTCCCCCCAAAAGTGGCAGTAGTGGAAACACTTTTTTCAGTAAATGACCAATGGGCATTCTAGCAATCGTGTTGTATAGAGCTTAGTGTTGTTATTTAAGACCTATAAAAAAAATTCTTGTTTCTCAGGCAATTATTTTTTCAATTTTATGATGAGGGAGGCTTTTTTTTTCTTTATTCACAAAACATTTCTGAAAATAGTTCTGTGAGCTGTGTCAAACAAGGTATAGTTGGCTAAATATTTGTCCTACAAGTTCAAGATAGTGTAATAGAAGAGATTTCCAGGTGAAAAAAAGTGATGAGGCAGATTTTCTATGATGAGGGAGGTGCCTGAGAAAAAAAGAATTTTTTTCTCAATAGTCTAAATAGAACATTGCTAATTGATACAAGTTTCTAACTTCATAATAACTATCCTCTCATATATTTTGATTCTCATTACTCACTCTAGCCACTTGACAACCTTCTGCACCTATATCTGCATTACAGCATGTGTATCTGGCTTCCAATGACCCTGCAACTAAACAAGAGAAACAAAAAATAAATGAAATAATCAAAAGACAACACCTCTTAACCCCTCTGCACACTGATGTCAAAATATCTAAATTTTAGGCAGTAAAAATTTCCCATAATGCAACTAGAAATTTAGCGAATTCAATCTCGTTTGACAGAGCTCATTGAAAGGTCATTAAGTTAAGATATTTGCAAATAAGAGGACTCCACTGCACTGTTATGATTATTACCTGTGATTAATCAACACTCATGTTTTCAGTTGTGTTAACCATATATTTGAAACTTAACTCTCCGCACACTTGTGTTGAAATATCAAAATAAGACTCTCAAATAAGACGGAAATGGTTCAATTCCCAGTTGCAAATTGGGAAAAATTTGCAGCTTGAAACTTTGGTATTCAGTGTGCAGAGGGTTAACCAATATACACTTTTACATGTGAACAAATGAAATAAATTATATATGTACATTCGCAGCATTTTGAATAAAGCATTATCAACAGTTGCATTCAGCACCATGTTTCAATGTGAGATCCATGTACACCTTTTACCAAAGGTTACCTTTCACAAGCAATTATGAGGTTCATTTTCACAAAATTCCTTTTATTTTTCCAATTTTTGCCTCCAAAGAACACACAACACACAGTACCAAAATTTGGTGGAAATTTCCATGTATTTTCTTTGTTTTCAACCATTCAATGGCAATAATGGTGGGAGGGGGGATTTTGTGCTAATATAATTTCAAGAATTTTTGCAATTTCCAAAACAAAGAACAGGAAGCTGTGAATCCAAAGGTTACTTATAGCATGCCTTCACAGTTTCTATATTTTCAACATTAACTGTTCCTGTTGAAATTGTCAGTATAATAACAAAGGCTGGTTTGATTTCCAGGCTTGATAGCATTGCTTCTGGGAGAAGTTCATACCATGGAGCAAGTGCAAATTTTTGAAAATGCAATCACATGTATGTTGAATTAAGCAACTGGCTCACAGAACTCACATGACTGTCATGAGTCAATTGCTTCATGCTTCCTACATAAACAAACAGGCTGTTTTTTATGATCAAAGCAAGAGTTAAAAATGTATCTTTGTGTTGGGTGATGAGTAAAACAAATAAAGTAACGCTCTAAATATATATGGAATTAAAGATTTACTAAAAATATGGTTTACAAAAGGACATGACTTCCTAAGAAAATAAACATAATTCTACTGCTCATCACCAAAATAAAACCACATTCTCAATTTACCAAGTCAAATGCCTAATTGTTCATTGAAAACATATCACAAACAAGTCACTCTTCAACATACAATGTATACCATGTGCCACATCTATAAAAGTGGTCGCTCATAACAGGTAAAAATCTTTACTGTGATCTGAAATCTGTGGTTGCTGGTTGCATTTGGGAGGTGGCCCAAAACAAGTTTTACTTGTCACCAAAAACATGTTTTACTGTACAAGCGTTGTTTTAACTTACCTCGCTTTTTCCAGCATTTTCCCCAATGATAAATACATTCTTCTTCTATCTGGTAGTGTCCATTGGGGTACACAGTAAATCTCTTTCCACATCGACTGCAGATTTTCTCATGGTCTTAAAGAAAAGATAAATATTTATCTATTGAGCTCTTGTCACTGTCCTTTCAAAAATGCTACTCAAGAAGCTGATATCAACTAATTTAAGAATGTTATCTCATGTCTTATGAATAGACATCTAGTATTTCAATAAGAAGCCAGGGATAAAGTTTTGCTTCATGCTCGTACTGGGTGATTAATTTTCTCCATAAGTTTAACCAGGATATGGGGTTGGAGAGGGAGGAGGGTGGAGCTGGTAAAAATTGAAAAATGCCAGTAGCGAAAAAAAAGTTAAACATTTTCATGCTGCTATGGCTAGGTTTATTTAACTTAAACACCCTGGTTTAGGACAGAAATAATAAATATGACGTTTTAGGATAGAAAATGATAAATTTAAAGTAATTTGTATATTTTTTATACTTACCAATGGCCCAGACTTAGCTGGTGCAAACCCAATAATATCAAGGACCAAACACAAATTTTGAACCCCCAATCCCCAAAATTTGCATATAATACCGAAAATTAAAAGTCCTATCTGGCCCTCCATACTTTTAGTACTTACACATGGGCAGTACTCGGGAAGAGATCAGAATTGGTGCCAACATCATTCTTTGTAGACGAGCCCACTAAAGTGATAACTCAGCGGGGAGGTATGAGTGCTCACTCATGGGAGGGCCATCCCTGTCTGGGTCATTGGTAAGTATAAAAAATATACAAATTACTTTAAATTTATCATATCTAGTCTTAAGGTGCCCTTCTGTGAGGGATGGAGACTCACCCTCCGTAGTCCTCTCACCATCCAAATGTTCCATCTGAAAATATGGTCAACACCATCCGACTGAACGGATGACTGAACCAACATAGCACTGTCCGACAGCTCACCACCGGAGCCTGTTAACAGTAGCACCAGTGACTACTGGGATGCTGCGATATGCAGAGCAATCTGCGGCAGCTGGTTTGTGTATGAGGCTAGCAGAGCAACAATAATCTGCTTGTTACCATAAGCTGCTCAAGAGACGGAGATCTGACCCCAGATCATCAACACATGTCCCGTATAAAAATGCCTCGAACGACTAGCTATCAACCTGAACAT
The DNA here is from genome assembly GCA_031216915.1 of Pictodentalium vernedei. Taxonomy (NCBI): domain Eukaryota; kingdom Metazoa; phylum Mollusca; class Scaphopoda; order Dentaliida; family Dentaliidae; genus Pictodentalium; species Pictodentalium vernedei. The sequence goes on from CM062293.1 coordinate 140,144,114, forward strand.
GCGAAGTCGGATAGCTAGTCTGCGGTCAACGTGCTTCATCAATGAAACAGGGGAAGAAACCATAGCTGCAACCGGATCCTGCTGCAGTGTGGCAGGAGCGTACCGAACCACAAACATTAACGGGCGTCCCAACTCACTAATGTTTCTTGAATAAAAAACAGTTGACCCCTGACTGCTGACGGAAAAGCAGAGGGTTCTCCAGCTCACGGTCTACTCCCTACCTCGCTGAGCGTTCCGTTAGAAACATGTAGGCATCTACCCCTTAGCATGCATATCCATGGAAGAAGAGGAAGCCGTAACAACAACCGACCCCGGCTGAAGTGCAGAAGAAGCATCCAAACTTGTCACATTTTGAATGGATGCTCCTACTCATTGAAGTTTCTTACAACACAAAACAGTTGTCCCGGACTGTTAACGGGAAGAAAAATGCTCTGCACTCATGATCTGTCCCCAGATCTCGCCGAGTATCCCATTTCGAAACTTCTAAGCTAATCCCCTTTCATGCGCTTCCATGTAAGAAGAAGAAGAAGCCATAACTGGCGCCAACCCTGGCCCAGTGTGGAAGGAACATTCCGATGCATGTTCTAATTATAGTTTCTCACAACGGACACAGTCAACCCCGACTGTTAACAGGACTGAGAGGGTTCTCCAATCTGTGATCTGACCCCAGATCTAACCGAGCATCACGTAGAGAAACTTCTGGCTTCTTCTACATGCACAGATGACCGGACTGACCCAGCACCGCTCGACAGCTCACTACCGTAGTCTGCTCACGGGTGCCCCTGGGTTTTTAAGCTGCGATAAGCTGCGCAAATTGCGACAGCAAGTCCGTTACGGAGTCTTGTGGAATAGCACAGCAAGTCCGTTACAGAGTCTTGTGGAGTAGCGGCTTCTATTCTCCGTCGCATGCTGCTCCCGGGACAGAGATCTGGCCGCCGATCTCTTGCCGAACGTCCCGATGAATCAAGCCTAGAATCACTAGCTACTGGATGGACCGACTTCGAGGGCAAAGACTGGAGAATCTTCGCTCGACTACATGAACATCCAAAGTCCGGTAGCTAGTGTGCGGTCGCATGTGCTGTGCTGAAGTGGAGAAAGAAGCCATAACTGCAACAGTGTAGAAGGAGCATCCCAAGCAGCCAGGGAGGATGTTAGCTCCAACTCAGTGCAAGTTTCTCAAAGCAATAGTTGACCCTGACTGTTACTGGGTTAGAGAAGGCTCTCCCGCTCGCGGGCTGATAACAGACCTCGCCAAGCTTCCCAAAGAAAAACTTGCAGGCTTCTTCCCCTGATTTTGCCATCATTGCTGGGTGAGCTTTTCATTACAAGATTCTCGCTCTACCCAAATCTACACTCTCCTCGACCGCAACGGACATACCCAGTATTACGGTTCCCACTATCAGGTAACCACCTGACCGGTCGAGCTAGCTGCTGGAATAAGAGGCCTTATTCCCTTTATATTCAAGAGCACCTAAGCAGCTAGCTCTGTTTGCTCCTTAGAGTGTGACGACGGCAGCACATTCTGGACAGGTGTCGCAATACCATCACCATGTTCTTGTTCCTCTGGAAAAGAAACTGAAAACTTGAATTATCTTGACAGCCCCGACATCGGAACTTCACTGCGAATACATAGTACGACACCCGCTTTCAACGTTAGTGTCCTAATGAGTCGAACCCGACCCCCACAAGTAGGACCTGAATCAGTAGGAGTGCAGCGACTACAGGCAAGGCAACAAGCAAGGGAACCACAAGAGCCCAAGGGCATCCTGAAAGAGCCTAAGTGTGGACAAACACCAAAATATTAAAGCTACACTACCGGAATATTAATAAATGTATCCTACAATAATTGTGATGAAATAAAACCCTGAATATTACCTGTTAAGGGTTTGTCAAAAGTAAACAACGTCAGGATTAGAAAAAAATGGAAACGAGACAATAGGCACACAAAAGGCCCAAGTCAGTAAATAATTAACTGATACCTGATGCAAAGCTAAATCTTCATGTCAAGAAAAAACAATGCATCCGGTAGGAGATGCAAGACATTAATGGCCCAACACCCCTGTGCTGAGGACGTAACAGTGGGGATAAACAGAATAAACCTTCTGTACAACACGTTAAACTCCCAAGAAATTTACTAAAAAATTTCACTAAAAAACAGCCAGAAAGCTTAGGGAGTTTAACTGGAGGGTTCATGGAAGGATAGGGAAGAAGCACATAACCAACAGTAGGTAAATCATTAGCAAAACTAATGACGTCAAGGCGTGTATCCCGACATTGGGTAAAATGAAATAATTTTCACATTATTTAAAAGTTACAGCCCTGAATGTCTCAAACCACCGTTGTTCACTTCCATCAACCATTTACTGCCTTGAATCCACCATATACTTCATTGATTTGTGTCTGGCATCCACCAAAAGAGAGATTTAAAGCACAGATGTCAGTTGAGATGTTTACTAAGGGCCAAACAAAGAATGATGTTGGCGCCAATTCCGGTCTCTTCCTGAGTACTGCGCATGCGCAATTACTAAAAGTATGGAGGACCAGATAGGACTTTTAATTTTTGGTATTGTATGCAAATTTGGGGGATTGAGGGGTTATATAAAATATAACATACACATGTCCAATAGAATCACAATGGACGATCTCTGGAGAGTAAACACACTTCCAAGGTAACCCACAGGCGACCCCCTTCAGGTGTTCAATAAATTCCAGTAAATAACACTCCTAGACATGTTCTATGTTCCTGGAAAACGTGCGAATATACGAGAGTGAAGACAAGATTATTTGCCTGGGTACTGCCATTAATAGAAACCTGGATCTTGAAATGGATCGAGCTATGATTAACAGACTCGCCACGGCCACCCCAGAAATAATTCATAGTTTCTAAGGTCCATAACATACAGTAATAAGTCTGCCTAATAATGTGATTATTATGCACATGAGCATTGAAATCAAGCATGTAGTCATCTGAATACCAGTTAACTGACTAAACAGCCTCCCAGGTACCCCAAGGCTAGCAATTTATTGACGATGAATCATATGCTCGTAAATGACATATAGACGAACAACAACAGGAAAACAACCAACTAGAAAGTGGATGTGCACATGAGGTCACCATAGAACATGACCCAGCCGCCAATCGAGTAGTCATGAAATGCAGGTACATACTTAAATCCATATGATTCTTACGGGAAGAAAACTACATCTTGCCCGGTAATCGCCTCTTAACACACTGGCGGTGTGTGTGTGAGTGTGTGTGTGTGGGGGGGGGGGGGGGAGATTCAAAATCATAATGAACCCCTTTATCTGCATTACTTGAATCATTCTTGTGATCGTCATCAAATAATATAGGAACCGCAAGGCTCCCTCACGTCTGACCGACTACATAATGCCACTAAGAGCGGAGAAGGCCGTGAAGAACAAATACTTCCCCTGATAAAGAAGGTTCCTCTCGTGGAGGAAGCTTCAGGGGAACGTCCCATAACAGACACCTGAGAGGATTGATCCAAGGTTTCTGTGACTACAGAGATGCTACTACAGTAGAATCCTCTTAATTGAATATCCATTTTGCCAGTGAAAATTATTCAATTAACAGGAGTATACAATTAACATGGACTTGGTCAGTTTCCTGTGTTCTGGGGTAAACTGAGCATTTATTCTTTTATATCTTGTTTGACAGAGCTCATGGAGCTCTGTCAAACAAGATATAATAGAATAAATGCCTGTATTGGATGTAGTGAGGCCAAGAAGGTTGATAAATAAGGGGAATTTGGTGCATGTCACAGTAATTTTTTCGACATATTACAAAAATTTATATACAATTAACAGGAGTTTACTCTACAACCCATATGCAATTAACAGATCAATTTTGTACTGATCTGGCAGTTGCAGCGGAACTCCTCGAGTTAAAAACTGAATATCTGCCCAAATCTGAACCCCTGTTTTACTGGTCCATTAAAACAATACTGGTTTCGAGCGAATGCGTCATCACACTCCAGTTCTGAGTGAAGAATATCTGGAGGGGACGCATGCGCAAGTGGCTCTTCGGAATAAGATCGGAAGCCGCACAGCCCCATCAGTCGTATGAATTCCTTCGCCGTTAATGCATCTAAGTGTAGACAAAAGCGAGCATAACAACTGACAAATTTTGCTCTGGGTAACGGCTGATAAACTAGATTGTTGTGAGTCTCGAAGCTCATTCCCAAGTGAGTGAACAACTTGGACGGAGCTATATCCGACTTTTTCTCATTTACGATGAAACAGAGACGTCGGAACAAAAGAAGTAGACTCTGAACATCGTTCTGAAGAATAATTCTGCTGCCGTATCTGCTGCCGTATCTCTGAAGAATGTCGTGCAAGTAAGCTGACGTTACCGCTGATAAACAAGCTTGGATGTATGACATTACCAAGTTCATTATTCGAGTTCATGGAAGGATAGGGAAGGAATACTTAACAAACAGTGGAATAATCATTAACAAAACTGATGTTGTCAGGCTAATGTCCCGAAATTGGGAAATGATGATGTGCATATTCCTTTTGATGTATTAGGCTTTGAAAAATGATAAAAAAACTGCAGGGATTGGGAGTTTATAAGTTAACCCTTTACCTAACATGAAAAGCAGACGACACTTGCAAAAATAATTCTTGAAAAACTAATTTTTTTCATTTTTTGTCTCAAAAACATAGGTTATGACCCCTCGTTGGAACGAGCTTGACGAGCTCGTTCCAACGAGGGGTCATAACCTATGTTTTTGAGACAAAAAATGAAAAAAATAATGAAAATTAATTGGCGATTTTTGAGAATAGCGCTGGCCGGTTTTGGCCATTACGTTGGGTAAAGGGTTAAATTATCATGTAGTTCCAATACTCAAACACTGAAATACTTCAACATTGACCATCTCACATTGACATTCCACTAATGGTGCCTTCGAAACATTGGCATTTGTCTGATCAGGCTTTCTTATCAGCTCAGCAGTATAAAATCCAAATGTGCTTTTGAGTGATTAAACACCAACATTTTTCCTAGACAACAGAACATTTTCTTTTTTATCCCTCCCAAACACACATTCTGATCCTTCAATGAAACTGGCTCATTGGAGAGGGTCATACGCTATCTTTGGAAGTAAAACTTGGAAAAGTCACAAAATCTGAATGGTGATTGTTATGTGTAGTAATAGGTGGATTTTATCAGTTCATTAGGTAAAGATTTAATACACCTCCCCCACCATGGGAAATCCAGAGAGGATACCCTTCTCGAATCTATCCAATCCATGCTTTCAACAAATGTTTCAAATTCTTATCCCCTCACCCCACTGATACTAAAATGATTGCAATGGGCCAGTGTCTAGCTTGACACTAGGGTAAACCTTCATTAATAGCAATCTTTGTTCATTAAAATGATTTGATATTGATTCTATGGTTAAAATTCTCAAGACACTTACTTTTTAGTCGAACTTCTGTTTGTTTGTTGAATTCTTCACGATACAACATAGCTTTCCCTGCAAAATCAGGATCAGGTCTTGGATATCCATTCTCTTGCAGCTGTTCCTCTGTTAAAAGATAAGCTGATAGCCTTTTATATAGGTCTGCACCTTGAAAAGAAGAAAGAAATGCATTAAATTTTCTTCTGACTTATCAACGTCTTTCATCTGACATTTATTGCTTATTCCAACTAAAAGAGCCAAATCTCCATTATTTCCATAAAAATTACCCCATTTTTATTTCTTCCATAAACATACCTTCAGAAAAATGGTAATATTATATATTTAATTGATGCCTAAATAAATGTTAGAAGTGTTTTCTAACAGCTATTTTTGATAAATGAGTATTTAGCACTGATAAGGCCAAAAACAAGAGGCCCCAAAGAGCCCTAATCGCTCACTGGCCAAAGTGGTTCAAAGAAGTATTTGGGGTCACATTCAGTTAGACATAGTTCATCAACACTACAAAGGAATGAAGTCATAAGAGACAAATTTTATGGAACTAGGGACATGGCTTGGACAAACTTGAATCTTACCCCCCCTAAGGATGCTGCAAACCAAATATCAAAAGCATTCATCTGCTGGATCTGAAGAAGATGATTTTTAAAGAAAATTTCTCATTTTGAACTAAGTTATCATTCAGGCTCCCACATTGAGCCCAAATATGGACCTAGGGACATGGCTTGAACAAACTTGAATCTCACCCCCCTAAGGATGCTGCATACCAAATATCAATACATTCCGACTGCTGGATCTGAAGAAGAAGATTTTTAAAGAAAATTCCTCATTTTGAACTAAGTTATAATTCGGGCTACCACAGTGTGCACAAATATGAACCCAGGGACTTGGCTTGAACAAACTTGAATCTCACCCCCCTAAGCATGCTGCATACCGAATATCAAAAGATTCTGGATCTTGAGAAGAAGATTTTTAAAGAAATTTGCCTGAAATGCACAAAGTTCAAAATTGGGCTACTATACGGAGCCCAAATATGAACCCAGGGGGCCGATTTGAACAAACTTGAATCAGATCCACCCCACAATGTTGCATACCAAAAAGCAAAAGATTCTGCCTGCTGGATCTGGAGAAGATTTTTTAAGAAATTTGCCTGAAATGCACTAAGTTCAAATTCGAGCTTCTATAGTGAGCCCAAATATGAATCCAGGAGGCCGATTTGAACAAACTTGAATCAGATCCACCCCACAATGTTGCATACCAAATATCAAAAGATTCTGCCTCCTGGATCTGGAGAAGAAGATTTTTGAAGAAATTTGCCTGAAATGTACTAAGTTCAAATTTGGGTTTCTATACTGAGCCCAAATATGAATCCAGGGGGCCGATTTGAACAACTTGTATCAGATCCACCCCACAATGTTGCATACCAAATATGAAAAGATTCTGCCTCCTGGATCTGGAGAAGAAGATTTTTAAAGAAATTTGCCTGAAATGCACTAAGTTTGAATTCAGGCTCCTATACTGAGCCCAAATATGAACCCAGGGGGCCGATTTGTATAAACTTGAATCAGATCCACCCCACAATGTTGCATACCAAATATCAAAAGATTCTGCCTGCTGGATCTGGAGAAGAAGATTTTTTTAAGAAATTTGCCTGAATTGCACTAAGTTCAAATTTGGGCTTCTATAGTGAGCCCAAATATGAATCCAGGGGGCCAATTTGAACAAACTTGAATCTGCCCCCCCCCCCCCCCTCCCCTAGAGATGATGTATACCAAACAGGAAGGAATTCTGCCTGGTGGATCTGAAGAAGATATTTTTGAATTTTGGAAAGAAATTCATGGGTGCTATCAGAGTTATGCCCCTTGTGGTGCCCCCTGTGGGTGCAGCAAGTTTATTTGTACAAGTCTGAATTGACATATGATGGGAAACATGTACACCAAATTTGGTTCAATTTGATCCAGCAGTTTGTGAGGAGTAGTCGATAATGTAAAGTTCACGACGGACGATACCGGACGACGACGGACGGCAAGTGATAAGTAAAGCTCCCTTCGGTGAGCTAAATAGGGTTTTGGTTCTCAGGCACTGCCGCATTGGAAAAATATCCCCCGCATTGAATATTTTATGGAGGTTCGAGATTTTACCAAAAGTAAACAATGCACCGCCAATCTCAGACGTTCATTGCAGTAAAACAAAAATACCATATATGTCCGTACATACATTGCCCCCGTGTATACATTGCACCCCCAACTCATGCTTGAAATTCCTCCCTTTTGCCTAAAGCTCATGTATAGGTTGCACACCCATTTTCAAGTATATGCAGTCAACAAGAATTAGTTGCATGTTTATACGTTTTGCCAATTTGGGATGCAATGGAAGTTAAAAAATTTATAGTAATTTATATATTTTTTATACTTACCAATGACCCAGACATAGCTGGTGCTAACTCTTAAAACATAGGGCCAAACACAAATTTTGCCCCCCAATCCCCCAAATTTGCATCTAAAACCAAAGAAAACATGTCCTGAATGGCCCTCCACACTTCACCTCTACTGCGCATGCGCAGTGTCAAGGACGTTCCGAAATTGGCGCCATTAATCATTCTCATAACCAGTGCCTGGTAAGCGCTATGTACTCAGCGGGGAGGTAAGAGTTCCCAACTCCTGGGAGGGCCATCCCCGTCTGGGTCATTGGTAAGTATAAAAAATATATAAATTACTATAAATTTTTTAACATTTTTATACTGTACCAATGACCCAGACATAGCTGAATAGTAAAAAGGCTGGAGGGCCAAGGACATAGAGCAAGATGGAATACGCTCAAAATATAAAATAGAGTCATCCCCTCTAGGGAAAAAGAAGTATTAGGCCTTACATGTATCTTTCTTATTTATGATAAATTAGAAAGATACAACACCTTCCAAAATTGAGCATCATACATCCATGTACTCTATTAATATCTAGTATAATCCTTATACTAATAATTTTTAAAGTAAGCCAATAAATAAAGTGAGTCTAGAGAATAGAGACTCTTTATACTCCTTAAAAGTGTCTGAGGAATGTATAATAATGTCCGTTGACACGTGCTATATTCAAAAGCTATACTATAAAAACTAAGACCTGAATGAATTTTTAAAACATAAACGTCTCACTAAACAACCATCCCAATAACAGCTCAGAATTACTAACTCCGGAGGAGGTATCCCCTTGTTTTCATAGTAAAACAGGTGACCCAAGGGAACACCCTCCCCCCCCCCCCCCCCCCTTTTCCTTGCCCTGGGTCAAATAGCCCAGAGCGAAGAGGGCAGCAGAACGGAGTCACTGCCGAAACAGACAGCCTACCTAGCTATAGTAGCAACTGTTAAATGAATGACATTCTGAGCAGTAGATAACAGACCTAACAATAAAGGCCTCCAGAAATGGACTCGATATTTTTTCTGAGATAAAAATTCATGAATGTGGATGGCTGAGCGCAATGAGCAGCCTTCAAAAATCTATAATAGCGACACTATTAATGTAAGCCCAAGATGTAGAAGAACTCTTACTTCATGGGCCGAAATCTCAAACACAACTGCTGAGTCAATGATATACCATAAGCAGTATCGATAGTTAATTGAATCCATTAGCAATAGAATGGAGCGTAACGTCCTTCTATTAAGCATCAAAGACAGAAGAAGCTTACGCCCGTAGTAATAAACAGATATCTGTTTATAAATACATAAACTCTAACCGGACAGAGTAAAGGCCTATGCCCGTACGAAGACGGAAGGACCTTAATAACAATAGGATCCGGATATTAATTAGGAGCCTGACTCTTATGCCAAAATCCAACATTAATAGTAAAGGAAATAGTGTTTCCGATACTACGAAAGTGAGAATCGTCCACCAATAGTGCAAGAAACTCACTGACTCTTCAGTAAAAGAGAAGCCAACAGAATTACTGTCTAAAAGGTCAGAATTTGAAAACTACTGTTTCCAGAGGCTCAAATGATTACTTAGCTAAATAAGAACCGAAGTTAAATTCCGTATAGGAATTTAATCTAATGATTTTAAGTCTATTTATCAAAAAGTTACTAACTGACTTAGATAAAGAGACATAAGACTCAATTGTAAACTATCATAGAGAGCATAGGTATGAGGTAACATAAACCTATAACCTTAATAATAACAGGCTGCAGTAGATCTTGTCAAAGATCTTTTCAAACAAGTATACAAAAAAGTTGCAATGACTAGTATGGAGGGATCCACAATATCAACATAGTGATCCCTACACCAACGACGGAAGAGCCTCCACTTTAGCCGCATAGTATAGCGAAGAAGAGGTTCTCCTATAGTAAGAAATCGCGTCCAAAGCTCGTCCAGTACAATGCTAACAATGCAATAAGGACCACACAACGGAATACGTGAAGGTTGAGACCTTGCTGGTTGTGATAAAGATGACACAATTTTACCCAGCGAAAAAAGATCCCCTCATGGAGGAAGATTTCGCGTTAAGTCCCACAGTAGACATCAGAGAAAATTTACCCACAGTCTCTGTGAAGACAGAGATGCTATCAACAGAAATGTATTGTGGTTGTTTATCTTAGCAATACTTGCTGAAACAACAGCGCAGGAGGATACGCATATCCTATCATTCCGTCCTATAAGATCAATAGAGCGTTAACAACATAAGCTCAGAGATCCGGACAAGCAAACACATACGTCTGCAATTGATTAGCAAGTTGTGTCGTAAATAAATTATCATTGGGCGCTCCCATTGATAGCAAATCTGATTGAATACTTGTTTGTTGAGAGTCCATTCTGATGGCAACAAGCGACCCATAAGTGAATGGGAGTCCGGTAATACAATCAGACGACCCGGAATATGACGGACCGAAGCAGAACTTGGTGTACTATAACAAACAGAAGGGTTCTTTCCATTAAATTGAATAACGGAAACGAATGAGTGCCTCCCTGGTTCCGGAGATACGCCACTACTGTCGAATTAACGGACAGGATTTGGACATGCGTTTCTGAATAATGTTCATCCAATGACATAAAGCAAGCCTAAAAAAACATTATTCCATGGAAGATAAGTGCTTGCTTAGAGACTGCGGAACCCAAAGACCCTGGCACTTCGAATCTGTTGGGATCAATATTATATCCCAACCTGTTTGACTGGCAACCGTCATAATTATAAAACTCGGATCCGGCAACTGCAGTGGCACTCTCTGAGTCAACCACCGAATGTTTGCCCCAGTCTGAATCTCTTGCTACACTAGATAGACAAGAGAACGTGTAAATCGAGCAATTCATGGATTGCTGAAAAGTTGCCGTCGAAGAGAAGCTTCTCCGAGAACGAAGTGACTCTGAGAGAGTTCTTCACCTTACTATCCACGCGCATGGATGTAGCTAGGGCTGCGTCACGTCTAACCAACTCCAAGCAGCCACTGAAGGGCGGAGTTATACGTGAACAAACTACTGCCCTCAAAAGAAATCACATTGAGGATCATATCCCGGAATTCTTTCTCTTGAAGACGTAATGATAACGCCTCAGTAAGGTGGATTACGTATGATAAAACGTCTAAGTTAAGTCTATTAGACATCATTGTCGTTTCCAACATTGTGGTTGGAAAAGAAATAGACGGCGAAAAAGATTATTTCCAGTCTTTAACCACGCCGTCTAGACGCATATCAACTCTCGGTATGCCCTGTTCTGCCAAAATAAATTATTCGTATAAAAGATAAAGGGCAGAAATGAGCATTGCGGACAAGAAACTAAACTATCATGCTTGATAGCAGGATTATATATATATAGCGTCGATAAATAATACACATGTTCTAATGACATTATTGGACTGTGTCGGTAAGTCAGGGACAATGTCCCTGAACCGATCCAAAATTCCGTGTCCAATGACGCTATAAGTCTCTTATCCAACATCGCAGCAATGTAGTCCGAAATAACAATCACTGGAAGAAAATGCCGGAAGATATATATGGCAGCTTCCGATGCTACTAAAGGGAAAACTCGAAATCTTTCGAATCCCTTTCGCCATCCTGTCGGACCCTATAAAGCGTTCGGTCGTCCGTACCTGATGCAACCGTGGACCGCACCGACCCAGCGCCGTCGGATAATTCCTGATTCGACCGAGAAACTGTCAATTGCTGGGATGCTGCGAAAAAACTGTGCTAACTCAGATAGCACGTCCGTCACTGAGGCCTGTGGAGAAGCGGTCCTACCATGCATTGCCGCTGGAAGCTCCGTGATCGTTACCCCGTGCATTCTACTAATATGCGAACGAACGGAGTGTATAGGCCTTGTGTCCCTTGGCTACCGGATGGCGTGAGCTGTTCGCCGTGGAATCACTGAATGATGAAACTGATCGGATACTCGAGGTCACGTAGCCAATGTGCGGTCTCTCGGACTGTCAATATAACGGAGCGTCCCGAGCGACGGACATATGCTCCGAATATAAAATACCTGAACCACAACATGCGGTCCCCTATGTTGTTAGACGAGAGAGGGACTTCTCTCGCTCACAGCCCGGACGGACCTGGACAAGCCAGGAACCGGACTAACAGGCTTCCTCTGATCTGTCCTCAATCCGCCGTCACTGGGTGAGTACTAAAGTAATTATAGTGCTCGCATCACCCAAATCTCCTTCCTAGACCGCAACGGACGAACCCGGCAGCCGAACCATTCGATGAATGTACGCTACACCGGGTGAGCTAGCGAATGTCACTCCGTCGATCATACAAGGGACCTCTTAGGCGATAGACATATTCCATGAGCACTTATTGCCGCTAGCTCTTCATTAACTATGACGACAGAGGCACACTTTTGAAAGACATCTCCGTAACTTTTGCGAACAAGAAACCAGAAATGCTTGGTAATAGCAAGCATATAATAATAAATATATAGCGTCGTTCAATAATACGAAAGTTTGTGTGACATTATTGGACTATGTCGGAACTGAGGGAAAATGTCCCTGAACCGAACCAAAAATTTCTAAGTCCACCGACGCTATCAGTTTCTTATCCGGCATCGCAGCATTCTGGTCCAACGAAAGAACCTGTAGAAGATCAAGTCAGATGACATACACAACAGCATATGTTGTTCCGAAAGGGAAAGCTCGAAATCCTCCGAATCCCTTTCGGTATCCCGTCGGACCGGATGAAATTTTCGGACGTCCGTACCCGCTTCCGCGGAGCGTCCCGACCCAGCATCGTCAGATAAAACATTATGCGACAGATTCAGTTGTTGCTGGGATGCTGCGATAAGCTGTGCTATTTAGGATAGCACGTCCGTCCCCGAGGCCTGTGCAGTAGCGGTCTTACGATGCAATGCCGCCGGAAGCTCCGTGTACGTTGACTCCCGCACACTTTCCTATGCGAACGTCCGGAGTCTGCAGGCCTCGTGTCCCTGGCTACCGGATGGTGTGACCTGGTCGCCGAAGATTCTCTGACTGGCGAAGCTGACTGGATATCCGAGGTCACGTAGCCAAGAGCGGTCGTGTGCGCTACCATGAGAATGAGGAAGCCTTATTGACAGTCTCTCCGGACTGACTATATGTCGGAGCGTCCCGAGCGGTGGACGTCTGCTCCGAATGCGAAACATTTTGTACTACAACATCTGGGGCCAGATGTTGTTGTACGAGAGAGGGGCCTCTCTCGCTCGCCGTACGGATGGACCAGAACGAGCTATGAACCGGACTAAAAGGCTTCCTCCATTCTCCCTCTAATCCGCCGTCACTGGGTGTGCATATGGTTGATTTATAGCGCTCGCATCACCCCAAAACTCCTTCTAGACCGCAACGGACGAACCCGGCTGCCGAACCATTCGATGAATGGACGCTACACCGGGCGAGCTAGCGGACGTCAAAGGCCGTCGAACCTACTAGGGTCCTCTTAGGCAATTGGCGTATTTACATGAGCACTTTTCCGCTAGCCCTTCATTAATTGTGACGACGGAGGCACACTGTTGGAAGACATCACAGATACATCACCCTAATCTTGATCGTCTGAAATAGAAATTGATAAAGTAGAGTGACCCTGCAGGGAAAGGACCGGAATGTCCAATTCCCCACTAACATACCGTGACATACGCTTCCCATGTTGTCATCGAAATCATCAGATACAGAACAGGAGTTAATGCGAGTACACTGACTACATATAGAATGATTATAAAAGTCAGAGGAAGACTTCCTCTTATTACAATTGATCAAAATCCTTTCAATGTGAAAAGAAAACAAAGTCCTGGTACTCGCACCAACCCCTGACAATCAAAATACATAATAATAATATGATCCATTAACATAGAAAAAATAATTAAAATCAAAATATTTTGAAAAGTTAAAAAATTTATAGTAATTTATATATTTTTTATACTTACCAATGACCCAGACATAGCTGGTGCTAACTCTTAAAATATAGGGCCAAACACAAATTTTGCCCCCCAATCCCCAAAATTTGCATCTAAAACTAAAGAAAACATGTCCTGAAAGGCCCTCCACACTTCGCCCCTACTGCGCATGCGCAGTGTCAAGGACGTTCCGAAATTGGCGCCATTAATCATTCTAATAACCAGTGCCTGGTAAGCGCTATGTACTCAGCGGGGAGGCAAGAGTTCCCAACTCCTGGGAGGGCCATCCCCGTCTGGGTCATTGGTAAGTATAAAAAATATATAAATTACTATAAATTTTTTAACATTTTTATACTGTACCAATGACCCAGACATAGCTGAATAGTAAAAAGGCTGGAGGGCCAAGGACATAGAGCAAAATGGAATACGCTCAATAAAATAAAATAGAGTCATCCCCTGTAGGGAAAAGAAGTAATAGGCCTTACATGTATCTTTCTTATTTATGATAAATTAGAAAGATAAAACACCTTCCAAAATTGAGCTTCATACATCCATGTACTCTATTAATATCCAATATAATCCTTATACTAATAATTTTTAAAGTAAGCCAATAAATAAAGTAAGTCTAGAGAATAGAGACTCTTATACTCCTAAAAGTGTCTGAGGATTGCATAATCATGTCCGTTGACATATGCAATATTCAAAAGCTATACTTTAAAAACTAAGACTTGAATGAATTTTAAAAACCTAAACTTCTCACTAAACAACCATCCCAATAACAGCTCAGAATTACTAACTCCGGAGGAGGTATCCCCTTGTTTTCATAGTAAAACAGGTGACCCAAGGGAACACCATCCCCCCCCCCCCCCCCTTTTTCTTGCCCTGGGTCAAATAGCCCAGAGCGAAGAGGGCAGCCGAACGGAGACACTGCCGAAACAGACAGCCTACCTAGCTATAGTAGCAACTGTTAAGTGAATGACATTCTGAGCAGTAGATAATAGACCTAACAATAGAGGCCTCCAGAAATGGACTCGATATTTCTGAGATAAAATTCATGAATGTGGATGGCTGAGCGCAATGAGCGGCCTTCAAAAATCTATAATAGCGACACTATTAATGTCAGCCCAAGAAGTAGAAGAACTCTTACTTCATGAGCCGAAATCTTAAGCACAACTGCTAAGTCAATGATATACTATAAGCAGTACCGATAGTTAATAGAATCCATTAACAATAAAATGGAGCGTAACGTCCTTCTACTAGACATCAAAGACAGAAGAAGCTTACGCCCATAGTAATAAACAGAAATCTGTTTATAAATACATAAACTGTACCCGGAAAGAGTAAAGGCCTATGCCCATACGAAGACGGAAGGACCTTAAAATAATAGGTTCCGGATAATAGGAGCCTAACTCTTATGCAACAATCCAACCTAAATAGTAACGGAAGTATTGATTCCGAAACTATGAAAGTGAAAATCATCCATCGATAGTGCATGAAACTCACTGACTCTACAGTAAAAGAGAAACCAACAGAATTACTGTCTAAAAGGTCAGAATTTGAAAACTACTGTTTCCAGAGGCTCAAATGATTACTTAGCTAAATAAGAACCGAAGTTAAAATCCGTATAGGAATTTAATCTAAAGATTCTAAGTCTATTTATCAAAAAGTTACTAACTGACTTAGATAAAGAGACAAAAGACTCAATTGTAAACTATCGTAGAGTGCATAGGTATGAGGTAACATAAACCTATAACCTAAATAATAACAGGCTGCAGTAGATCTTGTGAAACAAGTATACTAAAAAATAGCAATGAGTAGTATGGAGGGATCAACAATATGAACATAATGATCCCTACACCACGACGGAAGAGCCTCCACTTTAGCCGCATAGAATAGCGAAGAAGAGGATCCCCTATAGTAAGAAATCGCGTCCAAAGCTCGTCCAGTACAGTGCTTACAATGCAATACGGACCACACAACAGAATACATGAAGGTTGCGACCTTGCAGGTTGTGATAAAGATGACACGATTTACCCAGTGAAAAAGATCCTCACATAGAGGAAGATTTCACGTTAAAACCCACAGTAGACAAGAGAGAAAATTACTCATGATCTCTGTGAAGATAGAGATGCTATCAATAGAAATATATTGTGGTTGTTTATCTTAGCAATACCTGCTAAAACAACAGCGCCGGAGGATACGCGTACCCTATCATTCCGTCCTATAGATCAATAGAGCGTTAAGAATATTAGCTCAAGAGATCTGGACAAGCCAACACATACGTCTGCAATTGATTAGCAAGCTGTGTCATAAATAAATCATCATTGGGCGCTCCCATAGATAGCAAATCTGATTGAATACTTGTTTGTTGAGAGTCCATTCTGACAGCAACAAGCGACCCGTAAGAGAACGGGAGTCTGATAAAACAATCAGACGACCCGGAATATGACGGACCAAAACTGAACTTGGTGTACTATAACCAACAGACGGATTCTTTCCATTAAATTGAATAACGGAAACGAAAGAGTGCCTCCCTGGTTCCGGAGATACGCCACTACTGTCGAATTAAAGGACAGGAATTTGGGCATGCGTTTCTGAATAATGTTCATGCAATGACATAAAGCAAGCCTAAAAAACATTATTCCGCGGAAGAAAACTGATTGCTAAAAGACTGCGGAACCCAAAGACCCTGGCACTTCGAATCCGTAGGGATCAGTATTATATCCCAATCTGTATGACTGGCAACCGTCATAACAGCCACACTCGGGTCCGGCAACTGCGGCGGCACTCTCTGAGTCAACCACCGAATGTTTGCCCCAGTCTGAATCTCTTGTAACACTAGATAGACAAGAGAACGTGTAAATCGAGCAATTCATGGATTGCCGAAAAGTTGCCGTCGAAGAGAAGCTCCTCCGAGAACGAAGCGACTCTGAGAGAGTTCTTAACCTTACTATCCACGCGAGTGGATGTAGCTAGGGCTGCGTCACGTCTAACTAACTCCAATCAGCCACTGAAGGGCGGAGTTATACGTGAACAAACTACTGCCCTCAAAAGAAATTACATTGAGAATAATATCCCGTAAATCTTTTCTTGAAGACGTAATGATAACGCCTCAGTAAGGCGGATTACGTATAATAAAGCGTCTAAGTTAAGTCTACTATACATAATGTCGTTCCCAACATTGAAATTGGAAAAGACATAAACGGCGAAAAAGAATATATGCAGTTTTTAATCACACCGTCTAGACGCATATGAACTCTCGGTATGCCCTGCTCTGCCAAAATAAACTATTTGTATAAATGATAAAATGGCAGAAATGAGCAACGCGGACAAGAAACTAAACTATCATGCTTAGTAGCAGGCTTGTATATATATATATAGCGTCGAAAAATAAAACACATGTTGTAATGACAATATTGGACTACGTCGGTAAGTCAGGGACAATGTCCCCGAACCGATCGAAAAATCCGAGTCCAATGACGCTATAAGTCTCTTATCCAAGATCGCAGCAATGAAGTCCGAAATAATAATCACTGGAAGATAATGCCAAAAGATATGAAAGGCATCTTCCGATACTACTAAAGGGAAAACTCGAAATCTTTCGAATCCCTTTCGCCATCCTGTCGGACCCTATAAAGCGTTCGGTCGTCCGTACCTGATGCAACCGCGGACCGCACCGACTCAGCGCCGTCGGATAATTCCTGATTCGACCGAGAAACTGTCAATTGCTGGGATGCTGCGAAACAACTGTGCTAACTCGGATAGCACGTCCGTCACTGAGGCCTGAGGAGAAGCGGTCTTACGATGCATTGCCGCTGGAAGCTCCGTGATCGCTACCCCGTGCATACTACCAATATGCGAGCGAACGGAGTGTATAGGCCTCGTGTCCCTTGGCTACCGGATGGCGCGACCTATTCGCCGTGGAATCACTGAATGCCGAAACTGATCGGATACTCGAGGTCACGTAGCCAATGTGCGGTCGTGTGCCCTGGTGTGAGGATGAGGAAGCATTAAAGACAGTCTCTCGGACTGTCAATATAACGGAGCGTCCTGACCAACGGACATATGCTCCGAATGTAAAATATCTGAACCACAACATGCGGTCCCCTATGTTGTTGGGCGAGAGAGGGACCTCTCTCGCTCACAGCCCGGACGGACCTGGACCAGCCAGGAACCGGACTAACAGGCTTCCTCCGATCTGTCCTCAATCTGCCGTCACTGGTTGAGTACTAAAGTAATTAAAGTGCTCGCATCACCCAAATCTCCTTCCTAGACCGCAACGGACGAACCTGGCAGCCGAACCATTCGATGAATGTACGCTACACCGGGTGAGCTAGCGAATGTCACTCCGTAGGCGATAGACATATTCCATGAGCACTTATTGCCGCTAACTCTTCATTAACTATGACGACAGAGGCACACTTTTGAAAGACATCTCCATAACTCTTCGAACAAGAAACCAGAAATGCTTGGTTAGCAAGCATAAAATAATAATATATATAGCGTCGTTCAATAATTCAAAAGTTTGTGTGACATTATTGGACTATGTCGGAACTGAGGGACGATGTCCCTGAACCGAACCAAAAATTTCTAAGTCCATCGACGCTATCAGTTTCTTATCCGGCATCGCAGCATTCTGGTCCGACGAAAGAAGCTGGAGAAGACCAAGTCAGATGACATACACAACAGCATATGTTGTTCCGAAAGGGAAAGCTCGAAATCCTCCGAATCCCTTTCGGTATCCCGTCGGACCGGATGAAACTTTCGGACGTCCGTACCCGTTTCCGCGGAGCGTCCCGACCCAGCATCGTCGGATAAAATATATGCGACAGATTCAGTTGATGTTGGGATGCTGCGATAAACTGTGCTATTAAGGAAAGCACGTCCGTTCCCGAGGCCTGTGCAGTAGCGGTCTTACGATGCATTGCCGCCGGAAGCTCCGTGTACGTTGACTCCCGCACACTTCCTATGCGAACGTCCGGAGTCTGCAGGCCTCGTGTCCCTGGCTACCGGATGGTGTGACCTGGTCGCCGAAGAATCCTTGATCGGCGAAGCTGGTAATATATCGGCGGTCACGCAGCCAAGGTGCGGTCGTGTGCGCTGACGAGAAGAGGAAGCCTTAGCAGTCTCAGCGGACTGCCTATACAACGGAGCGTCCCGAGCGACGGACGTATGCTCCGCTTACGACACATTTTGTACCACAACATCTGGGGCCAGATGTTGTTGAACGAGAGAGGGGCCTCTCTCGCTTGCCGTCCGGATGGACCGGAACGAGCTATGAACCGGACTAAAAGGCTTCCTGCGTTCTCCCTCCGATCCGCCGTCACTGGGTGTGCATTAGGTTAGTTTATAGTGCTCGCATCACCCCAAAATTCCTTCTAGACCGCAACCGACGAACCCGGCTGCCGAACCATTCGGTGAATGGACGCTACACCGGGCGAGCTAGCGGACGTCAAAGGCCGTTGAACCTACTAGGGTCCTCTTAGGCAATTGGCGTATTTACATGAGCACTTTTCCGCTAGCCCTTCATTAATTGTGACGACGGAGGCACACTGTTGGAAGACATCACAGATACATCACCCTAATCTTGATCGTCTGAAATAGAAATTGATAAAGTAGAGTGACCCTGCGGGGAAAGGACCGGAGTGTCCAAATCCCCAACAACATACCGTGACATACGCTTCCCATATTGTCATCGAAATCATACGATACAGAACAGGAGTTAATGCGAGTACACTGACCACATATAGAATGATAATAAAGTCAGAGGAAGACTTCCTCTTAAAACAATTGATCAATATCCCTTCAATGTGAAAAGAAAACAAGTCCTGGTACTCGCACTAACCCCTGGCAATCAAAATACATAATAATAATATGATCCATTGATATAGAAAAAATAATTGAAATCAAAATATTTTGAAAAAATATTTTTTCAGAACAGCCCAAGTTTCTGAAAAGTAACGTTGAGCCCCAATGGATCCCAAGCCTAAGTGTGGACAAAAATTTTAAAAATATTTTAAACAATTTATTCAACACTTACGAACAATAATAATGTATCTAGTTATGATTAAAATAACATCAAGATATTATTTTTTAGAAATCCCCCCCTCACACAGAGGGCTGTTGAAAATGTAAACAATGAGTGTAAAAACACTAAAATAAGACTCCAGGCACCCAGGCCCGAAATCAGTTACCAAAAATACACTATCTGATGCAAAACAGAGACTTCCAGGGAAGAAACTGCAGAACATCAGATGGTAGATGCAGAACACAACGCCTAACCACCCCTAGGTGAAGACGTAAACATGGGGAAAGAACAGAATTCATTCTGTTATTCAGCTAAAACTCCCAAGAAAATTTAGTAATAATAATTACAAAAACTATGCCAAAAGCATGGGAGAATAGCAAGGGGGAACTTAAAGGACAGGGAGAGAGGAAAACACTTAAAAAAACAGTGTAACTAAATAATCAGAATGACAACAAAATGGCTGCTGCCTTGAAAATAGGTAACTTAACATAATTTCATTAAAAAATTTTAAGTTACAGCCCTGATAATATTCTGTCACACATTCTTTTCCTCTCCTCCTTCTCTATCCTCCTTAGAATCACCATTTCACTAATATTTATGTGTCTGGCATAATTTAAACTGAGATTTATAAGCACAAAGATCAGTCAGATGTTAACTGATGAAGGGCCAAACTTAGAATGATTAATGGCGCCAATTTCGGAACGTCCTTGACACTGCGCATGCGCAGTAGGGGCGAAGTGTGGAGGGCCTTTCAGGGCATGTTTTCTTTAGTTTTAGATGCAAATTTTGGGGATTGGGGGGCAAAATTTGTGTTTGGCCCTATATTTTAAGAGTTAGCACCAGCTATGTCTGGGTCATTGGTACAGTATAAAAATAATATTTTTTCAGAACAGCCCAAGTTTCTGAAAAGTAACGTTGAGCCCCAATGGATCCCAAGCCTAAGTGTGGACAAAAAATTTAAAAATATTTTAAACAATTTATGCAACACTTACGAACAATAATAATGTATCTAGTTATGATTAAATTAACATCAAGATATTATTTTCAAGAAATCCCCCCCTCACACAGAGGGCTGTTGTAAATGTAAACAATGAGTGTAAAAACACTAAAATAAGACTCCAGGCACCCAGGCCCGAAATCAGTTACCAAAAATACACTATCTGATGCAAAACAGAGACTTCCAGGGAAGAAACTGCAGAACATCAGATGGTAGATGCAGAACACAACGCCTAACCACCCATAGGTGAAGACGTAAACATGGGGAAAAGAACAGAATTCATTCTGTTATTCAGCTAAAACTCCCAAGAAATTTTAGTAATAATAATTACAGAAACTATGCCAAAAGCATGGGAGAATAGCAAGAGGGGACTTAAAGGAAAGGGAGAGAGGAAAACACTGAAAATCAGTGTAACTAAATAACAAGAAAGACAACAAAATGGCTGCTGCCTTGAAAATAGGTAACTTAACATAATTTCATTAAAAAATTTTAAGTTACAGCCCTGATAATATTCTGTCACACATTATTCCTCTCCTCCTTCTATATCCTCCTTAGAATCACCATTTCACTAATATTTATGTGTCTGGCATCATTTAAACTGAGATTTACAAGCACAAAGATCAGTCAGATGTTAACTGATGAAGGGCCAAACTGAGAATGATTAATGGCGCCAATTTCGGAACGTCCTTGACACTGCGCATGTGCAGTAGAGGTGAAGTGTGGAGGGCCATTCAGGACATGTTTTCTTTGGTTTTAGATGCAAATTTTGGGGATTTGGGGGCAAAATTTGTGTTTGGCCCTATGTTGGGGATTTGGGGGCAAAATTTGTGTTTGGCCCTATGTTTTAAGAGTTAGCACCAGCTATGTCTGGGTCATTGGTGCAGTATAAAAATATAGGTAAGTTTTCACGAGTTACCATGTGTTGAATAAGATAAAAGAATAAAGGAAAATTATTATTAAAGATTTAAAAAATACTTGCATTCTATTTGTTTTTCGTTGTTTGTTTATCACCCCAATGTCTTCATCCCTGTCGAGAAAATCCAACACTCGTTTGTGCCTGAGACTTCATAGTTTCAGATTCAGAGCACCATTTGTGCCATAATGTGTGCAGTTGTGTTTATGTTGGTTTTTCCGAAACGTGACAGGAAAAACCAATATAAATACAACAACTGCACAGGTTACAGCGCAAATTGTTGTCCTACATAAGCATTGTTGGTGCTATTGAAACTGAGGTAAAACGAACAGTAAAAACCCTCTTGATTTGCTATAACACTCCAGGTACCATTACGTTAATATGTCGATGCACAACTGAACTTGATCTGTAGCTTCCCATATTTGCCCCCACCCCCCCCCCCCCCACACCCTGGTCCGGGGTCCCCTGGACCTGTCCATTGTACTCCTAACGGGGTGAGCCGCCACTGCAATTGACATGCATTAAATAGTTGCCTTAAGCATTGAAACATCTATTTAATGGTCTATCAATAACGTTACAATCACATTATTTTACCACAAGGGCGAATTCAGTCATTGGCGCACTTGGTATGTGCCTTCCCCCTACCCCGCCCCCTCCCCCCCCCCCCCCCCCCCACCTTTCCCTATTTTCTCCCGGAGATGGGTTGTGCACTGTGGATATCTGCTTCGGGTGCGAAGTAATCGCATCTTTTAGGATTAAATTTCAATATTTGGTTGACGTATAAACAGCTCACCAGAAGCATATTAAAAAATGTTTTTTTGTACTGTTGAAAGATAACTAATATAAGGGAGTAATCAAATTAACTATCGAAGAACTCTTTTTTTCATGCAGTGGAAATTGCTGACAGTGCTTTACGCCTAATGTGACCCCCCACTCCCCATATGTCTCACCAAATTTAATTTGCTTTGTTCCATGGCTGATTTTAAATAATTATTAGTGATCTCAGACAATGGCATCCATGTTTTTCAATGAAATTCGGAAAACTAGCTCCATCTAGACATGACCCCAAAGCCACATATAAAATTTCGAACTGAACATTTGAGAGATGCGGCCTGTAGGGTATGCCTATGGAATGGTTGACAATTTATATGCAAAATCTAAGATGGCCACTGGCAGCCATGTTTTTCAACGAAATTCAGAAAAATTTGATAGCTCCCATCCAGAGTATTCCAGACATCACACCAAACCTACACATGGAATTTGAAAAAGATTGGGTGAAAGATGCAACCTGTAGGGTGTGCCAATGGAATTGTTAACAATCTATTTGCCAAATCTAAGATGGCCACTGGGAAATTTGAAAAAAGTTAAAAAATTTATAGTAATTTATATATTTTTTATACTTACCAATGACCCAGACTTAGCTGGTGCTAACTCTAACAAAACCAGGGCCAAACACAAATTTTACCCCCCAATCCCCAAAATTTGCATCCAAAACAAAAAGAAATCATGTCCTAAAGGACCTCCATACTACGCCTCTACTGCGCATGCGCAGTGACGCAGACGTCCCGAAATTGGCGCCAATTATCATTCTTACTGGCAGTGCCTGGTCAGCGCTATGTACTCAGCGGGGAGGCAAGAGTTCCCAACTCCAGGGAGGGCCATCCCCGTCTGGGTCATTGGTAAGTATAAAAAATATATAAATTACTATAAATTTTTTAACATTTTTATATTGTACCAATGACCCAGACTTAGCTGAATAGTAAACAGGCTGGAGGGCCTAGGACATAGAGGAAAATCCAATAAGCTCAACTATATAGTAAAGAGGTAACCCCTTAAGGAGAAAAGGAGTATTAGGCTTTACATGTATCTTTCTTATTTAATCTTAAATTAGAAAGATACACTACCCTTAATAATTGAGCACAATAACATTCATGTTCTCTATTAACATCCAGTATAACCCTTATACTAATTATTTTTAAAGCAAGCCAATAAATAAAGTAGTCCAGAGAATTGAGACTCTTTATAGTCATTTAAAAGTGTCCGAGTATTGTATATTAAAGCCCGTTTGACACTTGACATATACAAATGCTTCACACCGAGCTACACTTTAAAAATAAGACATGAATGAATTTAAACATTAATATTACACTTTAAAACCATCCCGGAAGCGACTCAGAAATACTGACTTGGAGGAGGCATTCCCTTGCTTTTCACTATAAAGCAGGTGACCTAAGGGAACACCTGCCCCCCCCCCCCCCCCCCCTTCCCCTTGCCCTGGGTCAAATAGCCCAGAGCGAAGAGGGCAGCCGGACGGAGTCACTGCCGGAACAGAAAGCCTGCATAACTATAGTTGCAACTGTTTAGTGGACGACATTCTGAGCAACAGATAACGGACCTAAACAATGCAGGTCTCCAGAAATGGACTCAATATTTCTGAGATAAAAATTCGTAAATGTGGATGGCTGAGACCAATAAGCAGCCTTCATTAAATCTGTAATAGCAACACTATTAGCATAAGCCCAGGAAGTAGAAAGAGCTCTTACTTCATGAGCAGAAATCTTAAGCACAGACTGCTGAGAAGAAGATAAATCTTCATAAGCAGTACGGATAGTTAACTGAATCCATCTAGCAATAGAATGGACTGAAATATCCTTTCTATTAGGCATCAAAGACAGAAAGAAACGTTTCCGTCCCTTTCTGATAAACTGAGATCTCTGTTTATAGATACGTAATGCTCTAACAGGACAGAGTAAAGGCCTACGCCCGTCTGAAGACGGAAGAGCCTTAATAACAATAGGTTCCGGATATTTATTAGGAGCCTGATTCTTAGCTAAAAAACCCACATTAGTAGTGAAGGTGATAGTATTCCCAACACTACGATAATGAGAATCATCCACCGATAGTGCATGAAGCTCACTGACTCTTCTAGCAGAAGAGAAAGCTAAGAGAAAAGCTGTCTTATAAGATAAGAATTTGAAATCTACTGTCCCAAGAGGTTCAAATGGCTTTTCCTTCAATTTAAGAAGAACCCAAGCTAAATTCCACTTAGGAATTAATCTAAGAGTTCTGGGTCTATTTATCGAAAAGTTTCTAACCAACTTCGATAAAGAGACATTAGATCCAATTTGTAAACTATCATGATGTGCATAGGTATCAGATAACATAGATCTATAACCCTTTATAGTAACAGGCTGCAGTTTGATTTCGTCAAACAAGTATACTAGAAAGTTTGCAATGTCTGGTATAGAGGGATCGAATATATCTACAGAATGATCCCTACACCAACGACGAAAAACCTTCCACTTAGCCGCATAGTTTAGCGAAGAGGAGGTCCTCCTACAGTTAGAAATCGCGTCCACTGCTCGTCCTGTAAAGTGCTTGCCATGCAAGAAGGACCGCACAACGGAAAAACGTGAAGGTTGAGACCTTGCGGGTTGTGATGGAGTTGGCGCGATTTCCCCTGCGAAAGAAGATCCTCCCGTGGAGGAAGCTTCCGCGGTAGGTCCCACAACAGACACCTGAGTAGATTTATCCACGGTCTCTGTGGCGACAGAGATGCTACCAACAGAATCTTGCATTGAGATTGTTTTATCTTTAGCAATACTTGTTGAATTAACGGCGCTGGAGGATACGCATATCCTATCATTCCGTCCCAAGGGATCGACAGAGCGTCTACTGCAAATGCTCTTGGATCCGGACACGGAGACACATACGTCTGCAACTGATTGTTGAGATGTGTCACAAATAAGTCTATCATTGGCCGTTCCCATTGGTAGCAAATCTGATTGAATACTTGTTTGTTGAGAGTCCACTCCGACGGCAACAAGCGACCCTTTCGTGAAAGGGAGTCTGCTAGCACATTCAGACGACCCGGTATGTGACGGACCGAAAGAAGAACGTGATGTTCTAACGCAAACAGAAGGATTCTTTCCGTTAGATTGAACAACGGAACTGAATGAGTGCCTCCCTGATTCCGTATATACGCCACTACTGTCGTATTGTCGGATAGGATTTGGACATGAGCATCGTGAATAATGTCCATCCAGTGACGTAACGCAAGCCAAATTGACATCATTTCCTTGATGTTTATGTGCTTGCACAGGAATTGCGGATCCCAAAGACCCTGGCATCTCGAATCCGTTGGGATTAATGATGCACCCCAACCTGTTTGACTGGCATCCGTCATAACGGTAAAACTCGGATCCGGCAACTGCAGCGGAACTCCTTGAGTTAACCACTGAATGTTTGCCCAAGTCTGAATCTCTTGTTTCACTTGATCTGACAAGAGAACGTCCACAACGAGCGAATGAATTTTCACACTCCAATTCTGAGTCAGGAAAATTTGAAGAGGACGTGTGCGTAACCGCCCCATCGGAATGAGATCCGCGGCGGCTCCGCACAGACCTATCAGTCTCATAAATTCTCTCGCCGTGACTTTGTCTGCGTGCAGACAATAGTGAGCGTAACAACTGACTAATTTCGCTCTGGTTAACGGCAGACGAACGAGATTGTTGTGCGTCTCGAAGCTCATTCCCAGATGAGTGAATGACTTGGACGGCACCAGATCCGACTTCTCCTCGTTTACTATAAAACCGAGACGTCGGAGCAATAGAAGAAGATTCTGAACATCGTTCTGAAGCATTAACTCATTGCCGTACCTCTGAAGAATGTCGTCCAGGTAGGCTGACGTTACCGCAGACGAATGAGCTCGGAAGTAGATCATTACCGAGTTCATTACCCGAGTGAAAGCCCAGGGTGCTAGATTCAATCCGAAGCACATCGCCCGGAATTGATACACCACTCGTAGGACTGCGAAGCGTAGATACTTTCAGAATGTCGGATGTACCATGACGTGAAAGTACGCATCTTTGAGATCTATGCTCGTTGCATAATCGTTCACCCGAATACTCGCTCTGACCGATCGAATCGTCTCCATATAAAACTTCGGAGCGACGATCAGCTTGTTTATCCAGCTCAAATCTATGACTGGACGGAACGAGCCGTCTGGTTTCGGAACCAGAAACAGATGGCTGTAGAATCCCAGCGATTCCTGGTTTTCTACGACCTCTACCGCGTTCCTCATTAAAAGAGACTGCACCTCTGATAACAGAGCGTCTCTTTTCTGCGGATTTGACGGAAGATGAGTCCACTTTGGACTTCGAGTTAATGGAGGCTTTCGTTTGAAGGATATCTTTAGACCTTCCGAAGTCACTCCTCTCACCCAAGGGTCGTCCGTAATCAACGCCCATTCTTGTGAAAAGCTCGACAACCTTCCGCCAACCGGAACGCGATAGAGGTTTAAGCCATCACCTCCTGGACCTGCGAGGCCTGCGGTAGGAGAAACCACGTCTTCCACGACCCGCACCTCGCCCCGTCGACCTCGGGGCGTCCGACCGATTGTCCCGGCCTGAAGGACGTCCCGAACGAGAGTCGCTATCCTGACGGTCTCTCGAATAAGACCAAGAGGACGCACCGGAACCTCTATAGGAACCTCTCTTGGGCGCATTAGACCCAGAAGTGCCTGTCTTATTCGTGTCTGCTGTATCCGACTTCTTAGGAGCAGATTTGAACAACAGAGAATCCTTAGCTTTCTTTGTAATTTTATCATAAATAGCGGAAAGCTTGCCGTCAAAGAGAAGTTCTCCTGAGACCGAAGCGACTCTAAGAGAGTTCTTCACCTTAGAATCCACTAGTGTGGATGTAGCTAGGGCTGCGTCACGTCTAACCAACTCCAGATTTGCCACTGAAAGGGCGGAGTTACACGTGGAATAAGCTACTGCCCTTGAAAGAAGTCTTAAAGAGGATTGTATATCCTGAAACTCTTTTCCCTGAAGGCGCAGTGATAACGCCTTAGTAAGGTGATCTGCGTAAGATAAGGCATCTAAATTGGCTCTGTTAGACGCAATAGCTGTTTCCAACACCGCGGTTGGAATAGAAGCTGACGATGGTAATGATAGCTCTAAGTCTTCCGCCTCGTCGTCCATACGCAGAGGAACTCTCGGTATACCCTGTCCTGCCGTATCGAATTTATTCCTTGCATTAATGAAAGGCAGGTTGAGAGTATTAGCGGACAAGAAACCTGCTTTCCCCGTCCTGGAAGCAAGTTTAAATATAGCGTCGTTCAATAATTCAAATGTTCTTGCAACATTATTGGACTGCGACGGAAACTCGGGAGCGATGTCCCTGAACCGCTCAAAAAATTCAGAGTCCAATGACACTATAATTCTCTTGTCCGGAAGCGCAGCAGTCTGGCCCGACGGAACAACTTGAGGGAGAAAGTGCCGGATGAAGTCCACGGCAGCTTTATGTTGTTCCGAAAGGGATAACTCCAAGTCATCCGTATCCCTTTCACCATCCGGTCGGACCTCATGATGTTCCCGGTCGTCCGCCCCCGATGCTTCGGCGGAGCGTACCGACCCAGCGCCGTCGGATAATTCTCGATCCGACACCGTTTCTGTCGGTTGCTGGGATGCTGCGATAAGCTGTACTATCTGCACAAGAATGTCCGGCGTCGAGACCTGCGGAGGCGCAGTCTTTCGCTGCTTCGCCGAGGGCAGCTCCGCATCAGATGGCTACCGCATACTTTTCCTATGCGAACGTCCGGAGTCCATCGGTCTCGAATCCCTGGCTGCCGGATGGTGTGACCTGGTCGCCGAAGAATCCTTGATCGGCGAAGCTGGTAATATATCGGCGGTCACGCAGCCAAGGTGCGGTCGTGTGCGCTGACGAGAAGAGGAAGCCTTAACAGTCTCTGCGGACTGCTTATACAACGGAGCGTCCCGAGCGACGGACGTATGCTCCGCTAAAGACACATTTTGTACCACAACATCTGGTCCCAGATGTTGTTGTACGAGAGAGGGGCCTCTCTCGCTCGGGGCCCGGCTGGACCTGGACGAGCTAGGAACCGGACTCAAAGGCTTCCTCCGTTCTCGCTTACTATCCGCCGTCACTGGGTGTGCATCTATTATGTTTATAGTGCTCGCATCACCCAAAATTTCCTCTTGGACCGCATCGGACGAACCCGGCTGCCGAACCATTCGGTGAATGGACGCTACACCGGGCGAGCTAGCGGACGACATTTGTCTAATCTCCATGAGCACTTTTGCTGCTAGCTCTGAATTCATTTGTGACGACGGACGCACACTTGAAGAAGATAACATGGAAACATCACCCTGTTCTGGTTCCTCTGAAATAGAAACTGAGAGAGTAGAGTGACCTTGCGGAGAAAGAGCCGGAATCGCCTTTCTCCAGAAACAACATATCGTGACACACGTTTCCAATGTTTCTCATCCCAATGTTCACATATAGGACAGGGATTAATGCGAGAACACTGACTACAATTAATACAATGATCATGAAAGTAAGAGGAAGATTTCTTCCTATTACAATTTGAACAATGTCCCTTCATTGTGAAAGAACAACAATAAGTCCTAGTTACTCGCAAAAACCTCTGACACAAAGATACATAATAACATGATCCATTAATAAATGAAAAAACAATTGCAAAACAAAATAATTTTGAAAAAATATTTTTTCAGCGAAGCCCAAGTTGCTGAAAAGTAACGTTGAGCCCCGATGGATCCGATGGCAAAGTGTGGTCAAAAATTTTAAAATTATATTAAATAATTAATGAGACACTTTCGGATAATATAAATGTATCTTATAGTGAGATAAACTACAGCAAAGGCAAACAGCCCCCCTCAAAAAAGGCTGTTGCCAATGAAAACAAACAGTGTAAAAACACCAGAAAACATGACTCCAGGCACTGAAAAAACTGGCCCGGAATCAGTCATCAAAATTACACTCTATCTGATGCAAAACAGAGACTCCCAGGGGAGAATCTGTAGAACATCAGATGGAAGATGCAGAACACAAACGTTATACACCCATGGGTGAAAACGTAACTATGGGGAAAATAACAGAAAACATTCTGTAACCAAGCAACTCTCCCAGGAAATTTTAGAAATGAAATTTCTCAAAAATATGCCAAAAGCATGGGAGAATTGCAAGGGGGGACTTTAGAAGGCTAGGGGGAGAGGAAACACTGAATAAGCAGTGCAACAATTAGCAAGAATGACAACAAGAGGCCCATGCCTCGAAAATAGGCAACTTAACATAATTTCATCAAAAAATTCTAAGTACAGCCCTGATTATTTTTTGTCACTTCTTTTCCTCTCCTCCTTCTATCCTCCTTAGAATCACATTTTCTCCAAGAATTACGTGTCTGGCATCCTTTAAACTGAGATTTACAAGCACAAAGATCAGTGAGATGTTGACTGATGAAGGGCCAAACAGAGAATGATAATTGGCGCCAATTTCGGGACGTCTGTGTCACTGCGCATGCGCAGTAGAGGCGTAGTATGGAGGTCCTTTAGGACATGATTTCTTTTTGTTTTGGATGCAAATTTTGGGGATTGGGGGGCAAAATTTGTGTTTGGCCCTGGTTTTGTTAGAGTTAGCACCAGCTAAGTCTGGGTCATTGGTACAGTATAAAAATATCAATAACTCCCATCTAGACATTGCCCCAAAGCCACGTATGAAATTGGAGACTGATCAGATGAGATATGCCTGTTGGGTTTGCTAAAGGAATTGAAGATGGACAGAGGGACGTACAGATGGATAGACGAAGGAGCACAACCCATCCCAATAGCTCATACTTGATGTTGTCAACTTGTGCTAAAAACACTACGCCTGTCAATAAACATTTATTTAATCACTGACCTATTGTTAATAAACAGAAAAAGTATCACAAAACGAATCCACCACCCCCACCCCCCCCCCCCCACCTCCCTTCGAAAACAAATATATTTGAAACCAATCACAATGAGGCCCCATAAAAATTTACATTTTTTAAGAAACGGCAAAATAACTCCCATAATTCTCATCAGATCATCGAACCTGACGTAGACATTGTTGCTATAGAGACATATACCGAAAAGAATTGAAATCCGGTTACTATTGTTGAAGTTATGCCACAAACAAATAGAATACAATATTTTTTAAACAAAGGGCAATAACTCCCATACTTTTCATCGTATAGTGATGGTCATCGAACTTGACGTAGACATTGTTGCTATAGAGAGATATACCAAAAAGAAGTGAAATCCTTTAACTATTGTTAAATTTATGCCTCAAACTAGTTTTACAGGATATTTTTATAACAAAGGGTTATAATTCCCATAATTTTCAAGAGATATCGGTGGTCATCGAATTTGAAACAGACATTGTTGCTAGAGAGACATATACCAAAATGAATTCAAATCTGTTAACTATTGTTCAAGTTATGCCATAAACAAAGTTCCAACAGATGGAAAGACGGATGGACAGAGTTCTTCGTCAGTGGCTCTCTTGTCAAAATATCGGAATATACGAGCCCAGTTATATTGTATTACAAACAAATACATGCAAGCCTGGCATAGAAATCTGAGTACTGTGAAGCCCTATTGTAAACTGCATATTTTTCTCAGCTCAAATCCATTTCCATACAATTTTTACCTGTTTACTGTATATTGGTAGTGGGGTAAATCTCTGTAAACTTATTAAATATTTGTATTCTGAATTTTCAATCAATTTGTGGACAAAAACTGAAATTTTCTACTTGCAGAAATTATAAACTGACATCAAAATTGAAGAATAAAGCATTCACTTCTTTCAATATTATTTGACAGAGATCTCTGACTCTGTCAACAATATTTAGAGATGGAATATTTGTCATCAACAAGCAGATAGTTAAAAGACTAGTAGATAATGAAATATCCCAGTCATTATTTATTCATTTATTTACCTACAGGCACTCTCCCATAAATTGTAACAAGGCAAAGATTTGTGAACAAATTTTGATGACTAAACATAATTTAACACTCTCCCAGTTAAGAGAATTCAACTATATAATAAATATTGTGCAAGCTAAATACCTGTAAAGTTCTCAATATCTCTGACAATTTTGTTAGTGCCACCTCCTGATCTGTGTAGAGTAAAACTTGTGTTGAATGCTTTAGAACCTCCAAGAACAGTTTCATGTGACAGTTTTGTAGGTGATTTTAAAGCTGCATTTTTTGCCTTGTTTGCAGAACTTCTCAGTCTCAGTCGTTTAATTGCATTCACAGCAACATTTAAATACACCGATTTATTAGCACTACGCTTATACACCGCCATTTCTTCATCAAGTCCCTTCAACAAAACAATAAAGTATTATTAACCCTTTACCTAATGAATTGGACACATCCGTCTGCATAATTTTCAAATTAAACAGTTGAAAAAAAATATATTTAAAAAAAATTGTAACAAAACCATATATCATGTAACCCCCCAATGGAACGAACTCGTCCAGCTCATTCCAATGAGAGGGACACATGATATAGTTTGTTGAATTTTTCAGAAAACTTGATAAAAAACAATAATTGCAATAGTAAATTTTGATATGCTGTGTGTTGGGAAAGGGTTAACACTTAAATATAATCTATACTAACGCTTTGCAAGCTGTAGGGGGATTCTCCTGCCCAATACATAAACAAGGGGTATGAAAAGTGTGGGCTACTGACCCGTAGGCATGTTCGAAGTAGCCTTAAAGGTATTGTGGGACACAACAATTTTCTAAGTCCAAAAAGTGAATGAAAGTGTCAATGACACTGTAGCTCAACTTGTGTAAGACATGTACATGTTTAGTATATATATATGTGACACAGTCATGACAAACATCTAGGTAATGACCTCATAACAAAGATATATGTAAAGTATTTTAAAGGTCTGTACATAAATATTGAACGAAGTCTGTAACAAATGTACAGGTAAAGTATTGTAAAGGTGGGTGACAGTTAGATGCTAAACTGGAAAAGAAATCTCCATGGGGTTAATGTTACAATGGAAATTCTTGTATGGTGCACCATAAGCCAAATGGTAGCAATTGTTTTGGCTTGTTTGATTCAAACCCTTCTAAGGTTGATTCATACCAGTTAATAAATATTTGTTCAGTCCTTCTTAAAATATAGGTATTTGAATTTTTTACCTTTAGCTCATAGGGTTCCACGGATGAGGAGGTTTTATTTTTCTCATTGGAAATAGAAAATCAGGTTGTGCTAATGTTTACCCTTCCCAAACAACACCAAATATTAACACAGAAACTTGGCTGCAACACATTTGAATATACACATCATAGGGATGCTGAATTCAAGAAACATTATTTTGTCTGGTGTTTTTGGAAAAGATTTTTATTTATCTCCCTTTTTGAGTCCCAGAGTGGGTCTGACTGAACCCCAAAATATTTGTTCTCTTACCAAGTGATAACAAAGGCACCCAATAAATTTATAGCAAACTTTACTGACATAAAAAATCTTCTTTACAGGTTCTGTAAAAAAAATATAATACACATAATATCCGTAAATATGACTGCCGACAGGCATTTTGAATTTTTGGCTGAGCACAAATGCACTCATTACCATCCCATGATGATAACGTAGTCCTAAAAGTTCTGTACAAAAAACTGGTTACACCTAATTTCGGTATAAAATGCGGCAGCCATCTTAAATTTTGGACCATACCCCAAAACACTCGTTCTCGTCCCAAGGTGACAATAAAGGTACCCAAGAAGTTTCGTGAAGATCGATTCCTAAATCCAGCCTCTAGCCCATGCCGTATTGACATGTGCACTTACTTTGTAAAAGTAGCACTGAATTGGATATAAAAACTCAACATCATCATAAACAAGAATTGAACATGCTGTATGCAACTGAAGTGCTGTTAAATTTACAAATCAGTTTTCGATGGAATGACTCCTACCTTTATCTCATTTATTATTATTTATATATGCTGTGATGTTGTGGGGCACACAGGAGGTTTTTAATACAATTGTTGTTGTTGTTGTTGTTGTTAAAAGTCACCTTGTTCATTTCATGATGTTGATTTTGGGCTATGGGTAGGGTCTTTTTGGAACATTTTTGTTATTGTGATAAAACGGCGGTAACATGGACTGAGGTTTGTGCCTCTGAGCACATTTAACCTCAAAGCTCCGCATCTCGGTTGAACATAAACTCCAAAACTCCGAGCCACAAACCTCAGACCATTTTTCAGGTCACTTCACTGTAGCGATATAAGGGTTATCATATGACTTATAGATCAACATCGCTTGCCAACGCTAGCATTAACTATTCCTCCAACCTTTTTTTGGTAAATTGGATTGAAGTAAAAAAGAACTATTTTTGTTTACAGTTAATTCTGTAACACATTTCTGGGGAATCCCCTGATTGGCATGAATACGATAAAAACATATCATGAATATAATAAAATGCTCAGATGCCCGTTCAAGCGCACCCATTCCAGCACGGAGTAAAGTACTCTCTGTCACTGGAACAGCCAATTATGCAAATTCGAACTCACCCGTAATTAGTCTGACTTACTATAGTTATACAGAATCGGATTCCACATAGGGATTTTCTGGGGACCAGAAAAAGATTATCAAACAGTAGTGATATTTAGCAGTTAAATTACATAGTCAATTAATAAACACAAAAATCGAATTTTACGATATTTAAAAAAATACTGCAATCTTATAAATCTTATAAATTTCCAATAACCGCCAGCATTGATTTTAATAACTCAAATAATCATGGCATATCAAATGGAAGTAGACTGTTGTGTTGAAAAACTTGCAACAATGCAAGCTTGTAAGTACACAATAAATAATATGTTTGATATTTCAGAAAAACTCACCTGTCCATATGCTATTTCTTCATCACAGAAAATTTTCAAACATTCATCAATGATAAGGTTCAGATACCGTTGTCGTATGTTAGTGGCAACTTTACTGCCAAATTCAGCAGGAATCGTTGGCCTTTTTAATTTTGACTGAAAAAAGTTTTGAGGAAACCAGATTTAATTCGTTAGATAAAGGATCAACATCTGATCAGAATAAACACAGTTATAAATATGAATTATGGACAATTCCTACCATCTGACCCTTAACGCTTCAAGCCCTATTTCTGACTTTTACGACCTCAGAAAAGGTGCCCTTAACATACCAGCATGAGGCAGCTATGCTGACAATAGACAAATTACCTAGACAGAGGTTTCCAGTAAAATCTTGGTTTGCCTTAACAGGCAGCCAAGACTTCACTAGAAATCAGTGCTAAGCCACAGACATGTACAGGCTGTGGTCAGGTGTGAATTCTGGGAAATCATCTAGGCCCTTAAGAATTAAAGGGCTGGAGATTTTTTAACATTCTGTTAAACTTTGACATCCCACAATTTTGTAGTTGCTTTTAGACAAATCATGGTTGTCAAAACTTGTGTTCAAACAACTGCCAAGGTACTTAGAATGCAATTAGCCAATTATGGGGCACCTGTTGTTTTTCCGTAAAAATGATCAAAGTTGGAATTAGGCCTTTGTAGGTTAACCCTGAAGGGGTAATTCCAACTTTGATAACTTTTTAATGAGAAAAAACAGATGCCCTAACATGCATTGTTTGGGTAAACTCAATACTTATTTTCTAAGTACTTTGTCAGTTGTTTCTAGGCAAGACTTGGCTGCCTCTGTAGGCAGCCAAGACTTGACTAGAAACAACTGCAAAGCCACTGGAGGTAGACTTTCAAAGTATAGCAAAAATGTATAAAAATCTCCAGGTCCATAAGGGTGAAGATTTAAGAATATCAAAGTTAAAAAATTTATAGTAATTTATATATTTTTTATACTTACCAATGACCCAGACATAGCTGGTGCTAACTCTTAAAATATAGGGCCAAACACAAATTTTGCCCCCCAATCCCCAAAATTTGCATCTAAAACTAAAGAAAACATGTCCTGAAAGGCCCTCCACACTTCGCCCCCACTGCGCATGCGCAGTGTCAAGGACGTTCCGAAATTGGTGCCATTACTCATTCTAATAACCAGTGCCTGGTAAGCGCTATGTACTCAGCGGGGAGGCAAGAGTTCCCAACTCCTGGGAGGGCCATCCCCGTCTGGGTCATTGGTAAGTATAAAAAATATATAAATTACTATAAATTTTTTAACATTTTTATACTGTACCTATGACCCAGACATAGCTGAATAGTAAAAAGGCTGGAGGGCCAAGGACATAGAGCAAAATGGAATACGCTCAATAAAATAAAATAGAGTCATCCCCTGTAGGGAAAAAGAAGTAATAGGCCTTACATGTATCTTTCATATTTATGATAAATTAGAAAGATACAACACCTTCCAAAATTGAGCTTCATACATCCATGTACTCTATTAATATCCAATATAATCCTTATACTAATAATTTTTAAAGTAAGCCAATAAATAAGTAAGTCTAGAGAATAGAGACTCTTATACTCCTAAAAGTGTCTGAGGATTGCATAATCATGTCCGTTGACATATGCAATATTCAAAAGCTATACTTTAAAAACTAAGACTTGAATGAATTTTAAAAACCTAAACTTCTCAGTAAACAACCATCCCAATAACAGCTCAGAATTACTAACTCCGGAGGAGGTATCCCCTTGTTTTCATAGTAAAACAGGTGACCCAAGGGAACACCCTCCCCCCCCCCCTTTTTCTTGCCCTGGGTCAAATAGCCCAGAGCGAAGAGGGCAGCCGAACGGAGACACTGCCGAAACAGACAGCCTACCTAGCTATAGTAGCAACTGTTAAGTGAATGACATTCTGAGCAGTAGATAATAGACCTAACAATAGAGGCCTCCAGAAATGGACTCGATATTTCTGAGATAAAATTCATGAATGTGGATGGCTGAGCGCAATGAGCGGCCTTCAAAAATCTATAATAGCGACACTATTAATGTAAGCCCAAGAAGTAGAAGAACTCTTACTTCATGAGCCGAAATCTTAAGCACAACTGCTAAGTCAATGATATACTATAAGCAGTACCGATAGTTAATAAAATCCATTAACAAAAAAATGGAGCGTAACGTCCTTCTACTAGACATCAAAGACAGAAGAAGCTTACGCCCATAGTAATAAACAGAAATCTGTTTATAAATACATAAACTGTACCCGGAAAGAGTAAAGGCCTATGCCCATACGAAGACGGAAGGACCTTAAAATAATAGGTTCCGGATAATAGGAGCCTAACTCTTATGCAACAATCCAACCTAAATAGTAACGGAAGTATTGATTCCGAAACTATGAAAGTGAAAATCATCCATCGATAGTGCATGAAACTCACTGACTCTACAGTAAAAGAGAAACCAACAGAATTACTGTCTGAAAGGTCAGAATTTGAAAACTACTGTTTCCAGAGGCTCAAATGATTACTTAGCTAAATAAGAACCGAAGTTAAAATCCGTATAGGAATTTAATCTAAAGATTCTAAGTCTATTTATCAAAAAGTTACTAACTGACTTAGATAAAGAGACAAAAGACTCAATTGTAAACTATCGTAGAGTGCATAGGTATGAGGTAACATAAACCTATAACCTAAATAATAACAGGCTGCTGTAGGTCTTGTGAAACAAGTATACTAAAAAATAGCAATGAGTAGTATGGAGGGATCAACAATATGAACATAATGATCCCTACACCACGACGGAAGAGCCTCCACTTTAGCCGCATAGAATAGCGAAGAAGAGGATCTCCTATAGTAAGAAATCGCGTCCAAAGCTCGTCCAGTACAGTGCTTACAATGCAATACGGACCACACAACGGAATACATGAAGGTTGCGACCTTGCAGGTTGTGATAAAGATGACACGATTTACCCAGTGAAAAAGATCCTCACATAGAGGAAGATTTCACGTTAAGACCCACAGTAGACAAGAGAGAAAATTACTCATGATCTCTGTGAAGATAGAGATGCTATCAACAGAAATGTATTGTGGTTGTTTATCTTAGCAATACCTGCTAAAACAACAGCGCCGGAGGATACGCGTATCCTATCATTCCGTCCTATAGATCAATAGAGCGTTAAGAATATTAGCTCAGAGATCTGGACAAGCCAACACATACGTCTGCAATTGATTAGCAAGCTGTGTCATAAATAAATCATCATTGGGCGCTCCCATAGATAGCAAATCTGATTGAATACTTGTTTGTTGAGAGTCCATTCTGACAGCAACAAGCGACCCGTAAGAGAACGGGAGTCCGATAAAACAATCAGACGACCCGGAATATGACGGACCAAAACTGAACTTGGTGTACTATAACCAACAGACGGATTCTTTCCATTAAATTGAATGACGGAAACGAAAGAGTGCCTCCCTGGTTCCGGAGATACGCCACTACTGTCGAATTAAAGGACAGGAATTTGGGCATGCGTTTCTGAATAATGTTCATGCAATGACATAAAGCAAGCCTAAAAAACATTATTCCGCGGAAGAAAACTGATTGCTAAAAGACTGTGGAACCCAAAGACCCTGGCACTTCGAATCCGTAGGGATCAGTATTATATCCCAATCTGTTTTGACTGGCAACCGTCATAACAGCCACACTCGGGTCCGGCAACTGCGGCGGCACTCTCTGAGTCAACCACCGAATGTTTGCCCCAGTCTGAATCTCTTGTAACACTAGATAGACAAGAGAACGTGTAAATCGAGCAATTCATGGATTGCCGAAAAGTTGCCGTCGAAGAGAAGCTCCTCCGAGAACGAAGCGACTCTGAGAGAGTTCTTAACCTTACTATCCACGCGAGTGGATGTAGCTAGGGCTGCGTCACGTCTAACTAACTCCAATCAGCCACTGAAGGGCAGAGTTATACGTGAACAAACTACTGCCCTCAAAAGAAATTACATTGAGAATAATATCACGTAAATCTTTTCTTGAAGACGTAATGATAACGCCTCAGTAAGGCGGATTACGTATAATAAAGCGTCTAAGTTAAGTCTACTATACATAATGTCGTTCCCAACATTGAAATTGGAAAAGACATAAACGGCGAAAAAGAATATATGCAGTTTTTAATCACACCGTCAAGACGCATATGAACTCTCGGTATGCCCTGCTCTGCCAAAATAAACTATTTGTATAAATGATAAAATGGCAGAAATGAGCAACGCGGACAAGAAACTAAACTATCATGCTTAGTAGCAGGCTTGTATATATATATATAGCGTCGAAAAATAAAACACATGTTGTAATGACAATATTGGACTGCGTCGGTAAGTCAGGGACAATGTCCCCGAACCGATCGAAAAATCCGAGTCCAATGACGCTATAAGTCTCTTATCCAAGATCGCAGCAATGAAGTCCGAAATAATAATCACTGGAAGATAATGCCAGAAGATATGAAAGGCATCTTCCGATACTACTAAAGGGAAAACTCGAAATCTTTCGAATCCCTTTCACCATCCTGTCGGACCCTATAAAGCGTTCGGTCGTCCGTACCTGATGCAACCGCAGACCGCACCGACCCAGCGCCGTCGGATAATTCCTGATTCGACCGAGAAACTATCAATTGCTGGGATGCTGCGAAACAACTGTGCTAACTCGGATAGCACGTCCGTCACTGAGGCCTGAGGAGAAGCGGTCTTACGATGCATTGCCGCTGGAAGCTCCGTGATCGTTACCCCGTGCATACTACCAATATGCGAGCGAACGGAGTGTATAGGCCTCGTGTCCCTTGGCTACCGGATGGCGCGACCTATTCACCGTGGAATCACTGAATGCCGAAACTGATCGGATACTCGAGGTCACGTAGCCAATGTGCAGTCGTGTGCCCTGCTGTGAGGATGAGGAAGCATTAAAGACAGTCTCTCGGACTGTCAATATAACGGAGCGTCCCGACCAACGGACATATGCTCCGAATGTAAAATATCTGAACCACAACATGCGGTCCCCTATGTTGTCGGGCGAGAGAGGGACCTCTCTCGCTCACAGCCCGGACGGACCTGGACCAGCCAGGAACCGGACTAACAGGCTTCCTCCGATCTGTCCTCAATCTGCCGTCACTGGTTGAGTACTAAAGTAATTAAAGTGCTCGCATCACCCAAATCTCCTTCCTAGACCGCAACGGACGAACCCGGCGACCGAACCATTCGATGAATGTACGCTACACCGGGTGAGCTAGCGAATGTCACTCCATAGGCGATAGACATATTCCATGAGCACTTATTGCCGCTAACTCTTCATTAACTATGACGACAGAGGCACACTTTTGAAAGACATCTCCATAACTCTTCGAACAAGAAACCAGAAATGCTTGGTTAGCAAGCATAAAATAATAATATATATAGCGTCGTTCAATAATTCAAAAGTTTGTGTGACATTATTGGACTATGTCGGAACTGAGGGACGATGTCCCTGAACCGAACCAAAAATTTCTAATCCACCGACGCTATCAGTTTCTTATCCGGCATCGCAGCATTCTGGTCCGACGAAAGAAGCTGTAGAAGACCAAGTCAGATGACATACACAACAGCATATGTTGTTCCGAAAGGGAAAGCTCGAAATCCTCCGAATCCCTTTCGGTATCCCGTCGGACCAGATGAAACTTTCGGACGTCCGTACCCGCTTCCGCGTAGCGTCCCGACCCAGCATCGTCGGATAAAATATATGCGACAAATTCAGTTGATGCTGGGATGCTGCGATAAACTGTGCTATTAAGGAAAGCACGTCCGTTCCCGAGGCCTGTGCAGTAGCAGTCTTACGATGCATTGCCGCCGGAAGCTCCGTGTACGTTGACTCCCGCACACTTCCTATGCGAACGTCCGGAGTCTGCAGGCCTCGTGTCCCTGGCTACCGGATGGTGTGACCTGGTCGCCGAAGAATCCTTGATCGGCGAAGCTGGTAATATATCGGCGGTCACGCAGCCAAGGTGCGGTCGTGTGCGCTGACGAGAAGAGGAAGCCTTAGCAGTCTCAGCGGACTGC
Source organism: Pictodentalium vernedei (assembly GCA_031216915.1). Taxonomy (NCBI): domain Eukaryota; kingdom Metazoa; phylum Mollusca; class Scaphopoda; order Dentaliida; family Dentaliidae; genus Pictodentalium; species Pictodentalium vernedei. The sequence continues at coordinate 140,184,618 of CM062293.1, forward strand.
CTATACAACGGAGCGTCCCGAGCGACGGACGTATGCTCCGCTTACGACACATTTTGTACCACAACATCTGGAGCCAGATGTTGTTGAACGAGAGAGGGGCCTCTCTCGCTTGCCGTCCGGATGGACCGGAACGAGCTATGAACCGGACTAAAAGGCTTCCTGCGTTCTCCCTCCGATCCGCCGTCACTGGGTGTGCATTAGGTTAGTTTATAGTGCTCGCATCACCCCAAAAATCCTTCTAGACCGCAACGGATGAACCCGGCTGCCGAACCATTCGGTGAATGGACGCTACACCGGGCGAGCTAGCGGACGTCAAAGGCCGTCGAACCTACTAGGGTCCTCTTAGGCAATTGGCGTATTTACATGAGCACTTTTCCGCTAGCCCTTCATTAATTGTGACGACGGAGGCACACTGTTGGAAGACATCACAGATACATCACCCTAATCTTGATCGTCTGAAATAGAAATTGATAAAGTAGAGTGACCCTGCGGGGAAAGGACCGGAGTGTCCAAATCCCCAACAACATACCGTGACATACGCTTCCCATATTGTCATCGAAATCATACGATACAGAACAGGAGTTAATGCGAGTACACTGACCACATATAGAATGATAATAAAGTCAGAGGAAGACTTCCTCTTAAAACAATTGATCAATATCCTTTCAATGTGAAAAGAAAACAAGTCCTGGTACTCGCACTAACCCCTGGCAATCAAAATACATAATAATAATATGATCCATTGATATAGAAAAAATAATTGAAATCAAAATATTTTGAAAAAATATTTTTTCAGAACAGCCCAAGTTTCTGAAAAGTAATGTTGAGCCCCAATGGATCCCAAGCCTAAGTGTGGACAAAAATTTTAAAAATATTTTAAACAATTTATTCAACACTTACGAACAATAATAATGTATCTAGTTATGATTAAAATAACATCAAGATATTATTTTTTAGAAATCCCCCCCTCACACAGAGGGCTGTTGTAAATGTAAACAATGAGTGTAAAAACACTAAAATAAGACTCCAGGCACCCAGGCCCGAAATCAGTTACCAAAAATACACCATCTGATGCAAAACAGAGACTTCCAGGGAAGAAACTGCAGAACATCAGATGGTAGATGCAGAACACAACGCCTAACCACCCCTAGGTGAAGACGTAAACATGGGGAAAGAACAGAATTCATTCTGTTATTCAGCTAAAACTCCCAAGAAAATTTAGTAATAATAATTACAAAAACTATGCCAAAAGCATGGGAGAATAGCAAGGGGGAACTTAAAGGACAGGGAGAGAGGAAAACACTTAAAAAAAACAGTGTAACTAAATAATCAGAATGACAACAAAATGGCTGCTGCCTTGAAAATAGGTAACTTAACATAATTTCATTAAAAAAATTTTAAGTTACAGCCCTGATAATATTCTGTCACACATTCTTTTCCTCTCCTCCTTCTCTATCCTCCTTAGAATCACCATTTCACTAATATTTATGTGTCTGGCATCATTTAAACTGAGATTTATAAGCACAAAGATCAGTCAGATGTTAACTGATGAAGGGCCAAACTTAGAATGATTAATGGCGCCAATTTCGGAACGTCCTTGACACTGCGCATGCGCAGTGGGGGCGAAGTGTGGAGGGCCTTTCAGGACATGTTTTCTTTAGTTTTAGATGCAAATTTTGGGGATTGGGGGGCAAAATTTGTGTTTGGCCCTATATTTTAAGAGTTAGCACCAGCTATGTCTGGGTCATTGGTACAGTATAAAAATATGAATATTCCAGCAACAAAGTTCCCCTGAGAAATAACACAAAAGTAATCTCATCTTTAAATTCTAAACTAAAGGAATGAATGGAAGGGAGCTAAAAGAATAAGAATAATTAATGTTCTCAAAACATTCAAACCTAAAACCCAAATTTTCAAATTCTAAATAAATCTTTCTCTAGTGCCAATCTACAGGAACAATTCTTATTCAGTTTCACTCACTTTTAGTTTGCAAGATGCAAAACGTTTCTGAAACTATGTGCACTTTTTTATACAGGGACTTCTATATTAATTTTTTTTAAACTTGAGATCTTTCCAAACTGGTCTACTGTGATTAATAAATACTGATTAACAAACAAACTGTTCTTTTTAGTTATTTTTTTTTAAATCTTCATTTTATGGTTTATATGTCCATACAAAAGTACAAATTCAGAACCTTTGTAAGATATTTTCAAACACCTTCCAGGAACTTCTCCCAAGATCATTCTGATAATCTCTATCAGTTGTGCACATAGAAAACAATCTTCACACAAGTATTTCAATCTGGTTTACCCACACTTAACAGGGATCTCAGGGATGGTCTCTCAGACAGCTCTTGGATTAAGTACCAGGCCAAGGTATTATTTCAGAAGATTTAAAATGCAATTTACACAACAAAAACACATAAATCCTATGCATTATAAAATGAGCCCAGAAATTATATAAAATCAATTTTTCACTGAGTATACACAACATTTTCAAATAAGAGGTCCCAGGGAGCCAGAGGCATCACCTGATAAAGTTGTTTAAAAAGGATTTAAGGTCCCATTCAACAACTATGACTAGAACACTAGTGAAGCCCACTGGGTGATTTTTACTTGTTTTGAAATGTGTTTTGAACTGATTTTGTGCAAAAAAAACAAAACGAAAATGTCAAATGACACTGTAGCTCAACTTGATAAACTTGAACTTGGTAAGTTATAAGTGAAATGGCAAAATTGAAAATCATTGGTACCATTGGTTATTTTGTGAAATTTAAAAATAACAGCATTGTGCGTGCACAATGTCAGAGTAATCCATGCATTTTTAAATGTAAACTGTAAGACTGCTAAAGGAAGAATGTTGAGACACAAATGCAGTATCTTCAGAGGTTATTGTAAACGGCAACTTTTTTCACAGAAATGAATGCTAATCAATAGCTCTTATTTAGAGGTCCTGCCTAATGAGCACACCAAGTTCAAAAACAATCCTAAGATAAATGTGCCTTGTAGTAATAATAATAATAATTTTCAGCCTAAAATCCACAAAATGTGCTCTTTGGCTTTACACACAAAAAAGGGAAATGATTTCTTATCTACATATTGGTGCAGAAAGCTTGTTTTGTAGAGATGCCTTTTCAAACCAGCTTTGAATGACTCAGTTTCCGGTGGTAGTCTCAGGTGACTCGGTAAAAGGTTCCAGAGGTTAGGGCAGCGATCAAAAAGGCCTGGTCACCTGCAGATGCTAATTTTGAAACAGGTTCGACCAAGGTTTGAGAGTCCGAAGAACGGAGGTCTCTGGGTGGTGTGTAATATGTGACCAGATCTGAGAGATATGATGGTGCCAGGTCATTTATACATTTATATGTCAGAAGCATTATTTTATATTGAATTCTTTCTTGGACAGGAAGCCAGTGGAGGTCAGCTAGGATATGTGTTATGAGACACGACTTCCTATTTCGAGTTACACACCTAGCAGCACAATTTTGGATATGTTGAAGCTTATACAGTGACGCCTTTTTTGCATCGGTATAGCAGTGAGTTGCAATAATCAAGACGACTCGTGACAAAAGCATGCACTAATTGTTCAGCTGTGTGTTTGTCTATCAACATTCCCACCCTGCTGATATTTCTAAGATGGTAGAATGCAGCACGACAGACCTGCTGGACGTGCTTGTCAGCTGCCAATGACTCATCGAGGAAATATCCCAGGTTACAAATGGTAGCCGATGGTAAAATGCTATTTCCTTCTATTGATAACGGAAGTTTTGAAATTTTGCCTAATTGGTGAGGTAATCCAATGTAAGTACCCTCCGTTTTGACAGCATTTAACTTTAAAACGTTATTAGTCATCCAATCCTCGATGTCCGCCATACTTTCCTCTAGTCGATGACATGCAAATGCTTCATTATCCTGTTTAAAATGGATGTCATCGGCATAAAAGTGAAATTGTAGGCTATGGCTGCAGATACTATCACCCAGGGGAAGAACATAAATCACATACAATAGAGGGCCCAGAAGGGACCCTTGGGGAACACCACACTGAAGACTGAACTCGGTGGAGGTTGACTCGTTAATGAGTATACTTTGGGTACGGCCTGCTAGGTAGGAAGAGAACCACTGCAGAGCTCTACCTGAAATTCCTATTCTGTGTTCTAACCTATCTATGAGCATATTGTGGTCGATGGTGTCGAAGGCAGCTCTCAGGTCGAGTAATACTAAGCAGGAGACAAGATGTTTATCCATCGACATTAGAATGTCATTCTACACTCTGAGTAAGGCAGTCTCTGTGCTGCACATAGGTTTATAGGCGGACTGGAAAACCTCTGAAAGGCCATGTCAAAGAAGAATGTTGATGCACAAATGCAATAAATTCAAAGATTGTTGCTAACAGCAACAGCTTCTGATGGACATGAAAAGAAAATCAATAGCTCCTATCTTTGTCACCCTGCATAAGCATACAAAGTTTCAAAACAACCTGATAATAAATGTGCCCCCTGAGGCATGCCAAAGGACGATGTTAATGCACAAATGCATTATGTTTGATGGTCACTGCTTGTGGCAATGTCTTTTTATGGAAATTCATAAATATACCCTGCAGAGAGTGCAAAAGGGATAAGTTACTGCACAAGTGCAGTAAGTTTAAAAGCTGGTGGTAACGACAATAATTTTTTATGTAAATGAAAAAAATCAATAGCTCACATCTAGAAGTCACCCTGAACAAACATACCAAGTTTCAAAGTGATCTGATCATAAATGTGCCCTGATGGGTGCGTCAAAGGTAAATATTGCGGTCTGACTAAACTAAGTTCAAAGGCCAGCAGCAAAATTTTTTGTCAGAATTGAAGAAAATCTATAGCTCCCATATAGATGTCACCCCACAGAAGCACACCAAGTTTCCAAGCGATGCAATCATAAATGTGCCCTGCAGGGTGTGTCAATAGGAAATATTGATGCTTAACTGCACTAAGTTTTTACTAAGTTCATCAAAGGTCATTGCCAACGGCAACTATTTATGATGGAAATGGAAGAAAATCAATAGCTCCAATCTAGAGGTCTCCCCAAACAAGCACACCAAGTTTCCAAGCGATTCAATCATAAATGAGCCCTGTAGTGCATGCCAAAGAGATATACTAAGTTAAAAGTCGTTGACAGCGGCAAGATTTTTTGATGGAAATGGAAAATGTCAAAGGGAAATATTGATGCATAACTGCACTAAGTTCATCAAAGGTCGTTGCCAACAACAACATTTTTTGATAGACAAGGAAGAAAATCAATAGTTTGTATCTAGATGTCACCCCAAACAAGCATACCAAGTTTAAAATGATCCGATCATAAATGTGCCCTACAGGGTGTGCCAAAGGAAAATATTGATGCATAACTGCACTAATTTCATCAAAGGTCACTGCCAATGGCAACATTTTTTCACAGACAAGGAAGAAAATACGTAGCTCCTATCTTGTGGTCACCCCAAACAAACATATGAGGTTTCAATGCAATCCGATCATGTTTCCTGTAGGGTGTGCCAAAGGGAAATATTAAGGTCTAACTAAACTAAGTTCAAAGGTTGTTGCCAGCTGCAAAATTTTTGACAAAAATGTAAGAAAGAGGATAGCTCTCATCTATAGGTCATCCCAAACAGACACACCAGGTTTCAAAATGATCCAGTCATAAATGTGCACTGCAAGGAGTGCCAAACAGAAATATTGATGCATAACTGTACTAGGTTCATCAAAGGCTATTGCCAGCGACAACAATTTTTGATGGAAATTGAAGAAAATCAATAGAGGTAACCCCAAACAAGCAAAGAAAGTTTCAAATCTATCTGATCATAAAGGTGCCCTGTAGAGCATGCCAAAGGAATATATTGATGCTTGACTTAACTAAGTTCAAAGGTCAACGAAGTAAATCGATAGCTCCCCTGTGGAGGTCACCCCAAACAAGCATACCAGGTTTCAATGCAATCCGATCATAAATATTCCCTGTACAGTGTGAAAAAGGGAAATATTGAGGTCTGACCAAACTTAGTTCAAATGTCATTGCCAGCTGCAATATTTTTTGTTCGGAATAGAAGAAAATCGATAGCTCCCATCCACAGATCACCCCAAACAAGCACACCAAGTTTCAAAGCGATCAGGTCAAAATTGTGCTCTGTAGGGCATGCCAAAGGGATATATTAATGCCTGACTAAACTAAGCTGAAGGTTGTTGACAGCAGCGAGTTTGTTTGACTGAAATGGAAGAAAATCGATAGCTCTCATCCAGAGGTCACCACAAACAAGCATGCCAGGTTTCAAAGCAATCTGATCATAAATGTGCCCTGTAGGGTGTGCCAAAGTGAAATATTGCGGTCTGACTTAACTAAGTTCTAAGAACATTGCAAGTGGCAACATTTTTTGACAGAAATGGAAGAAAATCGATAGCTCCCATCTAGAGGTCACCCCAAACAAGCACACCAAGTTTCAAAGCGATCCGGTCAAAAATGTGCACTACAGGGTGTGCCAAAAGGAAATACTGATGCATAACTGCCCTAAGCTCATCGAAGGTCATTGCCAGCGCCAACATTTTTTGACAGAAATTGAAGAAAACGATAGCTCCCATCTAGAGGTCACACCAAACAAGCATGCCAGCTTTCAAAGCAATCCGATCATAAATGTGCACTTCAGGGTGTGCCAAAAGGAAATATTGATGCATAACTGCCCTAAGCTCATCGAAGGTCGTTGCCAGCGGCAACATTTTTTGATGGAAATTAAAGAAAATTGATAGCTTCCATTTAGAGATAACCTCAAACAAGCATACCAAGTTTCAAACCAATCTGATCATAAATGTGCCCTGTAGGGCGTGCCAAAGGAATATATTGATGCCTGACTAAACCAAGGTCAATGGTTGTTGCCAGCACCAACATGTTTTGACGGAAATGGAAGAAAATCGATAGCTCCCATCTAGAAGTCACCCCAAACAAGCATACCAGGTTTCAAAGCAATCTGATGATAAATGTGCCCTGTAGGGTGTGCAAAAGGGAAATACTGAGGTCTGGCTAAACTAAGTTTAAGGAATGTTTTTTTATGGAAATTAGAGAAAATCGATAGCTCCCATCTAGAGATCACACCAAAAAGTATACCAAGTTTCAAAGCAATCTGATCATAAATGCAACCTGTGCAGTGTGCCAAAGGAAATTGTGGACGTCTGTATGCTGACGGATGAGAGGTGATGGCAATAGTTCAGCTTGACTTTGTCAAGGTTGAGCAAAAAATCACCCAATTGAACTGAGTGGTGGGTTAGTTGGTTGAAAATGCTTAAATGAGGTTGCTAATGCTGTAACAAAGCTTAGAATACTAACCGGAGTTGTCATATGTGATTGCCTTCCTTCTGTTTTCGAAGTACCAACATTTGCCTTTTTGCCTGATTTTGACTGTTTGTTTTTATCTTCTTTTGGTGTATGAGCTACTCGGTTTTTGGCGGACAGAAGAGATGTTCCAGGCTGAAAAAATATGATACTTTGTTAAGTGGTCTGTCACAGACTTGCCAAACCAATACTTATTGAATAATTATGTTAAATGCATTTGACTTCCAAACACAAAACCATTATTATTATTTATTTATTATTTATTTATTTATTGGTGTTTAAGGTCACATATTTATGCACAATGGCTAATCATGACCGTGACAGTTTTACAGGTGGAGGAAGCTGGAGTACCCGGAGAGAACCACCGAGCAACGACGAGCAGCTGCCAGCTCCCCAACATCGTAACTCCGCACTGCAGCACAGGCAGGGTTAGATTGGTTGAAGACATGTGCACCATCGACGTGCAGTACGCCTTAGTACACAGCGTCATCGTGCCCCCACGCGGGCAATGGAGATGAAGTGTCTTGCCCAAGGACACAACGTGGTTGCCTCAGGTTGGATTCGAACTGAGGACCTCTCGGCTTGCAGCCTGCACCTCTACCAACTGAGCCACCGCGCTCCCCACAAAACCATTAACCGTACCTTTAGTATAAATTTCACATTTTGAGTAAATTCCTGTTAACCCATAAATCTTCAGATTAATTTTACAATAATAACTGTTGTATATACATATACAGTACGTGGAGAGTGTATTATCACTAAAACACCCACAGAGTGGAGATTCCACCCATCCAATAATTGCACATTTGTTGCAAAGCATAACCAACACAAGCAAAGTTTCAGCCAATGGACCTCCGGGTTTAACCCGGAGGTCCATTGGCTGAAACATTGCTTGTATTTTTTGTCGATATGTACAAAATTTGAAAGTTATAGCTTGGGTGATAACTCCACTCTGCGGCTGATTTAGTTACAATCCACTCTCCATGTACTGCACATAGCTGAAGATGATTCAATAGTGTTTCAACATTATTGAATACAATAATTTAAAAATACTGTAAAGATAAATGCATCCTACCAGTGGAATTCTCAAGGAAGTACACACTTGGCACAACATTTTCAGAGCAATACAAAAGTGGCAGTTTGTGGTTGTATGGAGACCTAAGGGATAACTGACTGAAAAAATCTGATGATCTATCACAAATTTACTTGGACAATCACTGAATTTAAGAGGTTTATAGACCTATTTGACCTCAGTACATCCAGTATAATGATTTTAATCTATTTTATCTGTTTGACAGAGCTCAGTGAGGTTTGTCCAACAGGATATAATAGAATAAATACACTGGAGTCCACTTAATTGTGTACTTTTTAATTGAATAACTCAGTTAACTGTATATAACTTAAAAACATCAAACCATTTACCATAACTTCAGCACAAATCTGCCCCATTAACTGGTAGAGTGCTAAATTATTTTGGCTCTGGAAAAGTTCTTTGTGCATTACATCTTTACCTTGATACATTTTATGGGAGTGTGCCAACAGGCAATAATAAATGCTCAGTTTATAAATAGAAGATAGGAAAATGATCCAATTCCTGTTAATTGAAGATTTTTCTCTGGCTATGTGGCTGTTCAATTTACAGGGTTCATTGTACTCAGTCTATCACTAGAATACAATAAAATTACCACATTTCAATTAACTGAATAGTGCTTCAATAATGGCAAAATGGTGATACATATAATAGGGTTTCACTGTAACAGAGCTACAATCATTTTGCATGGCGTTAAAAACCCACAGTGATTCTACTTTAAGAGGATTTACAACCAGGCACTGGTTACCAGGTAATTTGTTTACCAGAAAAACAGAACAAAGAAAATTATAATAGCTCTCTTTACTTACAAAGTGTTCAAATAAATGTTGTATGACTCTCAGAAGTGTTCAGTTCAGACTGATGAGAATTTCAAGTCGCAACGTTTACAGTTTGTGGAAATATTACAACTTTTGTAGATTTCTGATGTGACAAAACTCTTACTCCCTGTCTGACAAAAGTACATGTCAACCCCTTGACTTTTGCTTTCGATTTTGGTTTTCAATCCAAGCATTTTTAAAACTAAAGTGGTTTAGAATATGTTTGTGCTGTGTTATCAGTCATAGGTAGATATACCAAGCTCAGGCCTGGAAATTACAAGACTGTCACCTGCAGAATGAGGTCCCCAGAGGGGGGAATTTGGTGATGCTACCCTGCACAGCAGGGTAGCATTACTAAATTTACCCTCTGTGAACCTCAATCTGAATCAAGATCTCAGGCCTAAACAAAAAGAGGTACAAAGAGGAGAATTGGAGGATTCTAGCCCACTGTTTGGTATAGCATCAACACATTCACCCTCTTGGGACCTCATTCTGCAAATGACAGGTTGCTTATTTCCAAATTCCAGACTTGTAAGCAAAACAAATATCTTGTGAGAAAAACACTTTAATAAAGGCTCTTAGTAATGGACAGAAAACGCCATTTTTATAAAGAGGACTTCTCATTCGCCTTCGAAGTATAAGGTGCACCAAATACATAAACAGACATCCTGAACAAAATTTAAAAATATTTCAACAAAACTATATCAAGTGAACCCTCATTGGAATGAGTTTGATGAGCTTGTTCCGATGAAGGGGTTAAATGATAGGGTACTGTTCAAAAATTACTAAAAGTTAAAAAATTTATAGTAATTTATATATTTTTTATACTTACCAATGACCCAGACATAGCTGGTGCTAACTCTTAAAATATAGGGCCAAACACAAATTTTGCCCCCCAATCCCCAAAATTTGCATCTAAAACTAAAGAAAACATGTCCTGAAAGGCCCTCCACACCTCGCCCCCACTGCGCATGCGCAGTGTCAAGGACGTTCCGAAATTGGCGCCATTTATCATTCTAATAACCAGTGCCTGGTAAGCGCTATGTACTCAGCGGGGAGGCAAGAGTTCCCAACTCCTGGGAGGGCCATCCCCGTCTGGGTCATTGGTAAGTATAAAAAATATATAAATTACTATAAATTTTTTAACATTTTTATACTGTACCAATGACCCAGACATAGCTGAATAGTAAAAAGGCTGGAGGGCCAAGGACATAGAGCAAAATGGAATACGCTCAATAAAATAAAATAGAGTCATCCCCTGTAGGGAAAAGAAGTAATAGGCCTTACATGTATCTTTCTTATTTATGATAAATTAGAAAGATACAACACCTTCCAAAAATTGAGCTTCATACATCCATGTACTCTATTAATATCCAATAATCCTTATACTAATAATTTTTAAAGTAAGCCAATAATAAAGTAAGTCTAGAGAATAGAGACTCTTATACTCCTAAAAGTGTGTGAGAATTGCATAATCATGTCCGTTGACATATGCAATATTCAAAAGCTATACTTTAAAAACTAAGACTTGAATGAATTTTATAAACTTAAACTTCTCACTAAACAACCATCCCAATAACAGCTCAGAATTACTAACTCCGGAGGAGGTATCCCCTTGTTTTCATAGTAAAAACAGGTGACCCAAGGGAACACCCTCCCCCCCCCCTTTTTTCTTGCCCTGGGTCAAATAGCCCAGAGCGAAGAGGGCTGCCGAACGGAGACACTGCCGAAACAGACAGCCTACCTAGCTATAGTAGCAACTGTTAAGTGAATGACATTCTGAGCAGTAGATAATAGACCTAACAATAGAGGCCTCCAGAAATGGACTCGATATTTCTGAGATAAAATTCATGAATGGATGGCTGAGCGCAATGAGCAGCCTTCAAAAATCTATAATAGCAACACTATTAATGTAAGCCCAAGAAGTAGAAGAACTCTTACTTCATGAGCCGAAATCTTAAGCACAACTGCTAAGCCAATGATATACCATAAGCAGTACGCTAGTTAATAGAATCCATTAACAATAAAATGGAGCGTAACGTCCTTCTACTAGACATCAAAGACAGAAGAAGCTTACGCCCTTGTAATAAACAGATATCTGTTTATAAATACATAAACTGTACCCGGAAAGAGTAAAGGCCTATGCCCATACGAAGACGGAAGGACCTTAAAATAATAGGTTCCGGATAATAGGAGCCTAACTCTTATGCAACAATCCAACCTAAATAGTAACGGAAGTATTGATTCCGAAACTATGAAAGTGAAAATCATCCATCGATAGTGCATGAAACTCACTGACTCTACAGTAAAAGAGAAACCAACAGAATTACTGTCTAAAAGGTCAGAATTTGAAAACTACTGTTTCCAGAGGCTCAAATGATTACTTAGCTAAATAAGAACCGAAGTTAAAATCCGTATAGGAATTTAATCTAAAGATTCTAAGTCTATTTATCAAAAAGTTACTAACTGACTTAGATAAAGAGACAAAAGACTCAATTGTAAACTATCGTAGAGTGCATAGGTATGAGGTAACATAAACCTATAACCTAAATAACAACAGGCTGCAGTAGATCTTGTGAAACAAGTATACTAAAAACTAGCAATGCGTAGTATGGAGGGATCAACCATATGAACATAATGATCCCTACACCACGACGGAAGAGCCTCCACTTTAGTCGCATAGAATAGCGAAGAAGAGGATCTCCTATAGTAAGAAATCGCGTCCAAAGCTCGTCCAGTACAGTGCTTACAATGCAATACGGACCACACAACGGAATATATGAAGGTTGCGACCTTGCTGGTTGTGATAAAGATGACACGATTTACCCAGTGAAAAAAGATCCTCACATAGAGGAAGATTTCACGTTAAGATCCACAGTAGACAAGAGAGTAAATTACTCATGATCTCTGTGAAGATAGAGATGCTATCAACAGAAATGTATTGTGGTTGTTTATCTTAGCAATACCTGCTAAAACAACAGCGCCGGAGGATACGCGTATCCTATCATTCCGTCCTATAGATCAATAGAGCGTTAACAGTATTAGCTCAGAGATCTGGACAAGCCAACACATACGTCTGCAATTGATTAGCAAGCTGTGTCATAAATAAAACATCATTGGGCGCTCCCATAGATAGCAAATCTGATTAAATACTTGTTTGTTGAGAGTCCATTCTGACAGCAACAAGCGACCCGTAAGAGAACGGGAGTGCGATAAAACAATCAGACGACCCAGAATATGACGGACCAAAACTGAACTTGGTGTACTATAACCAACAGACGGATTCTTTCCATTAAATTGAATAACGGAAACGAAAGAGTGCCTCCCTGGTTCCGGAGATACGCCACTACTGTCGAATTAAAGGACAGGAATTTGGGCATGCGTTTCTGAATAATGTTCATGCAATGACATAAAGCAAGCCTAAAAAACATTATTCCGCGGAAGTTAAACTGATAGCTAAAAGACTGCGGAACCCAAAGACCCTGGCACTTCGAATCCGTAGGGATCAGTATATATCCCAATCTGTTTGACTGGCAACCGTCATAACAGCCACACTAGGGTCCGGCAACTGCGGCGGCACTCTCTGAGTCGACCACCGAATGTTTGCCCCAGTCTGAATCTCTTGTAACACTAGATAGACAAGAGAATGTATAAATCAAGCAATTCATGGATTGCCGGAAAGTTGCCGTCGAAGAGAAGCTCCTCCGAGAACGAAGCGACTCTGAGAGAGTTCTTAACCTACTATCCACGCGTGGATGTAGCTAGGGCTGCATCACGTCTAACCAACTCCAATCAGCCACTGAAGGGCGGAGTTATACGTGAACAAACTACTGCCCTCAAAAGAAATTACATTGAGAATAATATCCCGTAAATCTTTTCTTGAAGACGTAATGATAACGCCTCAGTAAGGCGGATTACGTATAATAAAGCGTCTAAGTTAAGTCTACTATACATAATGTCGTTCCCAACATTGAAATTGGAAAAGACATAAACGGCGAAAAAGAATATATGCAGTCTTTAATCACACCATCTAGACGCATATGAACTCTCGGTATGCCCTGCTCTGCCAAAATAAACTATATGTAAAAGAGATAAAATGGCAGAAATGAGCCACGCGGACAAGAAACTAAACTATCATGCTTAGTAGCAGGCTTGTATATATATATATAATATATAGCGTCGAAAAATAAAACACATGTTGTAATGACAATATTGGACTGCGTTGGTAAGTCAGGGACAAAGTCCCTGTACCGATCGAAAAATCCGAGTCCAATGACGCTATAAGTCTCTTATCCAAGATCGCAGCAATGAAGTCCGAAAAATAATCACTGGAAGAAATGCCAGAAGATATGAAAGGCATCTTCCGATACTACTAAAGGGAAAACTCGAAATCTTTCGAATCCCTTTCGCCATCCTGTCGGACCCTATAAAGCGTTCGGTCGTCCGAAGCTTGATGCAACCGCGGATCGCACCGACCCAGCGCCGTCGGATAATTCCTGATTCGACCGAGAAACCGTCAATTGCTGGGATGCTGCGAAACAACTGTGCTAACTCGGATAGCACGTCCGTCACTGAGGCCTGAGGAGCAGCGGTCTTACGATGCATTGCCGCAGGAAGCTCCGAGATCGTTACCCCGTGCATACTTCCAATATGCGAGCGAACGGAGTGTATAGGCCTCGTGTCCCTTGGCTACCGGATGGCGCGACCTATTCGCTGTGGAATCACTGAATGCCGAAACTGATCGGATACTCGAGGTCACGTAGCCAATGTGCGGTCGTGTGCCCTGCTGTGAGGATGAGGAAGCATTAAAGACAGTCTCTCGGACTGTCAATATAACGGAGCGTCCCGAGCAACGGACATATGCTCCGAATGTAAAATATCTGAACCACAACATGCGGTCCCCTATGTTGTTGGCTTCCTCCGATCTGTCCTCAATCTGCCGTCACTGGGTGAGTACTAAAGTAATTAAAGTGCTCGCATCACCCAAATCTCCTTCCTTGACCGCAACGGACGAACCCGGCAGCCGAACCATTCGATGAATGTACGCTACACCGGGTGAGCTAGCGAATGTCACTCCGTAAGCGATAGACATATTCCATGAGCACTTATTGCCGCTAACTCTTCATTAACTATGACGACAGAGGCACACTTTGAAAGACATCTCCATAACTCTTCGAACAAGAAACCAGAAATGCTTGGATAGCAAGCATAAAATAATAATATATATAGCGTCGTTCAATAATTCGAAAGTTTGTGTGACATTATTGGACTATGTCGGAACTGAGGGACGATGTCCCTGAACCGAACCAAAAATTTCTAAGTCCACCGACGCTATCAGTTTCTTATCCGGCATCGCAGCATATGTTGTTCCGAAAGGGAAAGCTTGAAATCCACCGAATCCCTTTCGGTATCCCGTCGGACCGGATGAAACTTTCGGACGTCCGTACCCGCTTCCGCGGAGCGTCCCGACCCAGCATCGTCGGATAAAATATATGCGACAGATTCAGTTGATGCTGGGATGCTGCGATAAACTGTGCTATTAAGGAAAGCACGTCCGTTCCCGAGGCCTGTGCAGTAGCGGACTTACGATGCATTGCCGCTGGAAGCTCCGTGTACGTTGACTCCCGCACACTTCCTATGCGAACGTCCGGAGTCTGCAGGCCTCGAGTCCCCGGCTACTGACCCAGCGCTGTCGGATAATTCTCGATCCGACACCGTTTCTGTCGGCTGCTGGGATGCTGCGATAAGCTGTGCTATGTGCACAAGAATGTCCGGCGTCGAGACCTGCGGAGGCGCAGTCTATCGGTGCTTCGCCGAGGGCAGCTCCGCATCAGATGGCTCCCGCATACTTCCTATGCGAACGTCCGGAGTCCATCGGTCTCGAATCCCTGGCTGCCGGATGGTGTGACCTGGTCGCCGAAGAATCCTTGATCGGCGAAGCTGGTAATATATCGGCGGTCACGCAGCCAAGGTGCGGTCGTGTGCGCTGACGAGAAGAGGAAGCCTTAGCAGTCTCAGCGGACTGCCTATACAACGGAGCGTCCCGAGCGACGGACGTATGCTCCGCTAACGACACATTTGTACCACAACATCTGGGGCCAGATGTTGTTGAACGAGAGAGGGGCCTCTCTCGCTTGCCGTCCGGATGGACCGGAACGAGCTATGAACCGGACTAAAAGGCTTCCTCCGTTCTCCCTCCGATCCGCCGTCACTGGGTGTGCATTAAGTTAATTTTATAGTGCTCGCATCACCCCAAAATTCCTTCTAGACCGCAACGGACGAACCCGGCTGCCGAACCATTCGGTGAATGGACGCTACACCGGGCGAGCTAGCGGACGTCAAAGGCCGTCGAACCTACTAGGGTCCTCTTAGGCAATTGGCGTATTACATGAGCACTTTTCCGCTAGCCCTTCATTAATTGTGACGACGGAGGCACACTGTTGGAAGACATCACAGATACATCACCCTAATCTTGATCGTCTGAAATAGAAATTGATAAAGTAGAGTGACCCTGCGGGGAAAGGACCGGAGTGTCCAAATCCCCAACAACATACCGTGACATACGCTTCCCATATTGTCATCGAAATCATACGATACAGAACAGGAGTTAATGCGAGTACACTGACCACATATAGAATGATAATAAGGTCAGAGGAAGACTTCCTCTTAAAACAATTGATCAATATCCTTTCAATGTGAAAAGAAAACAAGTCCTGGTACTCGCACTAACCCCTGGCAATCAAAATACATAATAATAATATGATCCATTAATATAGAAAAAATAATTGAAATCAAAATATTTTGAAAAATTATTTTTTCAGAACAGCCCAAGTTTCTGAAAAGTAACGTTGAGCCCCAATGGATCCCAAGCCTAAGTGTGGACAAAAATTTTAAAAATATTTTAAACAATTTATTCAACACTTACGAACAATAATAATGTATCTAGTTATGATTAAAATAACATAAAGATATTATTATTTAGAAATCCCCCCCTCACACAGAGGGCTGTTGTAAATGTAAACAATGAGTGTAAAAACACTAAAATAAGACTCCAGGCACCCAGGCCCGAAATCAGTTACCAAAAATACACCATCTGATGCAAAACAGAGACTTCCAGGGAAGAAACTGCAGAACATCAGATGGTAGATGCAGAACACGACGCCTAACCACCCGTAGGTGAAGACGTAAACATGGGGAAAGAACAGAATTCATTCTGTTATTAAGCTAAAACTCCCAAGAAATTTTAGTAATAATAATTACAGAAACTATGCCAAAAGCATGGGAGAATAGCAAGGGGGAACTTAAAGGACAGGGAGAGAGGAAAAACACTTGAAAAAACAGTGTAACTAAATAATCAGAATGACAACAAAATGGCTGCTGCCTTGAAAATAGGTAACTTAACATAATTTCATTAAAAAATTTTAAGTTACAGCCCTGATAATATTCTGTCACACATTCTTTTCCTCTCCTCCTTTTCTATCCTCCTTAGAATCACCATTTCACTAATATTTATGTGTCTGGCATCATTTAAACTGAGATTTAAAAGCACAAAGATCAGTCAGATGTTAACTGATGAAGGGCCAAACTTAGAATGATAAATGGCGCCAATTTCGGAACGTCCTTGACACTGCGCATGCGCAGTGGGGGCGAGGTGTGGAGGGCCTTTCAGGACATGTTTTCTTTAGTTTTAGATGCAAATTTTGGGGATTGGGGGGCAAAATTTGTGTTTGGCCCTATATTTTAAGAGTTAGCACCAGCTATGTCTGGGTCATTGGTACAGTATAAAAATCTAGATTTTTTTCAGCTGCACAATTTGTAAATTTGGTTGGCAAATGTGACGGTTTGTTAGGTAAAGGGTTAAGGGCATTGTTCTGCATAGTAGTTAAACGTATGTGGGTCAGGCTACTGGAACCAATTATTCAGAAATCAAACTTAATGTGCCAGGCTACTGGAATCTATTATTCAGAAATCAAACTTAATGTGCCATATCAAAGCTGGAAGGCTTTTTCATGCCTGGCCTGGGGACAAATTTTCATCTGCTGGCAATTTTTGAGTTGATAGAAGTATATAGCAGCAGTAATCAAACAAACATTGTGTCTACATATACTAAAGAAGCTCATTCCAATAAATAGTCATAAGTTATGTTTTTAAGGCATGAAAGATAATTTTTAGTCATTTAAAGAAATATTTTCTGCAAGTGTAGTCTTCTGTTTTTGTAAGATAGAGGGTTAATGATATTTGTAAAATGTTGTCCTGGTCATGAAGCATCCGTCATCATAATATTGCAGATAAAAGTTCTTTTTAAAGTTGTTAAAAACATAAGTAAATGGCAGACAAAAACTTTCATTTGCTATCTGTAGGCCTGGCATTTTCAGGAGGGTGATTTATTCGCTCGCCTACTGCTTGCCTTAAAAAATTGAGGTCGAAAACTAGTCCTCCTGGCCTTAGAACATAATGATTATCGGCCGTAACGGCTTATTCCTAAAACCCACATCTTTTCAGATCTCTGATATGTTAGTGGTCTCTATAAGATGGACACACTGCTCTTCTCACATCTCCGGGCCTTACCAAGGCCCAGAGGTTTTGTTTGGGGGGGGGGGGGGGGAGGGGGGGGGTAGTGTAGCCATCTCTACGAGACTACCTTGTTAGCAGGACCAAATAAAACGTACAGCAACCACTAGGCAGAATTCATTAATAGTAAAACTTCATTTTACTACTTTTAGCTTCTGTAAGCTGGAGAAGTTGAGGA
The DNA here is from genome assembly GCA_031216915.1 of Pictodentalium vernedei. NCBI lineage: Eukaryota > Metazoa > Mollusca > Scaphopoda > Dentaliida > Dentaliidae > Pictodentalium > Pictodentalium vernedei. The sequence continues at coordinate 140,202,615 of CM062293.1, forward strand.
AAGCTAATCGCTCCCCTAAGTCATGCGAAGGGAGCGAATTTTAGCCCTCCTGCATTTTTAAGAATGCCAGGACTGTATCTGTTCATTCTCATCTGCATCTATGTGAATAGATATGCTGTATTTTAGATTACATGTGAATTACTTTTCCTCCAGTTCCATATTTACAAATCCGTAAGGAACTCATGTTTTTCCACCTGATGTCATGGCTCCATTAAAAGAACTAAACTCAACGCATTTTCGTAAACAGCCAATCGACACATCGCATTCTGACCTATATCAATTTGGAAGTCACAGTAACAGCCGATAAATCAACTGTCAACTGGAAAATCCACCAATATTAAATTTATTCTATAAATGGGGAGCGATTTTATAACACTCAAGTTCTGACTTTGAAGCAAATATCTCTTAGATAACGGCAGTTAATTTCTTAGAAATACGAATAAATAACCTATTTGGACACAATTTCCACTGATATTTTTCTGTTTACTTATCGATCTGTCACACGTGTTTACCAATCACACCTGAGTTTTGTTTTTGATTTTTAACCAAGCAGAACTGTCAAATACTATTTGAAATTTTCTTGTGCATGATATTTGATTCTTTAAATTTAAAGATTCTATGTCACAGAGGCATGCAATAAACACTGCATCCGTTTTGGTAATTACTCAGGTCATCACAGAAGGATAGAACAGAGGCTGTGTCTCTCGTTTTATCCTTCCGCACTGGCACTTGTGCCATACTGATGAACACATTCACACATCGTGATGTTCTGTGTATATCTTGCAGAAATCTGATCTTCATGTGTATGGGCTACATGTATACATATGATTCACCTGTGGGCAACAGAATATATCATTCTGAGGGACCCTTTTACCAAAACAGAAAGCCATTATTTTTATAAGGTTACCTTGTTTTTAAATTCTTTCCTCTCATTTCTTGCCTTCACTGCCTCAAATTCTCTCTCCTGCATCTCAACAAATCTATTGTGCATCACTTCTGCTGGTGTTAATCGGGAAGCAGGTGTTTTCTCAGGAACTTTATTTTTTGTCTGAAATATTGAAAAGCACTATTTAGTAATTTACATGGAAGGTTAGCTGTACGTAGTTTTGGAGCAATGGAAATAAGTTTGTGCATGACCAAATGCCCATACAGTATACTATCTTACAGTAGTATCATTGATGAGCAAATTTGATACATTACAGGTGGACTGGCCAGCCAATAAACTGCCATGGGGTTTGCAACCTCGTGTAAATAGTTATTAAATATAATCTACCTGGTACATGTATACTAATATAATATTAGAATGTTTCTTTTCATGTTCGATCGGTCGATAGTACCTGAGTTTGTGTGATTTCTGAAATAAAACCTGAAGCATCAATCATGCCATCAATCTTGTAACAATGTAGTCAAATCCAGAAACATGCTTTTAGTGATGTCATTTCGAACAAATGATGTCTCTTTGGGAGTTTCCAGATCACCAAATTCGAAAATGACTTGTTACAAGTGCCGTCACTTTGGGAGTTTCTATATCACCAAATGTCAGTGTTTACAACTGCATCATGCTGTTCATGTTAAAATTCAGAATTAATGCTTGTGTGATAAATGGTATAATGGAATATAAATACATGTTTCTTGGATGATGACAGTTGTCAGAATTAAGCAGAGTGAAACAATTTATTTTGAACTTGAGGCGGAGACTCAGTGAGGTCGAGGAGTACTTATACTAACTTGTGGAAATATAATTGATTGAAGTCACATTCATGATTCACTAAAGTGGTGAACAAAATGTTTTTAATATTTCTGATTCTTTTGAATTCATTGTTTGCAGTTAAAATTGAAAACACACCCACTGAAAATGACATATTTGTTGGTAAGTTTGTGTCCATTGGTGATGAAAAACGTTAAACAGACATGGCGCCAGCATTTGGTGTTGAGAAATTCCAATCAGAGTGTGCATAATCGACGCTGATCAATGAAAGTGGAGCTTACATTTTCTTTGTTCTCATGTCTCCAGGGAAGAATGTTCCGATAGTACCTGTGTTTTGTTAAAAAACTCCAGTACTATGACTTTTAGAAGAGGTCAAATTAACCAATCACGGCCGATGTCACAGACGTAGGGCATAATAAAATAATATATAACTTACCAAGGACCAGTCAGAAGTCAGTTTTGAATAAATCAAGAAAATGGTGCCAATGAAAAGATGTTTAGGATAACTTTCATCCTATACTGTTGGTTCAGTTTACCACACAGTACGAACAATTAGTTTGTGTTACCAGATTTCATAAACATAATAATGAGTGAAATGCATGCTTGCAATATTTTTTCACATTTCTACCTTTCATTTTATTCTACAATAGATTCAGTTCAACAAACATTTGGATTTACTATCTTTGTGGGTTCCACATTTACCAAAAAATTGAGATGTTATTTTGGATTTTCCTAAAGGGAAAATCTATTTGTTATTGCAATGATTATTTTTTTTTTTTTTTTTTTTTTTATTATTATTATTATTCTTCCACACTTTTTGTTTTCACTATTTCTCGAAAACGCTCTTGACGATTTTTTTTAAAGTTTCTGTACTCATAAAGGGTCATAAGTTGTAACTAATCGTCATATTCCCATTTTTCTGAAAATGTTTTAGTTAACCCTTTATGCCAAAAAACACAAAAATATTTGGCAGCTCATATCTTTGGACTGGAAAGGACGATTGACTTGAAATTTTCTCAGACATGTCAGCAATACACCCCTCTATCAGCATATGGTACAAAAATGTATCTAGTTAACACCTTTCTGCCAAAACATTTTTCGTAACAAAAAAAAAAATCAAAATTTGACCATTTTTGAACTCAATCTCGGGACAGGGATATGCTGAACCATCTAAAATAGCTTAGATATGAAGACTTTATCACCGAATTGTAAAAACCATCGAAAAAATTTCGACTCGAATTTCCGACAATCCAAAATGGCGGCCGAAAAATCGAATTTTTATTTTCGGTTATTTATGCGTTTCAGGCCATTTGGAGACGAAAAAAAATTTTTTTTTGCACCAGAAAAATTTTCGGTTTGGACTTAGAAATTTTCGACCAAAAGTCGGAAATTTTTGTTTCCACCGGGCTACTTTGCCGTCACAGTACTCAACAAGTGGGACGATTTGAAAGCTTCTAAGGGTAGAAATGTTGAAGTCACAGTGTACATGAACAGTTATCACCTTTTGGAAATGGAGTTGTTCTTAATTTGGCTTCTGCTAGCAGTCAAACATGGCTTCGGGACACTGTGACCAAAAATTGAAAAAAAATGTCTTGGTTTTTTTTACTTTATTATGTCTAGATTCATTATTTCTCATAAATAAAAACTATCAATGACGGCCATGAGTCCTAATAAATAAAACCATCAGTATTTGGGGCAAAATGTTTCTTGTTGGGCAAAAACGCCCCAAAACGCCCAAACCTTTATAGGCCAATATCTCCTGAAGGAGAAAAGCTATCGACTTAATTTCTTGACAGACTTGTCAGAATTACTCTTCTCTAAAACAAACATAATCGGTATTTTTTTCCATTTTTTATGTTTTCTGCCAAAATTTTTCACAAAACGGAAAGTTATCTCGAAAATCGGCCATTTTGGATTGAAATATCGGAACCCCAGGAGCGATTTTTGAAATAAAGTTCAGCAATTGATAGCTCATTTTATACCCTAACAGAACATAGAAAAACCCAAAACCCCTTGTCGCTAGATTTTGCTGTAGATGAGGGTGAAGGGAGGTACCCTCAAATGTGTGTCGAAAGTTGGCGAAATTGAAAAAAAGGTTACCTTAACGCATGGCAACGGTATAAACTACTGGCGGTCTCAACGATATATGGATGCAAAATCACACCTTGAAGCCAGTTAGGCAAGTTGGCACAAAAAATGGGGACTTCATGCTCAGTTGCAGCTCTACACTCGTCTACAACACTGCCTAGACCCATTCCAAACTGATAGAGTCTGGACGAATAGTGTTCTCACTTTCCACGCGATGGGCGATGTTTCCATGCGGTCTGGACACTCGCATTGGATGCCTTGATGTCGGACAGGCTCCGTAGAACAAGTTCTGAAAATTTCAAGTCGCTGTCTTCCACGGTCTCGACACAGCTCGTGTATGTCTGAAGTGCAACTGTAATGTCTAATTGTAGAATTTTCGTGAATCTTTTCCTGCCAAAAAGATACTCACCTCCGATTTCTTATAACTTCAAATTCTAATGATTATCTAAGGTTTAAATGCAGTGTCTGGGAGGGACCCCCCCCCTCCCCAACCCTGCAGCTCCAGCCACTAACGCTAACCCTAACCCTACTTCTCCCCCGCACTTTCCCACCTTAGCGGCATTCTGGCTCGAAAGTTGCTAAAATGACAAGAGGCTACATTAATGTATGACAACGGTACAAATTACAAGTGGTGAAGGACGATATTGAGACAAACAATCATACCTTGGAGCCGGTTAAGCAATGTGGCACTGAAACCTGGCACTTTATGCTCAATCACTGCTGTATAGCCATCTACATCACTGCCCAAGTCCATTCCAAAATGATAAAGTCGGGACGAATAGTACTCTCTCTTTCCTCGCGTCGTGTGGTGCTTCCACGCAGTGAAAACACTCGATTCTAGTGCCAAAATGTCGGCCAGGCTTCGTAGAACAAGTCCTGAAAATTTCAAGTCGCTACCTCCAGCGGTCTAGACACAGTCCGTGTATATCTGAAGTGCTATTTGAATGATGTTTAATATGCAAAGTTTCGTGAATCTTTTCCTGCATGCCAAAAACCTACTTACCGCCAATTTCTTTTGACTTTTAACTTCTGACGTTTCTCAAAGATTTAGAGGTTGCATTGGGTTCCCTGGGTGGTGGTCTTAAAGAAGCAACTTCGATTTACAGTCAACTCGTCACCAGTCACACCCAGTTGTAAGTTTTAAGAGGAACTACCCCAGAGAGGGATGAGTAGGGCAGTCTGCGCCCATTCACCACGTCTTCTTTCGCACCGGCTTGAAAAAGACCAAATTCAAAAAATTACCTCCTCTCTTCAAACCGCTATTTCTCAGCTAATTCTTGGCGGATTTCCATGAAATTTCCACTCAGCATTCACGAATATCTGCTGCATCACATGCCATGAAGAGCGACACGAATTTCGCATTTTGTCATTCTCAAAATCGAGAAGAGCTTATGCGCATAAGCACGAGGTTCTCGCGGGCCACATGCTTGGTTTCTGGATTTTCCAGCAATGTGGTCGTGTTTAGCAGAGCTTCTAGAACAAACGCTGAAAATTTCGAGTCGCTGCTCCTAAAACTCTCGCCACAATCTACTGTACATGGAACGGAGTGTTTACTTTTTATTATTTGGATTTTCCTAAAGGGAAAATCTATTTGTTATTGCAATGATTATTTTATTTTTTTTTTTTTTTTTATTATTATTATTATTCTTCCACACTTTTTGTTTTCACTATTTCTCGAAAACGCTCTTGACGATTTTTTTTAAAGTTTCTGTACTCATAAAGGGTCATAAGTTGTAACTAATCGTCATATTCCCATTTTTCTGAAAATGTTTTAGTTAACCCTTTATGCCAAAAAACACAAAAATATTTGGCAGCTCATATCTTTGGACTGGAAAGGACGATTGACTTGAAATTTTCTCAGACATGTCAGCAATACACCCCTCTATCAGCATATGGTACAAAAATGTATCTAGTTAACACCTTTCTGCCAAAACATTTTTCGTAACGAAAAAAAAAATCAAAATTTGACCATTTTTGAACTCAATCTCGGGACAGGGATATGCTGAACCATCTAAAATAGCTTAGATATGAAGACTTTATCACCGAATTGTAAAAACCATTGAAAAAATTTCGACTCGAATTTCCGACAATCCAAAATGGCGGCCGAAAAATCGAATTTTTATTTTCGGTTATTTATGCGTTTCAGGCCATTTGGAGACGAAAAAAAAAATTTTTTTGCACCAGAAAAATTTTCGGTTTGGACTTAGAAATTTTCGACCAAAAGTCGGAAATTTTTGTTTCCACTGGGCTACTTTGCCGTCACAGTACTCAACAAGTGGGACGATTTGAAAGCTTCTAAGGGTAGAAATGTTGAAGTCACAGTGTACATGAACAGTTATCATCTTTTGGAAATGGAGTTGTTCTTAATTTGGCTTCTGCTAGCAGTCAAACATGGCTTCGGGACACTGTGACCAAAAATTGAAAAAAAATGTCTTGGTTTTTTTTACTTTATTATGTCTAGATTCATTATTTCTCATAAATAAAAACTATCAATGACGGCCATGAGTCCTAATAAATAAAACCATCAGTATTTGGGGCAAAATGTTTCTTGTTGGGCAAAAACGCCCCAAAACGCCCAAACCTTTATAGGCCAATATCTCCTGAAGGAGAAAAGCTATCGACTTAATTTCTTGACAGACTTGTCAGAATTACTCTTCTCTAAAACAAACATAATCGGTATTTTTTTCCATTTTTTATGTTTTCTGCCAAAATTTTTCACAAAACGGAAAGTTATCTCGAAAATCGGCCATTTTGGATTGAAATATCGGAACCCCAGGAGCGATTTTTGAAATAAAGTTCAGCAATTGATAGCTCATTTTATACCCTAACAGAACATAGAAAAACCCAAAACCCCTTGTCGCTAGATTTTGCTGTAGATGAGGGTGAAGGGAGGTACCCTCAAATGTGTGTCGAAAGTTGGCGAAATTGAAAAAAGGTTACCTTAACGCATGGCAACGGTATAAACTACTGGCGGTCTCAACGATATATGGATGCAAAATCACACCTTGAAGCCAGTTAGGCAAGTTGGCACAAAAAACGGGGACTTCATGCTCAGTTGCAGCTCTACACTCGTCTACAACACTGCCTAGGCCCATTCCAAACTGATAGAGTCTGGACGAATAGTGTTCTCACTTTCCACGCGATGGGCGATGTTTCCATGCGGTCTGGACACTCGCATTGGATGCCTTGATGTCGGACAGGCTCCGTAGAACAAGTTCTGAAAATTTCAAGTCGCTGTCTTCCACGGTCTCGACACAGCTCGTGTATGTCTGAAGTGCAACTGTAATGTCTAATTGTAGAATTTTCGTGAATCTTTTCCTGCCAAAAAGATACTCACCTCCGATTTCTTATAACTTCAAATTCTAATGATTATCTAAGGTTTAAATGCAGTGTCTGGGAGGGACCCCCCCCCCTCCCCAACCCTGCAGCTCCAGCCACTAACGCTAACCCTAACCCTAACCCTACTTCTCCCCCGCACTTTCCCACCTTAGCGGCATTCTGGCTCGAAAGTTGCTAAAATGACAAGAGGCTACATTAATGTATGACAACGGTACAAATTACAAGTGGTGAAGGACGATATTGAGACAAACAATCATACCTTGGAGCCGGTTAAGCAATGTGGCACTGAAACCTGGCACTTTATGCTCAATCACTGCTGTATAGCCATCTACATCACTGCCCAAGTCCATTCCAAAATGATAAAGTCGGGACGAATAGTACTCTCTCTTTCCTCGCGTCGTGTGGTGCTTCCACGCAGTGAAAACACTCGATTCTAGTGCCAAAATGTCGGCCAGGCTTCGTAGAACAAGTCCTGAAAATTTCAAGTCGCTACCTCCAGCGGTCTAGACACAGTCCGTGTATATCTGAAGTGCTATTTGAATGATGTTTAATATGCAAAGTTTCGTGAATCTTTTCCTGCATGCCAAAAACCTACTTACCGCCAATTTCTTTTGACTTTTAACTTCTGACTTTTCTCAAAGATTTAGAGGTTGCATTGGGTTCCCTGGGTGGTGGTCTTAAAGAAGCAACTTCGATTTACAGTCAACTCGTCACCAGTCACACCCAGTTGTAAGTTTTAAGAGGAACTACCCCAGAGAGGGATGAGTAGGGCAGTCTGCGCCCATTCACCACGTCTTCTTTCGCACCGGCTTGAAAAAGACCAAATTCAAAAAATTACCTCCTCTCTTCAAACCGCTATTTCTCAGCTAATTCTTGGCGGATTTCCATGAAATTTCCACTCAGCATTCACGAATATCTGCTGCATCACATGCCATGAAGAGCGACACGAATTTCGCATTTTGTCATTCTCAAAATCGAGAAGAGCTTATGCGCATAAGCACGAGGTTCTCGCGGGCCACATGCTTGGTTTCTGGATTTTCCAGCAATGTGGTCGTGTTTAGCAGAGCTTCTAGAACAAACGCTGAAAATTTCGAGTCGCTGCTCCTAAAACTCTCGCCACAATCTACTGTACATGGAACGGAGTGTTTACTTTTTATTATTTGGATTTTCCTAAAGGGAAAATCTATTTGTTATTGCAATGATTATTTTTTTTTTTTTTTTTTTTTTTTATTATTATTATTATTCTTCCACACTTTTTGTTTTCACTATTTCTCGAAAACGCTCTTGACGATTTTTTTTAAAGTTTCTGTACTCATAAAGGGTCATAAGTTGTAACTAATCGTCATATTCCCATTTTTCTGAAAATGTTTTAGTTAACCCTTTATGCCAAAAAACACAAAAATATTTGGCAGCTCATATCTTTGGACTGGAAAGGACGATTGACTTGAAATTTTCTCAGACATGTCAGCAATACACCCCTCTATCAGCATATGGTACAAAAATGTATCTAGTTAACACCTTTCTGCCAAAACATTTTTCGTAACGAAAAAAAAAATCAAAATTTGACCATTTTTGAACTCAATCTCGGGACAGGGATATGCTGAACCATCTAAAATAGCTTAGATATGAAGACTTTATCACCGAATTGTAAAAACCATCGAAAAAATTTCGACTCGAATTTCCGACAATCCAAAATGGCGGCCGAAAAATCGAATTTTTATTTTCGGTTATTTATGCGTTTCAGGCCATTTGGAGACGAAAAAAAAAATTTTTTTGCACCAGAAAAATTTTCGGTTTGGACTTAGAAATTTTCGACCAAAAGTCGGAAATTTTTGTTTCCACCGGGCTACTTTGCCGTCACAGTACTCAACAAGTGGGACGATTTGAAAGCTTCTAAGGGTAGAAATGTTGAAGTCACAGTGTACATGAACAGTTATCATCTTTTGGAAATGGAGTTGTTCTTAATTTGGCTTCTGCTAGCAGTCAAACATGGCTTCGGGACACTGTGACCAAAAATTGAAAAAAAATGTCTTGGTTTTTTTTACTTTATTATGTCTAGATTCATTATTTCTCATAAATAAAAACTATCAATGACGGCCATGAGTCCTAATAAATAAAACCATCAGTATTTGGGGCAAAATGTTTCTTGTTGGGCAAAAACGCCCCAAAACGCCCAAACCTTTATAGGCCAATATCTCCTGAAGGAGAAAAGCTATCGACTTAATTTCTTGACAGACTTGTCAGAATTACTCTTCTCTAAAACAAACATAATCGGTATTTTTTTCCATTTTTTATGTTTTCTGCCAAAATTTTTCACAAAACGGAAAGTTATCTCGAAAATCGGCCATTTTGGATTGAAATATCGGAACCCCAGGAGCGATTTTTGAAATAAAGTTCAGCAATTGATAGCTCATTTTATACCCTAACAGAACATAGAAAAACCCAAAACCCCTTGTCGCTAGATTTTGCTGTAGATGAGGGTGAAGGGAGGTACCCTCAAATGTGTGTCGAAAGTTGGCGAAATTGAAAAAAGGTTACCTTAACGCATGGCAACGGTATAAACTACTGGCGGTCTCAACGATATATGGATGCAAAATCACACCTTGAAGCCAGTTAGGCAAGTTGGCACAAAAAACGGGGACTTCATGCTCAGTTGCAGCTCTACACTCGTCTACAACACTGCCTAGGCCCATTCCAAACTGATAGAGTCTGGACGAATAGTGTTCTCACTTTCCACGCGATGGGCGATGTTTCCATGCGGTCTGGACACTCGCATTGGATGCCATGATGTCGGACAGGCTCCGTAGAACAAGTTCTGAAAATTTCAAGTCGCTGTCTTCCACGGTCTCGACACAGCTCGTGTATGTCTGAAGTGCAACTGTAATGTCTAATTGTAGAATTTTCGTGAATCTTTTCCTGCCAAAAAGATACTCACCTCCGATTTCTTATAACTTCAAATTCTAATGATTATCTAAGGTTTAAATGCAGTGTCTGGGAGGGACCCCCCCCCCCTCCCCAACCCTGCAGCTCCAGCCACTAACGCTAACCCTAACCCTAACCCTACTTCTCCCCCGCACTTTCCCACCTTAGCGGCATTCTGGCTCGAAAGTTGCTAAAATGACAAGAGGCTACATTAATGTATGACAACGGTACAAATTACAAGTGGTGAAGGACGATATTGAGACAAACAATCATACCTTGGAGCCGGTTAAGCAATGTGGCACTGAAACCTGGCACTTTATGCTCAATCACTGCTGTATAGCCATCTACATCACTGCCCAAGTCCATTCCAAAATGATAAAGTCGGGACGAATAGTACTCTCTCTTTCCTCGCGTCGTGTGGTGCTTCCACGCAGTGAAAACACTCGATTCTAGTGCCAAAATGTCGGCCAGGCTTCGTAGAACAAGTCCTGAAAATTTCAAGTCGCTACCTCCAGCGGTCTAGACACAGTCCGTGTATATCTGAAGTGCTATTTGAATGATGTTTAATATGCAAAGTTTCGTGAATCTTTTCCTGCATGCCAAAAACCTACTTACCGCCAATTTCTTTTGACTTTTAACTTCTGACGTTTCTCAAAGATTTAGAGGTTGCATTGGGTTCCCTGGGTGGTGGTCTTAAAGAAGCAACTTCGATTTACAGTCAACTCGTCAACAGTCACACCCAGTTGTAAGTTTTAAGAGGAACTACCCCAGAGAGGGATGAGTAGGGCAGTCTGCGCCCATTCACCACGTCTTCTTTCGCACCGGCTTGAAAAAGACCAAATTCAAAAAATTACCTCCTCTCTTCAAACCGCTATTTCTCAGCTAATTCTTGGCGGATTTCCATGAAATTTCCACTCAGCATTCACGAATATCTGCTGCATCACATGCCATGAAGAGCGACACGAATTTCGCATTTTGTCATTCTCAAAATCGAGAAGAGCTTATGCGCATAAGCACGAGGTTCTCGCGGGCCACATGCTTGGTTTCTGGATTTTCCAGCAATGTGGTCGTGTTTAGCAGAGCTTCTAGAACAAACGCTGAAAATTTCGAGTCGCTGCTCCTAAAACTCTCGCCACAATCTACTGTACATGGAACGGAGTGTTTACTTTTTATTATTTGGATTTTCCTAAAGGGAAAATCTATTTGTTATTGCATTGATTATTTTTCTGCAAATTTCATTATTGAACAGGGACTCGTTGGAGAGCCTCTATATCTCTTATAGACATAATTAACCTCAGTTTCAGCTACATAAAAAAAGAATTCAGAAGGTTAATCTTTCCTTCTAGACTCTAGTAATGGTTGGTTGTAACCTTCACTGGCATTACAGAGTCTACACTCATAAAAATCATGAAGTTGTGTGGTGCTAGTCTACTGTGGTAGACCAATATCTGGTAATTAAACTTGGAAGTCAAAAGCTTGACATGCAGGTCTACTGTTTTTTATTGAAATAGAATTTTACAATTGCACAAGATTGAACTTTTCGCTATCCGTGAGTTCCTTCTTGTGTTGTCATTTTGTAGCCTACATACAGCACAAAAGAAGTTAAGCCTTTAGTTTTAAATAGACTGGCAAGCTGAATGTTGACATACAGGTCTGTTATGCACAAAACCAGATCAAAATTATTGGTCTTTTTTTAATTCCTTCTTGTGTTGTCACTTTTGATAGGCTCAAAGTGAAGTTAATCCTTTACCAACCATGGCTTGACTTTACCCATTCAGCTCTTATGCCTCTATAGTGCGGTCTGTGCAGTATTATCTTTTAGTGGAAGATTAATATTGCTACTGTTTTATGATTCAGTGATCATGAGACCTGCAGGATTGAATTGTCTGTTAGGCTTAGGTGTTTTTATTTTATACTAGGAGTGTTTGAAGCTGTTATGCACACTTGATAATATGTTTGCTTTTTACCTGCGTCACCAGCGGTGAGCAAGTCCAGTAACCTCTTGACTCTGTATGTCCATCCGTCTGGAACAATTTTTTTGTCAAAGCTTTCTTGGTTTGTATCTAAGCGATTCATTCTACATTTGGTCTTGGTCTCCAGCTTTGTAATGTTAAGTTGTACCGTGTTTGCCATTTTCGGATTTGCCATGTAGCTCAAACCCCTGCTCTCTGATGTCAAAATAAAGAAATTTCAAGTAACAATTTTCTCCAGAATGCAATGGAATTTAACCAGTTTTGTCTTCCCTCACAAAGCTCAATGAGCTCTGTCAAACAATATAGAATTGTGGAAATTCCCAGCTGCTTTGTGGGGAAAATTTGTGACATGGATTTTTGTACATCAGTATGCATGGGGTTAATGCTTGTATAATCTCAATCAGTTGCATGCAATGACGCAAGTCCAGACCTGGTATAAATTTGTCTTGCTATATTTATATTCATGTGGGTGTATATTGTAAATATATTTTTATACTAATCAGCACTTCCGCTAGGCTAAAAAATATTGGGTCCTCTTTTAGATTTTGAGGAAATAATGGGGCGACCAAGTATTCTCTGTACAACGGGCCAACCATCTAATCTAAGACGACGTTGCAACAATGGCTTGATATTTGTACCATGACATTGTGAATCATAGACTGAATAGCTTTTTTGACATTAACAGCCCAAGTGTGCGTGATTTATACAGATATATTCACTCATATTTTGATTCAAGTGCATGCCAATATATTTTTTGCACTGGTCATCAGGGGAAAATCGATTTGGTGAATAGGTCTGTTTTACTGACTCAAAAAAAACCCTCGTGGATGCCCTGCTAATACATGGTGTACATGTGAAATACTTTGACACTGTGTATTTTATTATTTATGAAAAAATGGGCCATATTTACATATCACTCATTCTTGATGTTTTTGTGGGAGTGACACTCATCAATATTAGTCATTGGTAGGTTAATTGCATTGACTTGCAGGATTGTTTGGCATGGCATCCTGTTCTCACTCACTGCTGTACGTCAGCTGAGTAAGCTCTTGGAGCATAGTCTACTGAGATAATCAGTAAGTAAAGTCTTGGCATCCTCTTTTCACTCTCTGCTGAACCCCAGCTGAGTAAGCTCTTGGAACTTGTTCTGCTGAGGGACATTAATCAGTGAAGTCTAGGAACTTACTCTGACCAGCTGTTACACCTGGTTTGAACTTGGAATGAGCTTTCAGAACTCTTTCCTGCCCTGTGTACTTGCTTATGGTTCATTGAAAAAATTAATTCTGTATTGATAAGTACATTGTGCACTTTTGGACATTCTTGTCCAGAATATTAGTTATGTAAAAGATTAGTATAGTTTGCCTTGTATTTATATTATTTTACTCACAGTTTCAGGTTCTTTGTTATTGTGGTGATTGTTGCTATTCACCATGTATATTTTGGCAAAAAAAATATTAAACTGTGATAGAAAAAAGAACTCTTGGTGATCTTTATACTGCTTTGGAGTTGGATATATTCAAATCCAGTACAGTTACAATAGACACATGTTTTGTTGATAATAATATAGCTCTGCTTGAGCTTACTGCAGATATCAGTGACAGTGTACATTTTCAAAACTATTGGTACAGTGATGCTCACTTAATTAGATATCTCTTTAATCATTTATCCCTGTCAATTGAATTATTTCGAACACAGAGCTATACTTTTAATACAAATTTGTCATGTTGCATATGGATTTTATAGTAAACTCCCGTTGATTGTATAAAAAATCGAACATCGTCCCCTGATTTCCATTGTGTTCTGTATGCCAGTAGGCACAGGGGACACACTGGAACTCAAGGAACGACATGTCAAAAAAGTATTCTTCGAACAAAAATTTTTGGTTTGGACTTTGCCCAAGAATTAGAACTTTTTGTTATGATCAGGCTTCTTTGGCATGCTAGAATCCCGATGTGACCAAAAATCGCTAAAAATATCTTGTGTTTTTTTTTACACTTTTGTATGTTTAGTTTCCATGTTTGAGTAAAAAACGAAACAAAACGTTTTTACAAAATTCTAATACGGTTGAAATAGCCTATGAGAACAATGAGAGAATATGTATGACTTCCACCCTATTCAATAGGGTGGTAGCCATACATATTCTCTCATTGGTCCCTGTGTACATTCATTACATAATATCCTTTCTACTATCTTTTATTCCCCGTGGGAACCCCAGGAAGTAAGCAGCACTTGTTTACTGTGGTAAACCAGTTCTGCTTTACTAGTAAAAAAGGACCCAGTCATCAATGCTTGCGGTAAATGTCCTCCAAAATGGGCACCATGTGCATAAACGATTGGTTAAACTTGACTTTATGTTCAAGTTGTGTCACGATTAGCCACGGTGCATAAATATGTGACGTTGAACACCACTAAACAAACAAACAAACAACTATCTTTTATGAGTGTGTGTGTGGGGGGGGGGGGGGGGGTGGGGAGGGGGCACGTGCCCCGTGTGCATTTTTATTTGGTATCGAGCTCCCTTAGGATTTGCTGAGTAGAACAGTGAGTAAAACCACTAAGGAAAATCCTGTGTATTGTTCCGAAGGTACAATCACTTCCTCTAGTTTAGATATGTAATTTGGAAAATAAAAACTCAAACTAACTGAAATTGAGATATATACCTCAGTTGATCCATTGTGTGCTACCCTTTGTTTTGAGTTGGAAGATGATGGCACAGCATTGTCATTTTTGTCATTTTTCTGGAAGAGAATATAACTTATAACATTATACATGTATAAGGCAATCTGGAAGAGAATAATACAATTTTAACATCAGATAAGCAGTTTTTCTATTTTGAAAATGGGAGGTGCACTGTATACTCCTTGCTATATTAAAAAATTACACCTGGGCACCAAATTTTCATCTCGATCAGTTGTGGAAAATCAGAGCTGAACTTTATATGGTGCTGTACTGGTTGAAGGGTTAATGTGACTGAGTCATGGAATCACACACTCCCCATTTATATAATAGATGAAAGGAACCCTTGCTCATCAATGTGTTTTAATTATTCAACTTTCAAGTGATTTTGTTGGGCATAGAATCTATTCAGAATCATTAAGTTATGAGTAGTCATTTATTCTTTCATATACGGAGTCAAAAAAGAAAGTATAATAGAAACAAATGTGAAAACATAGCATTAAGGATGAAATATAATAGTTCTAATGTTGCATGTTTGTGAACAAGAAGTTGTGCAAAGAGTTTAATGACATGTTGTCCATCCAACCATATACAATTTTGCTACGGATTTCAAAGTAGCAAGTGCTACCCGAGAATGTCAAATTGAATGAGTGAACGACGATTTTCTTTGTGTTATGTTGTGCTAGAGAGCCTGGATTATTGAGAAAACACACTATTTTTTGTCTTCCGGGACTTTAAAAAATGCCAAGGTTAACCCAAAATCAGAGGTGACGTGCCATTGGTATGCATTAGGCTGGGATACATCCAGATGAGCTCGCTGCTAAGTTCGGAATCACTGCAGCCACTATTTACCATCTCAATGGAAGGTACAGAACCACTGGATCTACTCCCGACCAACTGCAATCAGGTCGACCAAGAGTTACGACCCATGCACAAGACAGACACATCAGGACGTCTCACTTGCGGGATCGCTTCCTTCCGGTGATGAGGACAGCAGCAATTACTCCTAGTAGAACGAACAATAGAATCAGTGCACAAACTGTCCGCAACAGACTCGCTGAACACGGCATCCTTAGTAGGCATCCATACCACAGACCAATCCTTACCCAAAGTCATTGTACCGTTAGAATGGAATGGGTACGTCAGCGTGTTCGCTGGACTCAGCAGCATTGGACTGCAGTTCTTTTCAGTGATGAATCACGATTTTGTCTACAGTGCATTGATGACAGGGCAAGAGTGTATCTCCCAATGACGAGAATGGTTTTCTGACGCTTCCATGAGGGAATGTGACCGTTTCGGCAGGGGTAGTGTAATGGTTTGGGCAGGAATCTCCTTGCACCATCATACACAGTTGATCTTCATTGATAGTAATCTGAAAGGACAGCGATATAGGGAGTTAGGGACAAAATTCTTAACGCTGTTGTTGTCCCGTTGTTGAAAGCTAACGTTGGATTGCAGTTATTCCAGCAAGACAATGCCCGATGTCACGTGGTGCGTATCTGTCGTGACTATCTTGAGGAGTAGAGCATCGAACTTCTTCCCTGCCGCCCCACTTTCGCCACATTTGTCACCAATCGAGCATCTTTGGGATCAATTGGACCATCGGATAGGACTTCATGATCTTCAGACGTTAGGTGATTTACGTAATGTTCTCAGACAGGAGTGGAAAGCAATACCACAGGGTAACATCCAGATACTTGTCAGGTCGATGTCTTGCCATCCATGAGGCAAACGGTGGACATACACGCTATTGACTGCATGTGTGAACTTTTCATTTCACCCCATGTCTGAATTGCGATGTCCTGACGTGATGCTGGCAACAGTAAGAACATGAAATTATGCAAATACATGCAGCTAGGCTCGAAATATGAATTTACAATAATTTGTTTCGGATTAACTCTTTGCATGCTGCTGGCAGATATTCCTGCCCAGCAGAGAATTTCCCTTGTCACTTATATAAGTATAATTTGGGCATATTTAAACATATTATCCCCTGAAAATTGAATGGATTTTTTCACCAATGATTTCTTGTTATATTTAGATTAATTTTTCATCCACCCTAGTCATGGCTGCTTTACAGCAGCCATGACTAGATTTGATGAAAAAATATCTTGAAAATACTCAGCGGGTTAAGAGTTAAAGTCGATAATACTAAAAATATTGCTCCTCAAAGTATTATACTTTCTTTTTTGACTCGGTATATATCTGCTATCAGAATTGAAGCATGGAACCTCTCTCATTTTTTTAAGTTCATAACTGGAAACAAGCAAGGCTTTCTCGGACCTAGTCACTTAGTCTTTTAAACTTTATCAGGCCTTAAATTTCATTTAATCCTTTACCCACACATGTGATACAGTAGAATCCTCTTAATTGGATATCCATTTTGCCAGTGAAAATTATTCAATTAACAGGAGTATACAATTAACAGGGATTTTGTCAGTTTCCTGTGTCCTGGAGGTAAACTGAGCATTTATTCTATTATATCTTGTTTGACAGAGCTCATAGAGCTCTGTCAAACAAGATATAATAGAATAAATGCCTTTATTGAATATAGTGAGGCCAAAAAGGTTGATAAATAAGGGGAATTTGGAGCGTGTCACAGTAACTTTTTTGACATATTACAAAAATTTCTATACAATTAACAGGAGTTTACTCTACAACCTATATGCAATTAACAGGACAAATTTGCACTGGAGGTATGGTAGATGGTTTTGTGTTTGATAATGATATTCAATTAACAGGGATATACAATTAAGAGATATCCAATTAAGTGGGCTCCACTGTATCAAAATTTATGATTTTAATTATTGTTTTTAACTTTTAAAAAAACTTTCAACAAGACCTTAACATGCAACCCCTCATTGGAATGAGATTGCCAAGCTCTTTCCAATGAGGGGCCACATGATATGGTTTTGGTAAGTTTGTAAGATTCAAAATATTGTGTTTACAAATGAAACATGGGCCATTTGTAAGAATCAAAATGATAATCATGATTCTGATTCTCCCTGAATTTTAAGATCTATTTATGACATTTTCTCTTTAACTGACCTAGAAATCTGTTTATTTATTGGAGATTAATGACACTTTTGAGCCAGGTCAGACAGTTTTATGGGTGGAGGAAGCTGGAGTTCCCCGAGATAACCACTGAGCAATGGCAAGCAACTGTCAGACTCCCCAACATACTAACTCCACACAACTAGAGTAAGCATTGGTTGAAGACAGGAGCAACAGTGACGTGCAGTACACCTTAGTAAACAGCATCGCCGTGCCCCTACGCAGGCAATTATGATTAAGTGTCTTGCCCAAGGACACAACACAGTTACCCCTGGTGGGGATCGAAGATGGACTTAATGGTTTGAAGTTCAAAGCCATTTTCTAAAAAAAAAAAAACCCAAAAAACCTGATGTGACTGTGGCTTGTTCAGATCACAATCTGATCAGGGGAGTGACTGGTTTTTTGCTTAGAGTACAGAAAACGCACTTTTCATATCCCATAAATGAAGTCATGGCTGCATTAAAACAGTTAGAAAAAAATGAATTGATGTTTTTTTTTTTCAAAACTCAATTTCAAGCAAAGATACTGAGGAAAGGTAAAAAGAAAATGAGACAATTATTACCCTCCTTTCGTGATAGGTCGGTGCTGTAGGTTTGGGTTTTA
Organism: Pictodentalium vernedei; assembly: GCA_031216915.1. Taxonomy (NCBI): domain Eukaryota; kingdom Metazoa; phylum Mollusca; class Scaphopoda; order Dentaliida; family Dentaliidae; genus Pictodentalium; species Pictodentalium vernedei. The sequence continues at coordinate 140,220,978 of CM062293.1, forward strand.
CCCCTTCCTCAAATATTTTCAGACATTCATCATAGGTATCTTCTTCTGCAAAGTCATCATTGTCTAAAAATTTATCATAATACATGTTGTCAATATTGTTTCCACACTCATCGTCTGACAAATCACTGAGTTCCTGTAATTTTTCATCCTTCACTGCATTTTCAGTGTCACTGTCTACTCCAAATAAGTCAACATTCAAACTTATGATTTTATCTTTCCCTGTTGAGTTATTCCTTTTCCGTGGTGCTGGTTTACTTTCATCTCTATCTTTGTCTTTTTTATTAACTTCTTTGTTTTTTTTGTTTTTTTGATCATGAGATGATGAATGAGAGCTAGACCTACTTCTGTGGTGTGAACTGGATGAATGCTTATTTGAGGAGGATGAGTGTGATTTTGATTTAGAGTCATGAGGTGAGAAAGATTCTTGTTGATCAGAAGATTTTGAATGTACATGTTTGTCTTTGTGAGATTTTTCTCTTGATGAAGATCGATTATCTTTGGACCGTTTTTCTCGGGATGACGCAGCATTTTCAGATGGCTTATTATTCTTTGAGACAGATGGAGAAACATGATTGTTCTTTTCAAAACATTGTTGAGAAGATGAAAGCTTTTCTTTTTTTGAATGGTCAGAAGATGAATGACGGTCTTTCCTTTCTGAAGAAGATGAGTGTTTATCTTTTTTACTATGTTCTGAAGATGAATGCTTCTCTTTCCTATCTGAAGATGAATGTCTATGTTTTCTGTCTGATTTGTCTGAAGATGAATGTTTGTTTTCAACACTGGAAGATGAATGTTTACCGGTGGTCTTTGATTTTGATGAGTGTTCTAAATGCTTTTTGTCTCTGTGATTTTTTTCTTTAGACACTGAACTGTTATTTTTTGATGTGTCAGTAGAGGATTTGGCTTGAGAACTTTCTGTTTTATCACCTTTGTTATTTTTGTCACTGGAGTAAGCACTTGTTATATCATTAAAAATATCTTTTTCCTTTGAATCATTGTTGAAAAATATATCGGGAAGTTCTGAAGAATTCAAGTTATATATTAAACCCGACCAAGTTGATTTGTTTCGAGTTTCTTCATTTTCACATAAATCTGTAGACTTCTTCTCTTTACTGAACTCTCTTGGTTTATCAATATCATCATCATCATCATCTGAATCATCATCACTAAACTTTGCACAAGGATCAACAGACTCTACACTTTCAGAATCATCACTGGAACCATTCTGCTCAATATCACAACCATTATCAGGTTTTTCTCCTTCTATTGAAAAAGTAACCTTGGTTTTCTTGACTGGTAAACCTGGATCATCTTCTTCATCTGATTTACGCTTAATCGAAACATCAGAATAGCTAGCTGCCTGTGTTGAAAAGTTTGTTAATGGATCATATTCCAGTTCTGAACATGATGTTGATAAATTGTTTAATGAGTATTTATTAGTAGGTTCCAATAGCTTCTGCTTCTTTAACTCTGCTTTAGGAGTTGGCTTATACTGTAAACTTTTATTGGCTGAGAATAGTTTATCTTTCAATGATGTTTTACTTTTACTTTTAAGATTTGGTGATCCAACGGTGTATTCAGAATGCTTTGAGCTAGTTTTAGATTTGCTCTTAGAACTTGATTTACTGACAGCTACTGGAGAAGTTCCCTTTGTTTCAATAATTTCCTTCTCTTTTTCGATGGACTCTTCAAGTTCTGCAAGCTCACTGCCAATGGAAACTGATCTTGACAGTGGGGAATAATCTGGTTTGGGAAGCAAATTGGAACTGTTTGATGAAATATTGGCACTGTCAATACTCGTAGATCTTGAAAATGATTTATCTGAAGAAAAAAAAAACATATGCAAGTCATATTAAGAGAATGTTTATTAGTATAGTAAAATCCTTTTAACCCTTTACCCAACGTGAAGGCCAAAATGGGCCTGCACTTTTCTAAAAAATCACCAATTAATTTTCATTATCTTTTCATTTTTTGTCTCAAAAACATACGTTATGATCCCTCTTTGGAACGAGCTCATTTCAATGAGGGGTTATAACCTATCTTTTTGAGACAAAAAATGAGTTATTCAAGAATTTTGTTTGCAAGTGTTGTCTGCTTTTCATATTAGGTAAAGGGTTAACAGGTAGAATGCTGGAACCCTATCTGAAGCACAAGTACCACAACTTGAAGGTTCCACATTCTGTGCATGTGCTTCAATTTATCTTTGAAATAAAATTGGTCTGTTGGAATTTGCCATGTTAAAATTTATGGGAGAGTGCCCTTCAAATTACCACAAATTAGTGTAAGGCTAATTGCGCTCAATTTATTCAGTGTTTAAAATTTATTTACTGGTGTTTATGGTCACTTTCATCATCTACAACTATATATATCGTGACTGCAATATATTAGATATGAAGTCAAATGTAGCCAATGGTTTATTGCTACAATCAATACTGCCAACTTTAGAGGATTTCTCCCAGGTTTCGGTTACCAGCAAAACAAAACTTGTTCACCATAGTAAACAAACACTGCTTCAATACCTAGGGTTTCCATGGGGCCAGTGTGTTTAAAAACATTCTGCCAAGTTTTGTAGTGTTTCATCCATAGTTCGTTCAGGCATGAAAATAAACAGACTGACATTTTCAGAATGAGGTCCCCAGAGGGTAAATTTGATGATGCTATCCCATACAGTGGGCCAATTTATCCTCTGGGTACCTCTTTCTGTTTAGTTTTGAGACTCTGTTTCACATTGAGGTTCACAGAGGGTAAATTTAGTGATGCTACCCTGCTCAATTTGCAGATGACAGTCTGCTTATTTTCTGACTCGAGTTATCACATGCAACACAGTTCCCAGTCAAACCCATTTGTAAGTTTAGAAATTCACAGTTCAATGGAGGAAAGCAATCTGCATTGACAGTGTTGTGCAGATTGCTTTCCTCTGGCAAGCTCTGAATGAGAATAAACATCAGTTTGAGAGGAAAGGCTAAGAACAGTGGATAAGACCCACAGTAATGATTCCATAAATTATATTTCTAGGCAAAAAAGAAGAGGATGTGTCTGAAAGAGATGGCAAGAAGTAGAAAATGTCCAGGCCTGAAAATAAGCAGTCTGACATTTGCAGAATGAAGTTCCCAGAGGGTGAATTTGATAATGCTATCCCATACAGTGGGTCAATTTATCCTCTGAGTTCTTCTTTCTGTTTAGTTTTGAGACCCTGATTCAGACTGAGGTTCACACAGTGTAAATTTAGTGAGGGTAGCATCACTAAATTCACCCTCTGGGGATCTCATTTTGCAGATGACACTGCTTATTTTTTGGATTGAAAATGTCAAGTTTGTTTTATCCCACAATGATGCATCAGTGGCAGATCCAGTATTCTGGGTTTGAGGGCGATACATTTCAATCATGGTTTATAATGGGGGTATCGCTCAACGCGCATGACGGCAGGTTGGGTTGCACAATTGAACCCACTTATATCGTGGGTTTTTGGCTTTTCTGGGGTAAATGTTGGAAAAATGAAAGTCAGTGTGGTCCTCTGCTGGCTTCTTTACGCATTGCTGCAATATTTTCCAACCAAAATATCCCTGCAGTTTTATGTGGACTCATTCAAATTTTCAAAAAGGTAAGTCAGTTTTTAACGGTCCACAGGTGATCCACGTTGTACCTGTAGCTACATACATTGGGGAATGGTATTATGTGTGAGAACCCATGGACATCCACACCATCCAGGGATAGTGGATATCCATGGGTATCGCAGATAATACTGTAATCCCGGAAAAAATTTCCATTTAAAAAAAATAGGAGGGGTGCGTCTTCAACAATATCGTAATGCACCCCCCCCCCCCCCCTCCCAATCTACCATGATGCATTACCCAGGATATTTTTGCAATGCTTAATTTTACAGTTTAGAAACATTTGCAAAATATACTTCAAAACAATCGGCCAATCATGGTTATTATTAGGCACAATTTGCATGTTGATCAGGTACCAATTCAACTGTGTCCAACATAATATTCAGAATAATTTTATAAAATTTTCATGTAAGTTAATATGAACATTTCAAAACAACTTTTATATTAAAACCTTTTATTATTTGCAATTCAAGACAATGTCCAATTTAAAAAAAGATTTTCTTTAAATCATAAGTCAAGATTACAATTATATCTACATATACAATTAACATGTAGAGGATTCATTTATCTATTTATTTTTTTATTGGTGATTAATGCCACATTAACAGCTGGGGCTATATCATGAAACAAACAGTGATGTATGATAACAAGTTGTCATTAGAAAGTGCAATATTTGTTTAAAAACATGTAAAATGAACATTAGTGTGACAATGAAAGAAATTGTGAATAAGTAGAGAATAATTATTACTAACATTTGAATGAATACTGTGTAAATCAACCAGATGACAAAAACTTTTTGTATATGAGTTGTAGGTAAATGATTAAACAACTAAAACTTATGAAAAAGGTTGATTTCTTTGAGAAACGACAGAATCTGGTGATAAGTGATTATGCAAAATAGTTCTCTCAAACACGGTACATTATAATGCCACGGCCCGATGTCATTAAAATCAGAACAATCCAAGAGAAGAGCTTGACTGTCAAATGACATTAACCCTTTACCTGACGATTCGCCCGCATCCGCCCGCGTAATATGCAAAATGAGCAGTTGAAAAAATTAAATTTTTCAAAATATTTCAACAAAACCATATCATGTGACCCCCTCATTGGAACGAGCTCATTGAGCTCGTTCCAGTGAGGGGTCACATGATATGGTTTAGTTGAAATTTTTTGAAAAATTCAAAAAAATTATATTTAAAATAATAAATTTTGACATCGTCTGCGTTGGGTAAAGGGTTAACAGGGAACACATTCTGGTCGCATATTACCCACTAAGAAAAAGGAATGTGTAAATCTTGTATGACCAATATGACATTATGTCAGAATGTGATCTTTTTCACCAAGGTTTAGGGGCGCAGTGGCTCAGTTGGTAGAGGTGCAGGCTGCAAGCCGAGAGGTCCTCGGTTCGAATCCCACCTGTGGTAACCGCGTTGTGTCCTTGGGCAAGACACTTCACCCCCATTGCCTACGTGGGGGCATGGTGACGCTGTGTACTAAGGCGTACTGCACGTCGATGGTGCACCTGTCTTCAACCAATGCTAACCCTGCTTGTGTGGAGTTGGTATGTTGAGGAGCTGACAGTTGCTCGCCATTGCTTGGTGGTTCTCTCCGGGTACTCCAACTTCCTCCACCCGGAAAACTGTCACAGTCATGGTTAGCCATTGTGCAAAAATATGTGACCTTAAACACCAATAAATAATAAATAAATAAATTCACCAAGGTTACTACTTGAATGCTCATCAGTAATAGTAGTTCTGAAATGATAGAGCTTGTTATTTCTGTCTCCATCCCATTCCATCAGCCACATTGATTTGATGTAATGTGGATGATTTACAATGAACCCTGGATTTTAGGAAGAAACATGACCATTGAATTTGACCACAGTATCAATAGCAACTGACATTTCATTGGTAAAATAAACTGCATTCAAGTCAGCAACCCCATGAGCTTTTTATCAGTCAATACAGTACACAAAAAAAGAATTCTGAGGAGCCTTTATTTCTTTGATGCCTTGTGTGGTGTCCAGGCCAGCAAGCCTGGCCTTTTCTATTTCTTAATGTGTTCTTGGTGTTTGAGGTCACTTGCAGCACATTTGGCTATCTCATGACTGCAACATTGGGATGAAGTAAAGTTTAGCCAATCATTTGTACCTATGCTTCCCACCTTACTTGAGATCCACCCCAGGCATTGGTTCAGGTCCCATTTTACCAGTAAAACACAACTTGTTTACTACATTCAACAAGCACTACTTTACATCTGAAGGTTTCCAGTCTCACTGTCTGGCCTTTTCAGATGGGTGATCACCTCACAAATCAACACAATTAAGTACATGTATGGCATTTGGACCTTACTTGAACAGAAGAAAAGTTTAACCCCTTATTTAACATGAAAAGCAGATGACACTTGTAAACAGAATTCTTGAATAACTAATTTTTTCATAACATAGGTTATGACCCCTTAATGGAACGAGCTCGACGAGCCCATTCCAAAGAGGGGTCATAACCTATGTTTTTGAGACAAAAAATGAAAACTGGCGATTTTTGTGAATAGTGCTGGCCGGTTTTGGCTGGTGCGATGGGTAAAGGGTTAATACAAAACTATCTTGTTTAAAAACACTTCTTGTAAAGTTCTGCAATAGCTGGGCATAAGAAAACAGCACCTGAATGACCCCAACCTAAATTTGATAATTTTGGACCATTCAGACCATACATGCTCGGCCTGTCAGGTGAGGATGTGTGAATGGCTGTCCTGTGTGCAGTAATTACTTTGCATGTTAATAAACCCTACTATGGCAATGGAGCTACAAGTCGGCAAAATTACCTGAATTGAATATACTATATAATATAGTGTAAATCCTACTTCAGTTTCTGCGATACTGATAGGTCCCACTATGAGTCGCTCAGGTTGCTCCAAAAAGTCAATGGAGATTTCATAAATAATAAACAGCTGCGCCATGAGCGCATGATATGCCCGTTATTAATTACAAGAGGGAACCACACAATATGAGTATACATGTGTACTTGTCAGGTTACATATACTTGCCACCCAAAAATCATGAAAATTGCTCAAAGTCCAACATGTGGAAAATTGCCTATATTTTGATGAATAAAGTCCCATAACTCTGGAATGACAAATCAAACAGCGACACAAATCAAAAGGGAGATTCCTTCTATCAACATATACTTGCAACCAAAAAATTATGAAAATTGCTCTAAGCATTTTCAAGTTATTGTTCGACATGTGAAAAATGAAGTCCCATAACTGTGGAATGACTAATCGATCGGCGACACAAACCGAAAGGGAGCTTCCTTCCATCAACATAAACCACCTGCCAAAAAAATCGTGAAAATCTCTCGGTACGATCTCGAGTTATCGTACGACGTGTAAAAAATCAACAATTTTCTAAGTAATAAAGTCCCATAACTCTGGAATGACTAATTGAACGGTGACACTAAACGAAAGGGAGCTTCCCTCCATCGGTATACACCACCTACCCAAAAATCACGAAAATCTCTCAAAGCGTTCTCAAGTTATCGTACGACGTGTAAAAAATCAACAATTTTCTAAGTAATAAAGTCCCATAACTCTGGAATGACTAATCGACCAGCGACACTAAACGAAAGGGAGCTTCCCTCCATTGATATACACCACCTACTCAAAAATCACGAAAATCTCTCAAAGCATTCTTGAGTTATCTTACGACATGTGACTGGACGGACAGACGGATAGACAGAGGTATACCATAATACGACCCGTTTTTCAAAACGTGCATTTAAAAACAGGAGCCACCTTGTTTACTGACGTATAAGAGTGCTTAACTCAGAACTCAGTCTCTCTCTTCTCTCAAATGGTTACAGGACGTTTCGTCCCAAACCAGTTTGTCCCGGGACGTTTCCGATGGGACGTTTCATACCAAAATGCCAACCGGGACGATTCATCCCAAATATCGGGACTATTCATCCCAATAATTATTTTCAGAGTATTCAGAGGATTCATCCCAAATGTTTTGTTTTTTTTAATATCAGGACAATTCGTCCCAAAATTGTTTTTTATGGTATCGGGGCAAATCGTTGTGGATGCAGTTTTTTCCGCAGATTTTATATACTTTGCCACCTGAACGAATAATGATGTTAAGGGTAATTATCCATTATTATTATGTTTGGAAAAGCAATATTAATTTCTTGGCATAGGAACAACAGGAAACCTGTACGCTAAATTTCAGACAAATAAAATCACTATCTACGTATTGTGTATATTGTCATTATGATGCAACTATAATTATATTTATTAAAAATTAATAAGATGGCATATTCACAAATAGGTCGAAAATTATAAGTGAAAAACATTAATTCAATAATTTGTTCCATTCAACCATTTTATTATGTACCTGAAGTGGAAAGTACATAATATGATTAATTATTTAATTAATTCATTGATTCATTCATTCACTCAGTTCCGTTGGAAATAAGTTGTATATAGTTTAACTCTATAAAATTTGTATTTTACTTTTAGGCCTAAAAAAACTATATGTTTGTTTCCACTAACGGGATTAAAAAATAGGGTAGATAGGTCCGAAAAACTTTCTATTTTCATTTATTTTTTTTTACAGAATGCAGTTCCCTTAACTCAGTTTATAACTATTCAACATAAAATAGGCCTCTGTGTAGTGCTGTGTGGTTTTATGGTATACCGACTATAATCAGTAAAATTGTCAATACCGTCACCGATACTGGTGTATTAAATCATATTCGGTACCTGAAAAAGTTGGTTTTATCCCGGTGCGGTGGTATACAAATTTCAACTTGCTTTAAACTAAATTCACGGCTTACAGGAAGTGATTTTACTTCACTAGTGTGGACTAATGTTGGTTTAAATTTGGCTCTTTTTCCTTTTTACCACCCTGTCTGCCCTAGCAGACCATGAAACGTTTATGTATTACTTTTCTCCATCAACTGTTCAAGTGTTTTGTCTCAACAGTGACCATTATTACGCAAGTGATTGAATACTGTTTACATCTAATTTGAAACAAACGCATGGACTGTATTCCAGTAGGCATGCGTAGTTAATCACATTATACATTTTGACCAATGGCATGCCTGCTATTTAAAACCTGGAAATTTTTCTTGTGAAATACCAAAGGATTCCCTGTAAATTTACACTTGTACTTTAAAGTGATTGGCTGTTTGCACACGTTGACGTCACAATAGCATCGTGCCTTCAAAATGGTGTGCTCAAAAGTGTTTCATACAAGACCAAAGCAGGGAACCTTATTGTCTTCCAATAAACAAAAGCAAGTCATTTGCGCTTTCTTAGCAAAGACAAATACAATGTTACTTAACCAGTCCATCACCACAATCACTTGAAAGGCAATTTATTTCAAGTGCCGAGGTGTGCTAATTTTAACACTTCTTGACCTTGTGTCGTGATAAAGTGAGGCATGCGAATGCACAATTCAGAATAAGAGGACAGCTGAATATTATATTATGAAGAAGTTCCGTGGCTCGATAGGCTTTTATATAAAATAGGGTTTCTTTTTTATAAAATCTTAATTTTTTGACAATATGTGTGGCGCGATTTAGAAAGTGGCAAAAATGCCACCATTTTTTTTTCACTTTTTTTTGGCGATTTCAATAAAATGCTTAGATTTGGCAGTTTGAAATAGGGTTGGCTGGGTTAGCGGAAAGAAACGTAAAATTTTTTGGGGCCTTATTGATAGCAACAGACTCGGGCATTCATTTTGTGGTAAAATACATAATTTTGTTGATTTAATCGATCAAAATACCTTAAAGGCAAGGATATTTTAATGCTAACTTTAAATGGAACAACAGCAAGGATGGAAAACGATTGTTACTAAATATGAATTAACACAAAAGTTGACAATATCTACGGGTAAATTGGACAAAAATATCACTAATTGTGGGGAAATCAAATGTTTAGCATTCAAGGTACCCTTACACTTACACATTAATTTATCCATTTGTACTAAATGTCTGATATTTCAGCAGGCAATAAAGTGTAAATCACAGGAAGTGACTGTGAATTACACTTTTATTAACGGCCGAAATATCCGACATAAAGTACGAAAGGATAATTTGGTGTTTTCCTTAGTGTTATTGTTAAGATATGTTGGATCTGAATTATTTCTTCACACTGTGATATTTTTCTACTTGACTGATACTGGTACCGACTGATACTCACAAATCGTCAATTATTGCGATAATTCATATTTAAAATAATCATACATATATGATCATTTATCCCCCAAATTACTCTTTGGGGCGAATCGTCCAATCCGATAATGTATTTTGGACGAATCGTCCCTGGGCGAACTGGGTCCCGGAACCCTCTCAAATGGGCATGCCCAAGCAGAATGAAAGAACGGTCTCCTAGTCCTATTCAGTATATTCCTAAGTTCGTGCAAATTCCTGCAATAACCACAAACCCTCACCTCCATTATAAGCTTCATCTTTAACATGTCTGAAGTGACAGTGAGCTCTTTCGCAGAGACCACTCTGATAATACGGACAATTTATGCCTTTAAAATAACCAGAAGATTTAAACATTTTATTTTTTATTCTCCAAATTTGGGACTAAACAAAATTTCAACATTTGTGTATGCGGCCATGTTTTTAATCTCTAAAACATAAACACAATTTTTTTATGACAGAATGTATCATATGTGTCAAGAAAGCGTATGTTTATGCATTTGTTAAATATGAGAACAAATCACTTTTCTAATTTTCTAACTACTTTGAATATCAGATACATTATATTGCAAAACATTAACAACTTGTCGAGGTTTAGAGATTATAAATGGCGATATTGTGATTTCCGATTTCGTCTTCGGCAATTCCAAGAAATATTTATCGTTTGAAAACAAAAACGTATTTGATAAATGTTAAGTTCTGACAGTGGAATGATTGATTTAGGTTCGTTATATTTTATTGCAGATGATGTGGTTAGAACCTTGCGGGCGAATGTGCGATTATTGTTGCAGCACATATTTTCCTATAGTTTGAGGCAGCCGGTGAAATGTGAACGCACGGTAGTCTGGTGGTTTTCAGTTGCCTCAGAAATGCGGTCCTACTATTTAACGAACACAAACGAACATAAACGAACAGAAGAGAAAATAATAGGAAATACAAGTTAGAAATGGTTGAGGGTGCATATGCAGGTATATGTGGGTATATATTATTCGTTTGTAAAATTGTATTCACTTCTGATGAGTATTTTGATGATTAATAAGGTTTATAAAATGTACGACGACGCGAAATTCTTGTGTTCGTTAAGTAGTAGCCTGCTTGAAGCTGTCGACAAGATGCGACAAAGGTGTGAAATCAATTAGCTGTCTATCTGAGGAAGAATGTCGCTGAGAAAACAGCGAAATTTAGGTTTAAGAGGATGGCAAGCGCCTATTTTAATCGTGTGTAAAATTGTATCCACGTCTGATGAGTATTTTAGTGATAAATAACGACTATAGCCAATATCTGGATTGACAAACATGCATCAAACTCTCGCTTTGGATTCCGAGGACGCATCATGGCGAGTCGGGGACAAACCGTGATCTACCTTTAGAAAGCGGAGCAAGACTCCGATACATGTAGCATATTGTACACCCACATAATGATAATAATCTAAAGATCTTACAATATCTTGTGGATAAGTCATTAAAACCCAGTTTAAGCTTTCCTGAAAACTTTCCCCGAACAAGCTCACCCTCCACCAACGCGGGCTCCCACTAACGAGAGAGGACAACTATGCGCGTAGCCAGGAAAAAGTTTCTGGGGGGGGGGGGGGGGGGGGTGCGATAACTGGCGGTGGTGGTGGGGGGGGGGTTTATAGCCATCAGATGCGCGAAAGGCGGGGGGTGGGGGGTCTGGGGGTCCTTCCCCGGGGTTTTTTCTTTGGGGGGGGGGGGGTATGGGGAAAATTTCCCAGGAAAATTTTAAAATCTAAGTCTAACAACTGCAACAACTGGCGGGAAACATTTGGAAGGGGGTACAGCTACATTTTGGGGAGGGAGCACCTGCCCCCTGTGGCAACGACAAATCCCGGGACACCTCCACCCACAGACTCTCACCAACGAGCTAATTCCCAGTCAAACTTACCTTCTTGAATCAGAAGTCTAGACTGGACTTTGTGAAGAAGCCAAACTGTTGAGCTCTGAGATTTTCACATTGTGGGTGAAACCACCGACTGCATAAGTCACACCCTATATACTTTTGATCTCATGACACTCGTCACCACATAAACCACAAGGACACTTTAGAGAAGACATTGTAGTAATCAGATCGAAGATCAGACTGAAAAGTTAGGAAATCAGACTATGTTATATACTTTTGAGTACCCACATTAGCTTGAAATTTATTATTGTCAGAACAACCAAGCTGTACTTCAAAAAGGCCGATATGTTTTTGTTCTCAAGACCAAAGTTATTGTTATAAAAACAATCAAGTTGCACTTATTACAAAAACAACTTAACCCCGTTAAAGATCAGAAGACTTGACTGTCAACGATAAAACAGAAATCCAGAAAGATAAGAAAAATAACACGGTTAAAATTTACGCTCTTCAACATTTTAAATTTATATCTCCCCCCCCCCCCCCTTTTTTTTTATTTTAGCGATAATCCAACTCGGATTGACAACTGATTAATTTCACACCTGTGTCGCATCTTATAGACAGAATTCCTAAATTTATTTTGGAAAACTCATTCTTTCACATCAAATATAATTATGGTAAGGCAGTGGATTGAAAAGAAAACCAGAATATATCTACCAAAGAAGTAAATATAATAATTGTTTGGAAAACATAAAAACTCAAAATCCGCCTGATTTGACTTTGTTAAATCCACCGGTGCCAAGCCCGGGCAAAGGATGAGGGGAGTTTAAAATTTATTGCTAATTTTTTTTTTTATAATTTAAATGAAAATAAAACGGAATGGGGTGTATGTAGAAGATATCACCGCGAAGCGGTTACTGTAACATGGAACCCGCTTCCTGGAAAGAGCCCGGGGTGTCCCCCTCGTTGGAGAGAGTCAGTGTGGGGCGGGGGGGGGGGGGGTGCCCTGGATTTGGGATGTTTTTCTCGGGTCGCGTTTCTAGGAGAGTATGGGTAGGGTTGTCCCCAATGTCGTAGCCACATGGGGCTGGGGGGGGGGGGGGGCACTTACCCCTCCCCCAAATCTAGCTGTGTCTCCTTCCAAATGTTTTCCGCCAGTAGACTTAGATTTAAAAAAAAAACGGGCTGGGGTGTATGTAGAAGATATCACCGCGTTACTGTATCATGGAACCCGCTTCCTGGAAAGAGCCCGGAGAGTCAGTGTGAGGCGGGCGGGGGGGCGGGATTTTTTTTCTCGGGTCGCGTTTCTAGGAGAGTATGGGTAGGGTTGTCCCCAATGGGGCTGGGGGGGGGGCACTTACCCCCTCCCCAAAATCTAGCTGTGTCTCCTTCCAAATGTTTTCCGCCAGTAGACTTAGATTTAAAATTTTCCTGGTGGAGACCCCCCCCCCCCCCCCTGAAAAAAAAATCCTGGAGAAGGACCCCCCCAGCACCCCCGCCTTTCGCGCATCTGATGGCTATACCACCCCCTGTTATCGCTCCCACCCCCTAGAAACTTTTTCCTGGCTACGCGCCTGGTTGTCCTCTCTCGTTAGTGGGAGCCCGCGTTGGTGGAGGGTGAGCTTGTTCGGGGAAAGTGTTCAGGAAAGCTTAAACTGGACTTTAATGACTTATCCACAAGATATTTTAAGATCTTTAGATTATTATCATTAAGTGGGTGTACAATATGCTACATGTATCCGAGTCTTGCTCCGCTTTCTAAGGGTAGATCACGGTTTGTCCCCGACTCGCCGTGATGTGTCCTCGGAATCCAAAGCGAGAGTTTGATGTATGTTTGTCAATCCAAATAATGGCTGTAATCTTTATTTATCACTATAATACTCATCAGACGTGGATACAATTTTACACACGATTAAAATAGGCGCTTGCCATCCTCTTAAACCTGAACTTCGCTGTTTTCCTCAGCGACATTCTTCCTCAAATAGACAGCTAATTGATTTCACACCTTTGTCGCATCTTGTCGACAGCTTCAAACAGGCTACTACTTAACGAACACAAGAATTTCGCGCCGTCGTACATTTTATAAACCTTATTAATCATCAAAATACTCATCAGAAGTGAATAAAATTTTACAAACGAATAATATATACCCACATATATCTGCATATGCACCCTCAATCATTTTTAACTTGTATTTCCTATTATTTTCTCTTCTGTTCGTTTATGTTCGTTTATGTTCGTTTGTGTTCGTTAAATAGTAGGACCCCAGAAATGTTGATATTATGACAAGCCGGATAGAACACAGGTTTTCTCTTGAGTATACTAACAAGAAGACGTTTCGATCGAGCACCAACGGCCGAGAAAATGCCCATGAAACACTCGTCTTTTATGCATATATCATGCAATCTCTTCCGTCTTCGTATATTGGAACATAATGATAAACACGAAACATTCAGTCGTACTAAAAGACGAGCGTGGAAAAAGTAAGGGGGTTGTGGGGAAAATGAAAACACAAAAGGGTTGATGACTACCTTGTAAACCTATGTGTAAAACAGTCTTTCAATTTTGAGATGTGTAATCGGGCTTGCGTGCCATCGCGCACACAATTTTGAAAGGGTCGTAGTACTAAATACAGCAAGTCCCTAATAAGTCGCTAAGTCCCCTCATGTAGTAGATCATGTACTAATTACAGCAAGTCCCTTTAAAACACATCATTTATCATGTAAAGCACTCACAAAATTTAACCTCTGACATGAATTTGCAAAGGATTGTCAAATTTTTTTTATTATGTGCAATTATGATGATTTTCGTAAATTATTTTCTAGATTTAATTCACAAAACATGATGAAATTAAAGCAAGCTTGCTATTCGGTGTTTGCGTTTGTTTGACCTGATACGACTTGCATTGACTAGTTTTGCTTAAACTATTTATTTATTTATTTATTTATTTATTTATTTATTTCTCTGCACTTTTAGCAGCCAGGGTTGGAACAGAGAGATTTAATTGTGGATGAAAGTCGGACAGAACTTAAACACTAGCTTGTTTTGAACAGGTAAAATATTACAGTGCTGAAGCTGGCGGACCTTCTTTAAACATGATAAAATAAACAAACAAACAAACAAAAAAATGAAATAAAAAAATAAAATAACAAATAAAACAAGTATCAAAAAAACATTTTCAGATAGCATTTCAAAAGCATCTCTTTTAAATGTTGTACTTTTATTTTACACACACCCGATTCGGAGATTGCCGGAACTGCTGTTCAAAACAACAAAAAATTGTCAAGCATTTACTGCTTTTAAAGTTGAAAAAAAACAAACAAATAAAAACAAAAATGAATAGGCAACATGCAGTTCTATGATAAAGTCTCTAATTTTTAATTTTTGATGCTATTAGCGGTGTGTTTTGAGGGACTTGCTGTATTTTGTATCCGAAGGGACTTAGGGACTTCACTACTTATTAAGGACTTGCTGTATTTAGTACAACCGTTTAGAAAAGCTCTGCGCCACTAATGCCAGACCTTGACAAAAAATAGCGTGCTACATGTATATGATCGCCTGTTTGAATGTTCAAATTACCTTAACACAAGTGGGACTAATGCTCATCAAGCATCAATAGCATGTGTGCATGGCCTTATGCAGTAGTATACCACTACATGGTACAGTCGCGGTGTAGTTTCACTTTCAAAAGTAGTCCGGAAACTATGTCGCAACTTCAAACAAGCCAGCACATCAACAGTCAATGCCACAGAGCGACCCAATTTAAATATGATGAAATTGGTTCATTCCATATTATTGTAGTTACTGTTCCTTAGAGTTGAAACGATTACCTATTTTTCAAAGTCGACTAGTTGACGGGAGTAATCGATTCAAAATCAGGCCTTGAAATGTTTCAAAATTTCTACCTGTCACACATGACAGGTGGACTTTTTTCTTACCTGTCACTTCAAATTTTCACCTGAACATTGGAAACTCGTGTGAATTTATGAGCATGTATATACATGTACAGTACTGTGAAAAGTTGTTTTTAAAATGTATACTACATGTTTGTTGGGCTATATCATTCAAAAATAAGCGAAACCTTTTATATTACCGGTATCCCTAATGTTGATGTTTTGATTTCAGAATCAAATGATTCACTGATTGTTAACCTGTTATCTAACACTAGTTGCAGACGAAAAAAAACAAACATTTCTTCCAAACCATAGCTTATAACCTCTCATTGGAACGACCTCAATGAGCTTGTTCCAATGAGTGGTCATAAGTCATGGTTTGGCAGAGAAAAATAGCATGTTAATATTTTTATACTGTACCAATGACCCAGACTTAGCTCAAAACAGTCACACTTCTCTGTATTTTTGTGCTTCCAAATCTCAGTTTTCATGATGCCAGACACATATTCATGAGAGAAATGGTGGAAATAAAGAGGATACATAAGGAGGAGAGGAAAAAATTTAGTGCAAGAAAATGTTCAGGACTGTAACTTATAATTATTTTATGAAATTATTTCTAGTTGCATAGCCCTGATGTTGTCATTCTTGCTATGAAGTGCTAAACTCCTTAATTCAGGGCCAAACACAAATTTTGCCCCCCCAATCCCCAAAATTTGCATCAAAAACCGAAAAATACATATCCTATATGGTCCTCCATACATTTACTCCTCTGCGCATGCGCAGTGTCAAGGAGGTCCCGAAATTGGCGCCAATTATCATTCTTACAACCAGTGCCTGGTAAGCGTTATGTACTCAGCGGGGAGGTATGAGTTCCCAACTCCTGGGAGGGCCATCCCCATCTGGGTCATTGGTAAGTATAAAAAATATATAAATTACTATAAATTTTTTAACATTTTTATGCTGTACCAATGACCCAGACTTAGCTGAATAGTAAATAGGCTGGAGGGCCTAGGACATAAAGGAAAATCCAATAAGCTCAATTATGTATAATAGAATATCCTCTCCAGGAGAAAAGAAGAGATAGGCTTTACATGTATCTTTCCTATTTATAATAAAGAAGAAAGACACAATACCGATCAGTAATTGAGCATAATAATCAATGATCTCTATTAATCAGGGATGTTATAGCCCCCATATTATATTGAGATTGATATATCCTTAAGTTGATAATTATGTGAGAAAGATTTTTTTTTTATTTCTGCATTTTCTGACTGGTCTAACTCGTTTGCACTCAGTGACCTTGTTTACATCTTTGTTACACTGATATATTGTACATATAGCTGTTGATTGTTTAATTGTTTAAATAGGTCAATGACCTTGTTTACTTGAACTTTAACAGAATTCCCCAGAAACTAATAGAACATTGCAGAAACTTCCTCTTCTGGGACATTCTATCTGGTTACTATATAAAGGTTTGTCAACAGAATTCAAAAAACTCATTCTTAGAAAGCCTTTCAAAAAGACTCACTTCAGTTATTTCCATTGGAGAATATTATTGTTTCAGAACAGTGCATTTATTATAGAAGCAGTGCTTCTTTGTGAATTTGGAGATTGATTCCAAAAGAGAATTTTGAAGAGAATCTATTCGTCTTGGAAAAGAGAATTTATACTTTCTGTGAAACAAAATAATATTATTTTGTGAAAAGCCAGGATTCTATTGGGATTATTTGGAAATTACCTGTGGCGCCAATACTTCTTGGATTTTTACTCCATTTGAATTTTGCAGAGCATTTTATTATATTTTATTGGAGACTGCTGAAATTTCAAAGTGAAAATTTTATTACGAATCTACGGGATACTGTTTCTGAGAGACATTCTTGGATTTAATACTACATCTACCAGCTGGTAACTTTCTTCAGAAGATACTTCGCCACTGGATTACTGGATTCTGTCAAACTGTACTTTGGACTAATTCTATAATTGATAAGTACCATTGTATTTTTTTATTTTCTGTAAGCCAATTAGTGTAAAAGATCTTTGTATCATTTTTTTTTATATATTAATTTTTTTTAATTAAATTTCAGAATAGTTAAATTCATAGTTTTGTTGCTGATTCTCAGATTTCTTTCTGTTACCAATATCATTAATAATTCCACACCGTAACAGAAATTGGGGGCTCGTCCGGGAGATTGAATATAAGATAACGAGAAAGCTTTATTTGCATATTTCAATTATTATTTTGGCTCACTTTCAAAACATTTAAACTTTCTTAGAAACTTTCAGTTATATAATCTGAGAACCAGCAAACCTTTTCATCATGGTATTTATTGTGACAGAATTTTTTTCTGAATTTGAAAGATCTCCTAGTTTGGCCCTTTTAGAATCTCTTAAGAAGGAGGATTTATTTCAACTTGCTCAGTGTCTAAAATTACCTGCCACCCCTGGTCTGAACAAGCATAAACTTAAACAGCTCATTGTTAATCATTATATTGAGGAGGGTCTTTTGCCTCAGTCTGGGTCACCTGTCTCTGAACCACAACCTACTGATGCCCTTGAACTCAAAAAGTTAGAATTGGAACTAAAGAGATTAGAAATGCAACAAGAAATGAAAAGGCAGGAAAATGAAATTAAATTAAAAGAATTAGAAGCTCAAAAAGAAAGGGAACAAATTCAGGCTCAAAAAGAAAGGGAACAAATTCAGGCTCAAAAAGAAAGGGAACAAATACAAATTCAGGCTCAAAAAGAAAAGGAGGATAGGGAATTAAAATTAAGGGAAATAGAAACTCAAAAAGAAATGCACTTAAAAGAATTAGAAATTCAAAAGGAAATAAAAATAAAAGAATTAGAATCACAGCGTCAAGGCTCAGATGTAATTTCCCCAAGTAGATTTGATGCAACTAAACATGTTAGGCTAGTTCCCCCCTTTCAAGAAAAAGAAATTGATAAATATTTTTTACATTTTGAAAAAGTGGCAACAAGTTTAGAATGGCCAAGGGATGTCTGGACTTTGCTATTGCAAAGTGTTTTAAAAGGGAAGGCCCAAGAAATCTATTCCGCTCTATCTTCTGAGCAAAGCAATAATTATGACACTGTTAAAGAGGCTATACTTAAGGCATATGAACTTGTTCCAGAGGCCTATAGGCAGAAATTCAGAAATTATTATAAAAACGAAAATCAAACTCATGTGGAATTTGCCAGAGAAAAGCAAAATTTATTTGACAGGTGGTGCCATTCAAAAGAAATAGGGAAAGATTTCTCTAAATTAAAAGAAATGATGCTAATTGAAGAGTTCAAAGGAAAGATACATTCAGATATAAAGGCCCACCTGGATGAACAAAAAGTTGACACTTTGAACAGAGCAGCAGTACTAGCAGATGACTATGCCTTAACTCATAAAATGAGTCGTAACGCCACAAATTTTTGGCCCCACAAGAATTCTTTCCAAAGTGGACCTAGACCAGCTTCAGATAAAACTCATCCTTCCAATCATCCTTCCCATCCTACAAACTTTTCACCACCTAAATTTAATCGGAAGCCTAATGAGAATAAGTCATTCAATGCCTGCCCTACACCATTACGACCCAACAGTTCAACTAAAACTTGTAATTATGTAAGAAAGCAGGTCATTTATTATCTGATTGCTGGCTGTTGAAAAGGAAAAATGAGTCCTCTACTTCACAGAATGCACTAGCATGTGCTCCTTGCCCTGAAAATTATGTTATAAAGCAAGACGCTTTAGAAAATTATAAGCCATTTATTTCTGAAGGCTTTGTTTCCCTTGATGGGGATAAGCACTGTTCCTTACCAATAAAAATACTGAGAGACACAGGGGCTACTCAGTCATTAATGTTAGAAGGCATTTTGCCATTTTCTGAAGAAAGTGCTACAGGGGCACAAGTTCTAATATCAGGTATTGAGTCAAACTCTTTAAATGTCCCACTTCATAAAATAAATTTAAGAAGTAGCTTAGTAAATGGGACTGTGACAGTAGGAATCAGACCTACTCTACCTGTAAAAGGTATTTCTTTATTATTGGGAAATGACTTAGCTGGTGACAAAGTCACTGTAGAACCTCAAGTGGTGGATAAGCCGAGCACAGATGAAAGTATTATTAACTTGAAGGAATGTTTTCCTTTTGCTTTTCCAGCATGTGCTGTGACTCGGTCCATGGCAAAGAAAGCTGAGGTTGATAACAACCTCAATTGTGTTGATTTAAACAGCAAAGCAGAGGATAAGAACAGTCACAGAATTACGGATTCTGAAGACATTGATTTGTCTCAGACATTTCTGAGTCAGTGTGATGACTCCTCCAAAAATTGTAAAGAGGCCACTACACCTGAGAGTGATAGGGGGACCTCCTTGAATGTCATTTCCCGGACTTCTTTAATTCAGGAACAGGAAAGTGATCCTGACCTTGCAGAGCCACGTGAAAAGGCTCTAACACAGGCTGAAGCCCAAAACTCCCCTGTCTGTTATTTCAGAAAATCTGGTGTACTTATGAGGAAATGGCGACCACCAGAAGTACCCTCCAATAATGATTGGGAGCTTATTTATCAAATAGTTGTCCCCACTAAATACTGGAATGAAATAATAAGCCTGGCTCATGAAAATCCAATGGCTGGACATTTGGGAGTTAGGAAAACCTACTCTCATATTCAACAGTGTTTTTACTGGCCCAAGCTTCGACAGGATGTTGTTGAATTTTGCAAAACCTGCCACACCTGTCAAATTGTAGGAAAACCCAACCAGAAGATTCCTCCTGCTCCCCTTCAACCAATCCCTGCTTTTGAGGAGCCATTTAGTAGAATTATTATTGACTGTGTTGGCCCATTGCCTAGAACAAGATCTGGAAATGAATATCTTCTTACCATCATGTGTGCTTCTACACGATTTCCTGAGGCTATTCCTCTAAGAAATATTAAAACTAAGACTATAGTTAAGGCCTTGATAAAATTTTTCACGACTTTCGGTCTACCCAGGTCAGTACAATCGGACCAAGGCTCAAATTTTATGTCAAACATTTTTCAGCAGGTGATGTATGAGCTCAAAATTAAGCAGTACACATCAAGTGCCTATCATCCCGAAAGTCAAGGAGCTCTAGAACGCTTTCATCAAACACTGAAGACCATGATAAAGGCCTATGGGGAGGATAATGAGAAGGACTGGGATGAAGGAGTACATCTCCTCTTATTTGCAGTCCGTGAGACTGTACAGGAATCTCTGGGATTCAGCCCTTTTGAATTAGTGTTTGGACACTCAGTGAGGGGTCCACTCACTGCTTTGAAGGAGAAATGGCTCGGGGAAGAGCCACCTGAAATTTCTCTTCTGGACTATGTGTCCACTTTTAAGGAAAAACTGCACCAGGCCAGAGAAATGGCAAATAAACATTTACAGAAAGCCCAGAGTCTTATGAAGACGTGGTATGATAAGAAGGCAAAATTTCGCACCTTTAAACCTGGGGACAAGGTGCTAGTATTATTCCCTTTAAAGGGCAATGCTTTACAAGCAAGATATTCAGGCCCTTATATTGTTAAGCACAAGATCAGTGATACTGATTATGTTGTTGAGACTCCTGATAGACTCAAAAATACTCAGCTGTGCCATATAAATATGTTGAAAACTTATTATGAGAGAGAACCAAACTCTTTACCAGTCTCAACAGTCACCCACATGGATGAGCTGGAAAATCCTGTAGAGGATATTCATGAAGGCGGCGAAAATGTACCTCTGAAGTTACAGAACTCAGATGTCCTGAGAGATCTACAAAATAAAACAGATTATTTACTGCCTGACCAAAGAAAAGATTTAGTTGATTTAATTTTCAAATATCAACACTTATTTCCCGATGTGCCTAGTAGGACATCTGTTATTTTTCATGATGTTGATGTAGGAGAGGCAAATCCCATCAAACAGCATCCATATAGATTGAACCCTTTCAAAGCTGAGATCATGCGAAAGGAAATACACTATATGCTGGACAATGATATCATAGAACCTAGCCATAGCAACTGGAGTTCGCCCTGTATACTCGTTCCAAAACCTGATGGCAGTTACCGATTTTGTACAGATTACCGAAAGGTGAACAGCCTCACCAAAACAGACAATTATCCAATTCCTAGAATTGATGACTGCATTGACAAACTTGGCCATGCTAAATTTGTGACAAAATTTGACTTGTTAAAGGGTTATTGGCAAGTCCCTTTAACAGAAAAAGCAAAAGAAATATCTGCTTTTGTTACACCATTTGGATTGTATCAATATAAAGTTACCCCTTTTGGCATGAAAAACTCTCCGGCAACGTTCCAGCGCATGGTTAACCACTTAATTGCAGACCTAGATCACAGTGAAGCTTATATTGATGATGTTATTATACACACAGATACAAATTGGGCTGATCATCTAAAGCATATTCAAGAATTTTTTGACAAAGTGACCCAAGCCAACCTAACTATTAACTTGGTAAAATCAGAATTTGGCAAAGCAACTGTAAATTATTTAGGTCATGTTGTTGGGCAGGGGCAGGTGAGGCCGATTGCGGCTAAAGTTGATGCCATTGTAAATTTTCCAGTACCAAACTCTAAAAAAGAGCTCATGAGATTCTTAGGCATGGCTGGATATTATAGAAAATTTTGTTTAAATTTTTCAGATGTTGTCTCCCCTTTGACCAGTTTATTGAGCAAAAGGGTTAAGTTTGTTTGGACTGAGGAATGCCAGAAATCCTTTAACAGAATAAAAACTTTATTAAATAATTCCCCTGTCCTGGCCAGTCCCAATTATGAAAAGCCCTTCAAATTATTCATAGATGCAAGTGACAATGGAGCAGGTGGGTATATTGCCCAGGAAGATTCCCAAGGTATTGATCACCCTGTATGTTATTTTTCCAGAAAATTTCTCAAACATCAAAAGAATTACTCTACAGTAGAAAAAGAAACTTTGGCTCTAATTTTGGCATTAACCCATTTTGATGTGTATCTAGGAACCACCCAATGCCCAATTACAGTTTACACCGATCATAACCCCTTAACTTTTATCAATAAAATGAAAAACAAGAATCAAAGATTATTGCGGTGGAGTTTAGCCCTTCAAGAATATAATTTAGAGATTAGGCATATTTCGGGAAGAGATAATGTTGTAGCTGATGCTCTTTCCAGAATATCCTAATTTAAAATGATATGATCGGTCCCTATTCACTTCAAGTGTATATATGTTTATTAAAAAAAAAAAAAAATTGTGAAGATTATGGTGTGTGTGTATTGTAAACCAGTCAGAGTCTGCTAAAATTATGTAAAAAGTTTTCAGTACCTTCAAACTTTTTCTTTTAAGGCGGGGTGTGTTATAGCCCCCATATTATATTGAGATTGATATATCCTTAAGTTGATAATTATGTGAGAAAGATTTTTTTTTTATTTCTGCATTTTCTGACTGGTCTAACTCGTTTGCACTCAGTGACCTTGTTTACATCTTTGTTACACTGATATATTGTACATATAGCTGTTGATTGTTTAATTGTTTAAATAGGTCAATGACCTTGTTTACTTGAACTTTAACAGAATTCCCCAGAAACTAATAGAACATTGCAGAAACTTCCTCTTCTGGGACATTCTATCTGGTTACTATATAAAGGTTTGTCAACAGAATTCAAAAAACTCATTCTTAGAAAGCCTTTCAAAAAGACTCACTTCAGTTATTTCCATTGGAGAATATTATTGTTTCAGAACAGTGCATTTATTATAGAAGCAGTGCTTCTTTGTGAATTTGGAGATTGATTCCAAAAGAGAATTTTGAAGAGAATCTATTCGTCTTGGAAAAGAGAATTTATACTTTCTGTGAAACAAAATAATATTATTTTGTGAAAAGCCAGGATTCTACTGGGATTATTTGGAAATTACCTGTGGCGCCAATACTTCTTGGATTTTTACTCCATTTGAATTTTGCAGAGCATTTTATTATATTTTATTGGAGACTGCTGAAATTTCAAAGTGAAAATTTTATTACGAATCTACGGGATACTGTTTCTGAGAGACATTCTTGGATTTAATACTACATCTACCAGCTGGTAACTTTCTTCAGAAGATACTTCGCCACTGGATTACTGGATTCTGTCAAACTGTACTTTGGACTAATTCTATAATTGATAAGTACCATTGTATTTTTTTATTTTCTGTAAGCCAATTAGTGTAAAAGATCTTTGTATCATTTTTTTTTATATATTAATTTTTTTTAATTAAATTTCAGAATAGTTAAATTCATAGTTTTGTTGCTGATTCTCAGATTTCTTTCTGTTACCAATATCATTAATAATTCCACACCGTAACAAGGGACCAGTCATGAGGGCGACTAGGGCGATTATGTCACCCTTCTAAGCCCAAAGTCGCCTAGAAAAATAGTCGGGCGATTACAAGTCGCCCTCAAAAAATTGGCCAAAATGAGGAAAGGCTGAACTGAGTGATGCGAGGTTTACATGAAAACTATTATTTTCATAATTCGAATGTGCTCAAGTGTGATAAATGTGCATTTTAATTCGTCAAATAAACGTCCATTTATTTGAAATCATACGACAATCAATTGTCCATTGTCACTTTTGGCAGATTTTTTTATTTCTATTTTGTTGTGTGTTTCAGTCAGAGTGTCGAAACGAATCAGGGTTGGGGTATTCGTATTCGGTATTCAGTCGTATTCAATACATTTTTTCAAGTATTCGAATGTATTCAGTATTCATGCAATTTTAAAGTATTCATATTTGTATTCGAATACAGTCAAATTTGAGGTGTATTCATGAATACTTTTTGAATACTATTTGAATACTTTTCTTATTTTTGTCCAAGATGTCATCAGGGAACAAATCGCTAGTTTTTATTCATTACAAAATGCCAGATAATCCATCTGGTACTATAAAAGTTCAATGTAAGCACTGTCCAACATTCATATCAGGTCCATCAAATAGTACATCAAACTTCATACTACACATCAAGGTTAGTTCAATTATTTATCTGTCTTTTGATAGCAAACTCTTCATTGTTCCAATATTGTTTCACTGTAAATTAACATCAGATTATTCTTAGGACAAAGGATATCAGTCTGGCCAAAGTATTCATTTTTAATCCTAAACAACTCCATTATCCAATTAATACTAATCTAATATTTTTCTACAGTAATAGTAGAAATAAGGTGTAGACTGATAGATCTGTAAAATTATTGTGCTTGAATTACAACATTTTCCCAATAGTGCAGTAAATGCTTAATTGATTTTTGTGAAAAGCACTGGGCCTGGCCAGTTTTTTTTCTCACCAGCTATGTATGTTTAAATATTAATAAAAGACATGAAGCAAAGAGGCCACAATTAGCCACAATTAATAGACATTATTGGGGGTCATAAAATGCAGTTTAGAAGAAAAAAACTTAAAAAAATTCCAAAAAATTGTGTTAATTTCTCCCAGTTCCCTATTCCTCTCACAGTTCCCTAATCCTATGATTTTATTTTTCCATTTTTTCCTTCCAAACTGCCTCTTATGACCCTACTTTGGGGTCATAAGATGCAGTTTAGAAGAAAAAAAATCCTGAAAAAATAAAAAAAAAATGGCGTTGATAGTATGATATGGCGATATATATTTAAAACGAGCTCATTCCAATGAGGGGTCATAAACTATGTTTTTCAGACAAAAAGTTAAAATGTCATATAGAAAAAATGGTAAGAATTGGTATTCTTGATCTGTAATTTTTACATAGAAGTGTTGGAAACATTTTGGTGTGGGGGGGGGGGGGGGGGGGGGGCTTTGTGTAAGTGGACTTTACACTCTTTTTTTTCTTTTGTTTGTCATTAATACCAACTTATGTCTGTTGATTGGATTCTAAAGGATTAAGAGATCCACCCTCTGAAAAACTAATTCTTCACCTAGAATCCCTTATACCCTTAATCCCAATAAGAATGATCAAATTATCATCCATTTACAAGAAATAATTTTGAAAAGTATTAAAGTATTCATATTTGTATTCATGAATACATTGTAAAGTATTCGTATTCGTATTCAAATACATTTGAAATTTGTGTATTCGTATTTGTATTCGTATTCATAAAATTTCAAAGTATTCGTATTCGTATTCAATACATTTACAATGCATTTGCCCCAACCCTGAAACGAATATAGGTGACTTACACGACTCAACAAAATAACCCAGTTTGAAAGTAGGTTACGTCGCTTAGGATGCCGAAAATGTATACACAACGGACGTATTTTATAACACAGTATTTTCATTTTGTTTTTCTGACGACTGTTAACTATTGGGCTGTCTGTTCCCAGAAAAACACGAATGGAATTGAAACACATGAAAAAAAGCTTTAGTGATGACAAGAAAAGCTTTGTACAGGACACAAGTGTGCATGTGGACGATCTTGAAAAAGGGTCCTCCTAAACACTGGAATGACACAAAATGACGCGGAATGACACCGGAATGCCATAAAAATGATGCGGAATGACATTTCTTTTACAAAATACTCAACACCAGAATTTATTTTGTTTATTAACTAACAAAGTACCTCCCAAGCAACCTTCTTACATCTGGTCCTGTTCACACTTTCAGACTTAGGAAATTATTAGCTTAGTAGAGGGTGCTGGGGGATTGGCACGAAGAAGAGGGGAGGGGTCATGAAGGAGAGGATAGCAGTGGGGGATTTTCAGTCAATAATTACTTTGTGATTTTTTAACCTGGCACAGACGCATCATAGACAACTGGACCTGGATTATTTGGACGTTAATGGAGGACCACAAATTGAAAATATGAAGGGGCGGCGGGGGTGGTACATGAATATTCTTAATTTTCCCCACTTGCCTATGAAGTCTCCCTACAAGACACTGCAATCTCCCTATATGTTCTGGAGGGAGACTTGAAGTCTCCCTAAAATTCCCCTCTTGGCTGGTCCCTGCTATTAACATCCAGTATAACCCTTTATACTAATATTTTTAAAGGTAAGCCAATAAATAAAGGAAGTCCAGAGAAATGAGACTCTTTATACTCATTAAAAGTGTCCGAGGATTGTATATTAACGCTCGTTTGACACATGACATATACAAATGTTTCACACCGAGCTACACTTTAAAAAAACAAAATTAATTGGCATCATGAAAACTGAGATTTGGAAGCACAAATAACAGAGAAGTGTGACTGTTTTGAGCTAAGTCTGGGTCATTGGTAAGTATAAAAAATATATAAATTACTATAAATTTTTTAACTTTTTTTTATGGAGGCGGTTTGGGTTTTTTTGTTAGATAAAGAGTAACTGACCTGTCAAATGTGACAGGTATGATTTATTTTTACCTGTCTACACCAAATTTCTGACTGTCAGTGACAGGTGGACAGGTGTACATTTCGAGCCCTGTTCAAAATCGACTAGTCGGCTTTTCTGTCGAAAACATAATTGTCTCTGTGAATTAGGTGATAAGAGACTGTTACATGTACATGTAAGTTGATAATCCTTTCGTTTAATGACTCGTTTGACAGGTGTTTGATGAAGTTTCCTTGTCAAAGTCATGAACATAGCTGTTTTCTTTTTCGTATTTTGAGTTTTTTAAAATGTCGTGCATATTATAGTTTTAACCATTCAGTAAAAAAAATTAGGATACCTGGGAAGTGCGTGCCTCCTAGCCCTCTGCCCGTACAGTGGAAAAAGTACCCAATGATGTTAAAACTAGAGCTGCACGGTATTAGCAAAATAAAATACAGAGGTATTCGAGATCGCACACCACCACAGTATTCTGTATTTTTAAATTATTTTTTTTACTCCTAGAAAAAGAGAAAATTGCAAGATTCTGATAATAACTTTATTAAGACATCAAATCTTTGTGTGTCGCTGCCCTTTTGTATATGTTTGCAGCGATCGGCGAAATTGAGAATGTCTTGAATTGACAGCTGACACCACATTGGAAACGGGAAAGAGTGGGTGAAATCACAGAAATGTTTGAAAAACAAACCCAGTGTCTGTGTTAATGTTATTAGCGGCGCACATGCTGCCATGTCATTTCGGAATCCCCAACGAATAAATAACTAGACTACGTATTTTCAAATGCATCAAAAGCAACTGGCATTTGACAATCAATGCGAGTAAACCAGGAACAGGAAAGATATTGAGAAGGATTGCCATTTTCTGAAGTCAATGTTGCTCTGTATTTTTACTACTTGGTCGTGACTTATCTGATTGGTACCCTGTGATTTCAACCCAGAGTGACCTCAACCTGCTCAAAATAGTGAATTCGAGTTTCAACCCGGTATTTTAAACTTTTGTATGTGATGTCGACAACTTTGCACACGTGATTGATTGGAAAGGGCCCGAATCGAGTAATTATACTAATTGACTGCTGCTTACATGTACATGTTAGTGCTCTTTGGAATTTGGAAACTAGAATTATTTAATTTGGTTTCTCTTAACTAGCATACAATGCACAGTGTACAGATACGAGTGTCGAGTGTGCGTCAGAAACAAAGTGCTCTATCGATAGCATTAGCAAAGTCAATAGAGTGTAACTAATGTTGGCCCAAGTAAATAATGCGATTTTGCAATAGTGTTTGTTTTGTTTTGAGCGACAATGTTCATGGGCAATTGGATAAACCATGGAATCTAATTAATTATTGCGGTAATATTGAGTTTTTCAATATACCGAATATTTGAAAAATTCACGATAATGATTACGGTATTATTTCAATACCGAATAAATTCAATATATTGAAATACCGTGCTGCCCTAGTTAAAACAGAAGTTTTGTGAATTTGTAAAATGTTTGAAGTGTGCTGCCATTCGCCCGGTGCAATTAATTAAACACTCCCGGGTCAAATTTTGTGACTGACAGTTTCCTTACCTTCATATCCGATCTTCGCCAGCTTGCATCCAAACCAGTACAGTAATATCATAGAATATGGAGCTATGGAATTGATTTACCTTTGAGGAAGACAGGGCAATTGGCTCAAAGAAGATTCACATATATACATGTACATGAGTCAGTTTAAGCACAGGAACTCTGCAGAAAGAGCAGAGTTACAACGCTTGAACTGACTTGTGTGGAGTGCAGAGTACTGCGGACAAATGAGAGGAAAAATGACTTAGTGTGCCCTAACTAACCCTTTACCTGACGTAACGGCCCAAACCGGCCAGTGCTATTCACGAAAATCGCAATTCTGTCTTTTTTATATTTTTATTTTGTGCTTTCAAAAGATAGGTTATGATCCCTCTTTGGATCGAGCGCGTCACTCTCGGTCCAATAAGGGTCATAACCTTTGTTTTGGAAGCAGAAAATAAATTTTTTTAGTTACATGATAATTTTTTTTATTAGTGTTGTCTGCTACTAGGCTTAAGGAAAGGACCAACAGAGCAAACACTAAGACACGGCGGTGAGTGTTAACATTTATCAAACTGGAAGTCTGGAACTGGTTACTAGTGGACACCAAAAGACAGCGATAAATGATGACTCAGAAGAAAAAGAAAATTGACTCAGGAATCAAGTTCAACTTCAAACCAAGATGACGGAATCCCATAAAAGATCAAGCTAGTGTGATTGACTGACTGAGATAGACTTGTTATAACAATCCTTCGCACAAGGCATGGCCATGAATCATGGTCAACACTGGATGCTCAGCTCTTGATTTTCAAACGGCAAACGACCCGCAAAGTATGAAAGTAATCCCACTATTGGCATTTTACGACTTCATCTTTGAGTTTCCCGACTTGTCGACTGGCGGATTTCAGAGTCGATTTTTCCAAAAATCGAATCGACCTCCGACTTGTTGACTAATCGTTTCAACACTACTGTTCCTGGTTCCAGTTTTTCCTTATTAGGGCCCCGCCGAGAGGCGGACGCCCTATAGTGATCGCTCTGTCCGTGCATCCGTCCGTAATCTTTCTCTCTTAATAGATAAGGTTTTGATATTTGGCATGTGGGTATATTATCTCAAGACGATGTGTCGCGTACCACGGTTGCCATGCTTTGACCTTGAACTTTGACCTCAAGGTCAAATTATTCCGAATTCGGGTTCTTTTCTGACAAGTTCGTGTCCGGGCTGTAACTTTTTCCCCTTAATAGATAGGGTTTTGATATTTGGTATGTTGATAGATTATCTCAAGACGACGTGTCGCGTGCCATGGTTGCCATGCTTTGACCTTGAACTTTGACCTCAAGGTCAAATTATTCCGAATTCGGGGTTCTTTTCTGACAAGTTCGTGTCCAGGCTGTAACTTTTTTCTCTTAATAGATAGGGTTTTGATATTTGGTATGTTGATAGATTATCTCAAGACGACGTGTCGCGTGCCAAGGTTGCCATGCCTTGACCTTGAAGTATGACCTCAAGGTCAAATTATTCCGAATTCAGGGTTCTTTTCTGACAAGTTCGTGTCCGGGCTGTAACTTTTTTCCCTTAATAGATAGGGTTTTGATATTTGGCATGTGGGTAGATTATCTCAAGACAATGTGTCACGTACCACGGTTGCCATGCTTTGACCTTGAACTTTGACCTCAAGGTCAAATTATTCCGAATTCGGGGTTCTTTTCTGACAAGTTCGTGTCCAGGCTGTAACTTTTTTCTCTTAATAGATAGGGTTTTGATATTTGGTATGTTGATAGATTATCTCAAGACGACGTGTCGCGTGCCAAGGTTGCCATGCTTTGACCTTGAACTTTGACCTCAAGGTCAAATTATTCAGATTTTTTTTTTTCTGACAAGTTCATGTCCGGGCTGTAACTTTTTTCCCTTAATAGATAGGATTTTGATATTTGGTATGTGGGTAGATTATCTCAAGACGATGTGTCGTGTACCACGGTTGCCATGCTTTGACCTTGAACCTCAAGGTCAAATTATTCCGAATTCGGGTTCTTTTCTGACAAGTTCGTGTCGGGCTGTAAATTTTTTCCCTTAATAGATAGGGTTTTGATATTTGGTATGTGGATAGATTATCTCAAGACGACGTGTCGCGTACCAAGGTTGCATGCTTTGCCCTTGAAGTTGGACCTCAAGGTCAAATTATTCAGATTTTTTTTTTTTCTGACAAGTTCATGTCCGGGCTGTAACTTTTTTCCCTTAACAGATAGGGTTTTGATATTTGGTATGTGGGTAGATTATCTCAAGACGACGTGTTGCGTACCAAGGTTGCTGAAATTATTCAGAATTTGGGTTTTTTTTCTGACAAGTTCGTATCCGGGAAGGGATTTTAATCAGATTTTACCTATTGCTTGAAATATTTTAGTATTACGGTTCACATCAGTTTATACCTAACATCGGTTAGTTGGTGCGGGGCCCGCAGAGATGGATTCCATCTCTGTGATATCTAGTTCATACTGTGTACTCTACTTTCGATTCTTTGCATGCATTTCAGTTTAGTTTACAGATTTATTTTTTGAAAAAGAATGTTCGAAATAATGAACATGTATTGTGAGTATGTGATCTTTATTTTATTGTTATGACCCATTAAAAGTGACTTAACGTCACTCTGAAATCGGGAATATTTTTTCATAGAATACAGCATGTGTATGATAGACAGTCTGTCACTATCATACACATGCTGTATTCTATTAAAACATCGCTGTAACTTTCTCACAATAGGTGAGCATTTCGTAAACCAGGAAAAGGGCACTTGCAAATTAGAAATGGCCCACACCACACTTGGCGCACATGCATTTTACAAAATCGAAAGACTGGTGTAAAATATTATAACAATAGGATATGTTTATCCCATTTTAATTTTTATAGCGAAAAAATGTTGATCCATGAGCAAAAATCTACGATCGTCTCGTACAATACTAAAAGACAACCGTAGATTGAGCTGTTAATTGAGTGAGTGAGAGAATACTACATTAATCTCCTCATACCTTGATTACCATCTGTCGACATCTGCACATAAACATCATCATTATTTGAAGTCAGTGACAGGTGGTCTAATTTACATAGAGAGAAAAAGGGGTATCTATTTGAATCTGCCCTCCATAGACAATGGCACCTTGAATTTTCATCATAAATCAGAGAATCGTTGCTTGTAACCCTCTTTTCACTGAACAGCATCTTGTCCCAACTAAATGTTTTTCCATCTTTTCTGTGACTTCTCCCAGTTATTATGAACAACCCAAGAACACCCAACGGTTGTGTAATACACCACTGTACAGTTTATTCATTCTCCTTTCCACTGACACCGCATACTGCTGGGTACGTTATGTGAATCAAATTTGAGGGGGGTATAATGAAGATGAATGCTATTGTTTCCGAAAAGCGAGTTGGGTACCTTGTTAATATTTATATACCATTATGGGGGCATGTCGGCATCGATTAAAAAATGCTATCAAATATCATTTTTCTTTCGATTTCACAGCTTGTGTAGAGCACCTGTGATCTATGGAAGAATAGTCAAGTGAAAGTTTGAGGAGTAACACCCACAGCCATCTCCCGATTCGATCATTAGTGATGGACCGATAATTGGAATCAGGCGATTATGACAACCGGCAGTTGAGAACTGGCAGTTTCCGTTTTTTCTATATTTAATGCTGACTATTGAAAATCCCTTTGATATCTGACCATTTCAATAAAGTTTCCCCATTAAAAACGTGTGTAGTGCATAGCAGAAAATTTAGGGATTTGCAGAGCAGAGATATTATGGAATTTTCCAACTGCAATCAGTGCAAGATCGCCACCATTTCATTAGAAAAACACATCAAAGGAGGTAACACATTGAAAAAAGAATATTGAATAATACATTCGGACAAACATGTAAACCATGCATCATACGACTTCGCAACGCACATTAACATCCAAAAATTATTATTCATTTAAGACACAAATTATGTGTGCTCAGTATATTCCTGGTTAATACAGATAAGTGTTTTGTATTCTTACACAAAACCGTATTAACACTATTTACCGGAATAAAACACAATATTCACGAGAACAATATCGTGTGATTGTTTCGTTAATAATGATCATTTCCCCACACTCCAACCAAAATGCAAATATTATTTTGGATAATATTGCCCAGCACTAAGTATGCATACTCTGAGAACTTATGTGGTACTAAGCTTTCGTAATTGATGATTTATCAACGAAATTCTGTAGTATAACAGGCACTAACAGATTTTCTTCTGTGTCCTACTTCAGCCATCGGAATCGGCATAATCGGCAGAGAAATAACCAGTAATCGGTTGATAGCAAGTTTTGATAATTGGTTCATCACTTTCGATCATTACTGCCATCAGAAAATATTCGGTGTTGAAAAGATACCCTTCTTATAAGAGACGTATTACTTGGTTTGAGGGTGGCACTGACATAGACACTGCAGTATGTAGGGACTTATCCACCAAATTATGAGCACCATGGAAATGCTAAGAAGACACAGTTACCTACAAATGGATGATGGTTGAACAAAATAATATTATAGATCACAGCTTGAAGCATGGATATGAGTGTAGACAAATTAAAAAACAAGTTAGTACAGCCTGTTCCGAAGATTTCATAGACCTGAGGAAAATAAAAAACAAGAAATACAACAAAGAGCGAGAAACAAGACCTGACGATGAAAAAAGACATAATGTTGCAGATTACGTGATGACAATGTTAAATAAGCAGAAAGGCAGTAAGTTTATTCTCAAAGTACTTTACCACTGTTTCTGATAAGCCCCTCCCCCCCCCCCCCCCCCCCCCCCCCCCCCCCCCCCCCCCCCCCGTCCTCTGTGATATGCCATACTGACGACCAAATGACAAACTTGAAGACATCGATTTTAAATGGATATGTAGTTGGATTGGACAAAACATTTAACTTAGGAGCATGTTGCCTAACTACCATTTTTTTCAAAAATGGTAATGTTAGAAAAGGAGGAGAGGGTAGAGTTCCAAACATGTTGGGCCTCGTTTTCCTACACTAGGACGGATCATTTCACACCTACCAGTGATTTATTTCTTATCTGCTCACTGAACTTAGGGACGTGCCACCTTCAAAAATTGTGTTTGGGACTGATGATGAGACAGCGGTTGTTAATGACAGTACAACTTGTTTCCCGGACAGTACTCACACCTTATGCACACAACATTTGAAAGAGAACACAATTCATAACTTACGAAAGACTGACACGCAAGAGACTATAGCAACCATGATAAACAAAATTTTTTAATTCTGATACTGGTTTAATAACACCTGAAGACAGCACAGTATACGAAGAAACTGAAGAAGAAATCAAGGCTAAATACGGCAGGAAATACTTAACTGACAATCTACTACCCAAACTACAGAGATAGGTATTTGAGGCGAGACAAAGCAGTAAAAGTATAGGCAAACTGTGGACAAACAATAACTGTGAATCGATGAATAACATTATGAAACTGTACAAGGACATGAAAATTCTGAAAGTGCCGGACTTGACTGACAAACTTGAAGCAATACTAACAGACCAAATGACCGACTTTATGGGTGCACTGCACTAGTGTTGAAACAATTAGCCGACTAATCGATGTTGACACGATTATTAAATTAGTCTATCCCAAAATCTGCTAGTCGATTAGTCGGAACATCCACCCCAACCATACACCATGCCCTTAAATTCTCCCAACATTGTTGCGAACATTACAAGTCAACTCTGGCGATCAAAAAGCATCCCACAGAAATAATGCATTTGATGTTTCTGATTGCTTGATTAACAACTCTAGTGGGCCTACTGACCCAGGAATAAGCCCAAAGGTGCATGAAGTAAACAATGTATGGGTGAGCTTATTCTGGAGGGAGCAATCTGCAGGAAAATTAGGACCCAAAGTTGACACCAACATCAATTTGTTCACCTGGTACTGGCAAGTTTGAAATGTCTTACAGAAACATCAAAGAGATGTTATGGAAGAACACTTACCAGTTCATAATTGTATTTGGAAGAATTTGTAATCACTAAAGAACCAATTATAAAACCCATGTGCTTTTATTTTCATTTTGTAAATACATGTGGACAAGTTCCTGGAAATCTGAGAGTTTCAGGGAAAATGAAAGTGAAACTAGCTTTTCTATGAACAGTTTGCAACTGATTTGTAAGGAAACCCAATCAGGTCAGGTGATGATTTTCAAAGCAGACAATATGGAAATTAGGCGTGTTCGATGTGTGCATAATTATGGACAGGCAAGAGGTTAAGTCGTAACACAAGAAGTTGTGTTCTGTGTGCAGTTGTTGACAGACTGCTGTGGCCATTAACTTGCTTAATTTTTGACAGGCGACAGGTATCTTAGGCATGCGTAAACAGCAATTCCTTTTGTTGACATTCAGTGGGAAGGAATGAATGAAAAAAAAAAAACAACCTGAATAATGATTCATTTTAATAAAATATCAGTGGCTATATTGAGAGAAAAATGATTTTAAACACTGAAGCTACCAACGTTAATTCTCTATGGAAATTGAGAGAGGTTTGGGGGACTTTGAAAGTTTCACTCTCCATTTTTTCATTGCAAGTATTACTGTTAGTTTTAACCAGGGAAGA
The DNA here is from genome assembly GCA_031216915.1 of Pictodentalium vernedei. Lineage (NCBI taxonomy): Eukaryota > Metazoa > Mollusca > Scaphopoda > Dentaliida > Dentaliidae > Pictodentalium > Pictodentalium vernedei. Next base: position 140,256,012 of record CM062293.1, read on the forward strand.
GCCATTCTACACAAATGGTCGTTAACAATAACATGGGGCTTTGACTAGGTGATTAGTAATCGATTACTGCCAGAGACTAGTTGATTCCTGAAAATCACTAATCGTTTCAACACTACTCTGCACAGCTGTGGAAGTTTTAATTTGGTTCTGCATGCAAAACAAATTACTGGTAAGACATGAGACGTGGACAAACTTGACCGCTGACCAGTGGGATCGCAGAAAGAAAAAGACTCTTGAACTTGACCATTGAGAATTCAAAACATTTAACTTCGACCGACGGAACACTGACAATCCCCAGAGTTGTAGGAGTGGCAAAAAAAGCTGGACAGAGGAGGAGAGTCCCAGCAAGCAAAACAGTTTCTGTAAAAAGACAGAAAGTAGTCAATTGATAAATAGAGGATATCTAGTGTTTTTTAGTGGATACTGAAAATTATCTCATGAGTGACCGGTGGGGGGTGCGATACCCTCCCCTGTAGCTGGGAATGTTGAGGGGTGCATTTACTCATTCTCATGCCTTGAGAAAGCATCAGTTGATTGATCTTGATTCGTGATATACTTGATGAACAAATTCCCTTGATTTGCAAAAAAAATACATTGTAGCTCCCCCCCCCCCCACCCCATGATTTAATTGTACTGTGTGTAATGCTCAAGGATTAGTCAATAAATTTGACAAGCCCGACAATATGAAATTCGTTAAATAATGACCAAAATGGCAAACTGTAATTATTTGTTTTTTTGCGAACTGAAATAAAAGTTCAAAATTCATATTTTTGTGTAGATGTCGGTGGATGGTAATCAAGGTGTGGGGAGATTAATGTTGTCTTCTTTCACTCACTTAATTAACAGCTTGATCTACCGTTGTCTTTTAGTGTTGTACGAGAAGACGGCCATCGATTTTTGCTCATGGATCAACATTTTTCGTTACAAAATTGGATAACCATATCCTATCGTTATCATATTTTACACATACGTTTATAAGGTCACTTCAATCCTTCTGTGCTTTCACTTTTCCCATATCCCCCTTACTTTTTCTACGGTCGTCTTTTAGTATAACCCCGAAACATTGTGTGAATAAAGTTGAATATCTCTCACCTGAAAGAAGGTGAATACCACATCTCAATGCATTGTGACTGATGATTCACCAGAAATTTGTTTACAATAATTTAAGTTTATTAGACAGGGTTTCAGGCTGTGGGGGTTAATATCTTCCTTTGAAAACACTTGAAAGTGCTCCCCAGCAGAACTCCGGGACATTTTGTCCCAAAACCAGTTCATCCCGGGACGATTTGTCCAAAATGCATTTTCAGACTGGGAGGATTCGTCCCAAAAAGTAATTTGGGAGGATAAATGATCATACATGAATGATTATTTTTAAAATGAATTATCCCGAAATTGACAATTTGAGAGGGTCAGTCACGTTGAAAAATAGTGTTCAACCGATTACCCAAAATGGCTGCTGACTGTTTACAGGCTATTTGAGCTCACAATCTGCCGATGCCGATTATGCTTGTAATACGGTGCACTACTAGACAAGTCAAGGCTCGAAACAACTATATTAAATTAAACTTTTTTTTTTACAGGTTTACAGTCCGTTCACTACTAGATAAGTCGAGACTCAAAAGAACTACATTAACCCTTTACCTAACATGAAAAGCAGACGACACTTGCAAAAAAAATTCTTGAATAATCAATTTTTTGCCTCAAAAACATAGGTTATGACCCCTCGTTGGAACGAGCTTGATGAGCTCGTTCCAACGAGGTGTCATAACCTATGTTTTTGAGACAAAAAATGAAAATATTTTGAAAATTAATTGGCGATTTATGAGAATAGCGCTGGCCGGTTTTGGCCGTTACGTTGGGTAAAGGGTGAAATTGAACATATTTCAAAGTGTTAAACTCTGTTGACTCGGGTCCAGTAAAAGTACTAGTTGCACACACTTGGGTGGTAAACGTGGCTCTCAGAGCCACGTTTACCACCCAAGTGTGTGCAACTGGTAATTTTTACTGTGACCTGAGTTAATGGAGTACAGCCTGCACTTTTCCGGTATGAACTGGCGATTGCTGCAAGTATGCTCATTTGTAAGCTTTACATGTCATTTAACTTGTATATCCCGTAAAGAGGCTTCTAGGGAGAATATGCATTGTGGTGGTTTTTCAACTTTATTGAATGGTATCATTATACCCCCACTTTCGAAGAAAATGGGGGGGGGGAGGGTATACTGGATTACATTCATCAGTCCGTCTGTGCATCCGTTCGTGTGTGAGTCCATCCGGGATTATTCATTAATTCATTTATGCTTCATCAGCCCAGCCCTGCAGTGGGGGTATGATTGCCTTCAGCAATAGCTCTTGTTGACATCATTTTACATCAACAAAATTTTGAACAATTGCAGAAGATAATAAGATGTGGTTACAGAATCATCACAAAAAATGCTTGGCAACAGTTGATTGAACCTATGTTCCAGCAGCTGTTGCTGTTGTTATCTAATAGAGCTGGGCGATATATCCGTTTTTTGATAATGGCGATATTAAAATCAAAACCGGTTTCAATATCGAGGCCTCTACAAAATATCGAAATGCCGATATATTTTCGGTATGATGAATGGAGGCCATGGTATCCATGATATACTAAATATAACAGTAATTTCCCCAAAAGCCGACAGTTAGATTTTTAGCTGCGACTAGCAGCTCTATAAGTGGCAAGGTCTGTCTGTCTGTCTGTCTGTCTGTCTGTCTGTCTGTCTGTCTGTCTGTCTGTCTGTCTCTGTCTCTGTCTGTCTGTCTGTCTGTCTGTCTGTCTGTCTGTCTGTCTGTCTGTCTGTCGGTCGGTCGGTCGGTCGGTCGGTCGGTCGGTCGGTCGGGCGGGCGGGCGGGCGGGCGGGCGGGCGGGCGGTCGGTCGGTCGGTCGGTCTGTGACCAACGAGTTTCAAAACTCAATAACTTTTGAAATACTTGATGGAATGACTTTATATTTGGCATGTAAGTGTATCTTATTGATGTCTAGCCACTGTTCAATGCATATGTTGTTCCAAATATTTTTCTTGGAGTTATGGCCCTTGATGAGCTTAGAATGTCGGTCGGTCTGTATGTGACCAACGAGTTTCAAAACTCAATAACTTTTGAAATACTTGATGGAATGACTTTATATTTGACATGTAAGTGTATCTTATTGATGTCTAGCCACTGTTCAATGCATGTGTTGTTCCAAATATTTTTTTTGGAGTTATGATGAACTTAGAATTTTGTGAAATTGCACCACCCGTCGCAGCTACGGCGTCGATGTCACGATTTTTTCTATATCACCCGTCGCGACGTAACATTTACTTACTCCACAGTGTCCGCACGGTAAACAATTAATATACAGCTGTCAGCCTGTCACTGTCAGTATGAGTATGTGACTATGTGTGCACCACTGAACATGCCCTAACCTGCAAGTACATCACCCCAATGACCCGATTCTCGTTTTTATACGCCCGTTTTGAGAAAACAGGAGTATTATGTTATGGCGTTGTCCGTCTGTCCATAAACAATTTTTGTGTCGTCCTCTCCTCCAAAAGTTTAGATGCTACATTGTTCAAACTTTGCACACATGTTGATCAGTAATTGCTGTTGTGCATGTGACAAGAGCAGGTAACTCTGTTTTGTATTTCCAGAGTTATGCCCCTTTTAGTACTTAAAACATTACAGTATTGTGTCGCCTACTTCTTCAACATTTTACATGCCATATTGTTCAAACTTTGCACACATGGTGATCACCACGGGCGTATGTTGCCCCTCTAGGTGGTGCTCTTGTTAATATGGTGACATTCTGAATTTCTGATCTATTTTTATCACACGGAGTTTGGAAGAACTGCGCAGAAGACGAAGTTGAGTCAGCAACTCATGAGAACGTGCGCACTGTGCAAGTCACAGTACAACAAACCACGAGTTTGCCATACAATCATTTAATTTGTCGCACAGTCCTGCACGGCTCGTTGAAATATTTTACAACAAACAATAGAACAATGAGAAATGTCTGTTGGATGTTACATATTTGGAAGTGTTGCGGTAGATACGCATGTGGACCATGATGTTGTGGTCCTAGTTGAACCAGCTCTATTTCAGCTCTCTGAACGTTGCGGCTACCTCATTAGGCAAGTGGGACAGCCACAACGTTCGGAGAGCTGAACTTAACCACTAATACTAATGGGCATCGTCAGCAGACTCTGCACTCAGCAGACAGCAGTAAACTGTGTTGTTAGATTTGCGTGCATATAGAGATAGGTACATGTACCGTTACGACCGTTGGTTCAGCTATCCGAACTTTGTGGCGGCCCCATAGTTGGCAGCCACAACATTCTGATAGCTGAACCACTATTTTCCCCCCTCATTGTTGTTCATTCATGTAGATTACCCTATATGAAATGCACTGAAAATAATATCGCGATATTTTCGGAAAATATCGCGATTTGTTTTTTCCCCAATTTCGCCAAGCTCTATCATCCAATTGCCCACAATCGGCCGATTGAAGTGGTCGATTCTGATCATTGGTTGAACACTGTCGAAAAGTATCACTAAGTGTGAAGGAATAATTCAGATCTATCCTAATCTTGACAATTAAGAAACACCGAATTATCCATTCACACTAAATGTCTGATATTTTGGCCAAGTTTCATGTTAATTCTAATTTAGTAACATTCGATTTCCATCCTGTGCTGTTCCAGTCAAAAGTGGCATTAAAATATTACTGACTTTAATTTTGATCGAATAAATAAACAAAGGAAGACTTATGACAATGACAAACTGAAAAAATTATTCCATTTTTTCAAGAAAGTACACAAAATATGCATAGCATACATATATCATGAACAGAAAGTGTCAATATTCGCATGAATGACATGTGATAGCAAGCTGAGTCTTTTGACTCGAGCGAACCGCCGACCTCAGAACATGCAGAGAGTCATCAGGATGTACCTGTCTGCCGGAGACAACAGATTTAACTGTCATCATGAATGAATGAATGAAAGATTCAGCATGCCAAAGGCACACAGGGTCAATGTGGGATTGGAATCCCTTGCTTATAAAGCCATGACAGACGAAAGTGAGAACCGAAAATCTTATTTGATTTGTTGTCATTTAGGGATGAATTGTCCTTGGATGAACTGGTTTTGGGACAAAACGTCCTGTAACCCCCTGCAGACATCCATTTTTTCTCCAGTCAGTTGAATCTTCCTGAGAATTGAAGTAACCGTGAACTAGTCACCGTCAACTGTGTCAGTTATAGTTCCAAATTATATGTACATATGCATGCTAAATTAGACCCACCTCAGCTGAACTAAATATGCGACTCTTTATGGATCATTATCTGAATCATTCGCTTGATTATTCAGCAAGTACGCACTCTTGTGGTTATTTATTTGTCAGGAAAAATTCAGTCATTTGTCTGATATTGAACCAGTTTGCATTAATCCATTACAAACTTTTTCAAAACCAACAAATCAAACTAATTTTTGGTTCAGATTCTAATAATTGATGTCTTGGAGGATTAGATACACAATGGCAGGTATCTGAATCATTTCTAAATGTTAACAGTGTGCCTCTTTGTCGATATGGTGATTTGATCGATTATGTTTTTTTTTATGAGTATAGATGATCCTAAACACCGGAATGTCATAAAAAAAAATAACATTTTAGTTTGAAAATTGTGCATTAATACGTACCAAGGCCAAGATCATGATGATAAATGACCATTTTCTATTTGAATGAATGAAAGTTTCAGTGTGCCAAAGGCACACAGAGACATTGTGGAATTTGAAATCCCTTGCAATCCAAATAACTTTGTTTATGCAGCCTCAATAGACGGAAGTGAGGACCAAGAATCTTATTTGAGTCCACATACTGGTGGTACAGTTGTGTGGTCAGATCCCAACAACCTTGAACTGGAAGGTGATGAGAAATTGTGCATAACTACCAAAATTCGGCACTGGTGTTTAAATTTGAAAACATTTATGGTAAATACTGAAATCGCAGTTTGATGGTTTGTTTTAGAAAGTAAAAGAAACCCGAACATATCACTGGTTTGGGAGCAGCCCCAGCATATTATCCATAACGGTTACAAAAAAGAAAGAAATCCACCAATATGTGTTATTGTGTTTTTGAAAGCTGGCAGTCACCCATCAGCCATTGTGGGAGAGTGTATCGCATTACTTTCTTAAACGGGTCTATCATTCCGGTAGTTTCACGCAGAAAGTTTTAGTGATGGCGTTTTTGAGGTTGATTATTTATAAAATAAATGTCATTCCATGTCATTCTGTGTGACTGTGTCATTCCATATCATTCCGGTGTTTAGGAGGACCCAGTATAGAGCCAGGATACATATCCTGTACCAAAACCTTGAAATTGCACATAAACTTGACAACAAATCTTGTTTATGTTGTGTACATGCCTGATAGAAACAAAAAAGTGATAAGAAATATGTTGTTTATTTTTTTATTTACTGGTTACAATAGTACGAAATTAAGATATTTCAGTTTCTGCTTTACACACCTGAACACACAGATCCAAACTGTTATAGTTAAATGTGGCTATTGTTGTCTCAACAATTGGATGGAGGAGGTTTTAACCAACTGTCAGATATTACTGAAATGACTACAAACACACATTTACACATATATTAGTCATCATTCACCACCAGTCTCGGGGATATAATAATGGTAAACTTCCCCCTGAATCTGTTACAGTTGTGTCAAATTGAATCCCTGTACCCACTGTTTACCAAGTGGTCACAATCCATTATTATATAAATATGTCAGGCCTGGCAGTCTGAAAAATGCAGGAGGGCAAAAAAATCGCTCTCCTCAATCAGCTTAGGAGAGCAATTAGCTTTACACAGCATTTTAAGTATCCAGTTGAACGAACTCATTGAAACTGAAACCAACAGACTACATCAGTGATTTTATTAACTTTACTAAGGTAAAGCGAAATATCTTAGACATCTAGATGTCTCACTCAACAACCGAACACACACTTGACAAGACCTGTGTGTATACCCAGACCTGTTGTCCAAGAAAGTCATACGCCTACCACTACCGCCTTCAACCCCCCTTGGGGGGTTGAAGGTGGTAGTGGTAGGTGTATGACTTTCTTGGACAACAGGTCTGCTTGAATCTATAGTCACATCCTGGTGCAAGTGCTTCAAGTGACAGGATAGTAGTAATGGTAGTATATTATAGTGTCAATATTCCTTAAATAATTACCCCTCAAAGTGTGATGTCAGTTGTTGAACTTGAAACTGACAGAAAAAAAATATTGCTGTGACCCATTTTGCTTCAAATGATTGCAACTGTGTTTGGGTATGGTTGCAGCCATTACCTTTTACCACTAAACCACTTTCAAAATGAAATTACGTGATGTTATGTGACTTCGAAGTTAAATTACATTTTTGCTTTACAACAAAAATTTAATGTGAGCATAATACATGTAATCTCAATCATCCTGGACCAAAATATTTAGGAGGGCAATTTTTCGCTCTCCTTAATTCTTTCAGGAGGGCAGTAAGGAGAGCTAAAAAATCGCTCTCCTGAAATTGCCAAGCCTGAATATGTTGAACCATTGTGACTGTATTATATCAATCATGTAATTGTAATTCTTTATTTATTGAATGATGCTTGTTTGGAATGAAAAATAAGAAGAATATTGAATTAGAGGTGGTCGGTATACTGTAAATACCTTTCGGTATCGGTATCGAACCAGTGTGATTTACTGTACCGATGGAATCTCAAAATACCGAAATTTGGGTATTTACAAATATTTCCGACACAAGTTAAAATCTAAAAGGACAACAACAGAATATGAAGTATAATTCATGATAAGAAGATCCCATGGACTGTGTATGTCTAAAGGCAGTCATCACCGGTCATTTGATGTAACAAAGAAGCTGAGAGAAAATACCCAGGGCGATATTTTCTCAGCTTTTTTGTCACATCAAATGACTGATGGTTAGTGCCTGTGGTGCTTCCAACATTTTGACACTTCGGAGGCTTTGTCTGCTTTTAAAACAGTGAATGATAGCTGGGCAGTATACCAAAAATACCATCGGATATTGGTATCGGTGTGAGTACTTGTATGTTGTTAACACCGAATATCGTACTGATACCAAGGTAAATCATTCTAAAAATACTGATACCGAAACCGAACATGAAATTTTAATACCGTTCAACTCTAAATTGAAAAAATTAATGTGTTGAACCAGTGTGACCATGTTGTTCTTTGCTGGAGTCTGGAGATCAAATCTTCTCCGGTTAAATCATCCTGAGGTTGAATCTTCCTGTTCTTGGGATAGTAACCCCAGGGCTCGGAACTTTTGGAGGTTCAGGCATGGCCCAAGAGTTCAAGACTCTGAACTCTTGAGTCAGGTCTGAGTCTCCCCCCCCCCACCCCCTCCCCCATGTTCTGGGCCCTGGGGCTCATATTGATATGCCTCAGGCTCGCTCACAAGTCCTGGACTCTTGGGTCAGACCTGTGCACTCATCCCACCCCAAGAATTGGATGAGGGGTTTTAACCGACAATCAGATATTACCTCCCATCCTCCCCCCACCTCCCCCCCCCCCTGCCCCTGTCAGTTGAAAACTAAAATGTTTAGAAGGGGTCTGCTGATGAAGTTATCAAGAAATGTGCAGTTAAAAGGTATCACTCTAGCTCACTGGATACCCACTGGTGAACTGGTAAAGTTGAAACTTACTGCTAAAAACATCATTTTAACGGACAAAAAATAAAGAAAATTTCTCTCACAAAATCCGTCAGAAGGCTCAAAATTTTCTTTGGGGGAAACCAAAACTTACATTGTAAAACCCCTTTTCCATTTTGAGTGGGTACGCAGGCCTTTATATTCACCTAATTTGGACACATCAGATTCAAGTAAAAAATGTGCTCAAAATATGAGAAACTAGATGATTAGTCAATGTACATACGAACAGAATATAATACAGGGTTTTCTAAGACTTATTTTGCATTGTGCAAAAGTTTTTCTTAACATATATCTTTATTTTAGAATGTTACAACAAGCTGTTGGTAGCTATCTTCTAATTTGGGCACAGCCTTTACTTCCTTGAATTTGGGGTAATATAAAGGCCTGTGGGTATGTTATGATGGTTTATTTGCTTAATTTGGGGTTGTACTGTACAGTTTTCTTCATATCTTACAGAAGAAGCTTTCACTGCTGTTAATGATGAGATACAACACCACAAAATCCCATATTCTTCAATCTGGAATGGGGCTTTAATATCAAAGTTGGGCATGTCTGCTACATAGTAAGACACCCTCAACACATGTATCCTTGTTGGTGCACCTCTACATAGGAAAGGGGGAAGTGATTAAGTTAGTGAAGATCCTACCACTAGAAGGTACAAGTAGATACTAAATTTCCTCCCTCCCTGAAGTTCTCTGAATGTTTTCAAAAGAAGGGGGGATTGGTTTTTAGCTCAACTTTGACGTAAGTCAAATTTGAGGTTATGCAATGGCCCATCAGCCGTCTGTCTGTAAACAATTCAATAGCTCTGGCTAGAGGCCGTATTTATGAACCGATCTTTACGAAACTTCTTGGGTACCTTTGTTATCACCATGGGACGAGAACGATTGTTTTTGGGTGTGGTCCAAATTTCAAGATGGCCACTAGCAGCCATTTTGTACTTTAGTTAGTGCAATCAGTTTTTTGTACAGAACTTCTGTATGAAAGTTCTGATTCAAATAAATTTTTGTCTGAATGTTTAGTAACATGGAATACATCATATATAATACAGGTTTTTTTCTCGTGCAGAAATTCTGCAAATTAGATGAACTTTGATTTTTTCAGTGTTACTTACACACAGTAAGTACACATATCAATACGGCTCGGGCTAAGGGCTGTATTTATGAACCGATCTTCACGAAACTGCAAGGGTACCTTTGTTATCACCTTGGGACGAGAACAAGTGTTTCTGGGTGCAGTCCAAAATTCAAGATGGCAGCCACCATTTCGTACAGAAATTAGGTCCAATCAGTTTTTTTTGTACACAACTTCTATACAGCTCAGGCTAGAGGCCGTATTTATGAACTGATCTTTATGAAACTTCTTGGGTACCATTGTTATCACCGTGGGACGAGAATGAGTGTTTTTGATTTGAATAAATTTTTGAATGAATAAATGTTTAGTAACATGGAATACATCACATAAAATACAGGTTTTTCTCTCATGCAGAAATTATGCAAATTAGATGAACTTTGATTTATTCAGTGCTACTTATACACAGTAAGTGCACATGTCAATACAGCTCGGGATAGAGGCTGTATTTATGAACCGATCTTCACGAAACTTCTTGGGTACCTTTGTTATCACCTTGGGACAGGAACGAGTGTTTTGGGGTGCCTTTGTTATCACTGTGCTATGAGAGCAAATATTTTTGGGTTCAGTCAGACCCACTCTGGGACTCAAAGATTTCTTTTCTAGTTTAGCATCTAACTGTCGCCCACCTTTACAATACTTTACCTATACATTTGTTACAGGCTGTGGTCAGCATTTATGTACAGACCATTGCAATACTTTAATGTACCTTTGTTATCAGGTCATTACCTAGATGTTTGTCATTGCTGTGTCACATACTATACATGTACATATACAAGTTGAGCTACAGTGTCATTGACACTTTCATTTTCATTTTTTGTCTCAAAAAACATATTTTGTGACCCTTCATCTCATTGAGCTCATTCCAATGAAGGGTCATAAGCTGTTTTTGATCCAAAAAATGAAAAAATTTAATTCAGGAATTTTATTTGCAAGTTTCGTCTGGCTTTTTGTGTTAGGTAAAGTGTTGAAGTCACATACTATACATGTACATGTCTTACACAAGTTGAGCTACAGTGTCATTGACACTTTCATTAAATTTAAAAATCTAAAATAGACTTTTTTTTGTTCCTCATTTTTTATTTTTGATGCAGAAATCCCACAATTGAGCTGGTCAACTAAAAATACAATATTGACAATTATTGTTCGATCAGGTAGCAAAAAAACTAGGTTCAAAGGATAAATGTAGGTACCTCATCACTGGCACAGTTGTGTAATTTACCTGATTTGATAGCAGTCAAATCGGTCAACTTTCAAACACACAATTTCTAATATGAAAATACTACTGCCAGTTTTAACAGTTCTTGTAGTTATAGACATGTGTTATGGCAATACACATGTGCATTGCCTTTTTTTCGAATCTTACCTATGGACACGGACACACATCGGCAAATATTTTTTCCACTTTTTTGTTTTGCAGTGAAATTAGGACACAGAAATGATGCTTATTAGAACCTTTAAAAATGCCAAACATGAAATTTGAGTAATATTATAACCTATATTTTTTCAAACATTGATAATGTAATAAAAATATTAGCAGTTACTTTTCCTAACATCATTTTCATTTTTAACCCTTAAGTCCTAAGATTAAAGTATTTATGGCCTTTTTCTGTTTACATAGTTATTGATGACTTGGCAGTGGTTCTACATCACTGCTGGCTGCCTATACAGGCAGCCAGCAGTGATGTAGAACCACTGCCAGGGAAAATTCAGTCTACACACAAGAGTAATAAAAAAGATTACACAAGGGAGCACCTGCTTCAATGCAATATAAAAGTGGCGGTTTGGGGCTATATGGGGGCTTAAGGGTTAATAGAACTTAATTGTTTTATGAGCTTTGTGTTACCGGACAAACAGCTGTATTTGTTCAGATTGGCCTACCGTCCAGGGTGGTCACAAAGGTGAATGCTGAGGTCAGGTTAAAAAATGGGACACTTTTGGTTACATCTTCCGAAATATACAATAAAACCTTTTCATTTTTGACAGGTTTATAAAAAATGAGTTTTCTAATATATATATGTGCAGTTTTTATGGCAGTTCCAGATCACTTTGTAAATATCGGTGGCTATGATTTCAATCCAACATATTTTGTGACAAATATTATGTGTGTATTTAGCCTTCTTGAAAAACAGAAACAATATAATAAAAATAGCCCACCTGCAGATGTCTGTATGGTAGGGATCTGCGAATCACAATTTTTTTTTAAATCGAATCTCGAAAGGAATCTTGTCTGATATCGATATCGAATTGAATCTTAAAAGAAAAGTTATTTCGTATTGCAGCAAATGGACGTTATGGAACACTGTGATGACCCTTACAGGGCTGACTGAGCATCTTAAACACCAACAAATAATTATTCTCTGTTGCACCATAGTGCAAAGTCTTCATTTTTGAAGGCTTAACTTGTTACTATTCACCACAATATATGACAACAACAACAACTGCTTCTGTCAACGTGAGCAAGACAGACTTGCAAAATTTCATCCTCTAGGCATCAGTCAATGATGTACCTTCGATTCGGCATATGGAAAAGTTTTATATCCTGAGATGAGATAGCGTGTGTGTTGTGCACTGCTGCTTCTGTTCTTCATTATATCCAGCCTTCCATCCGTATTTGTATTAAAAGTATGATAGGGCTGTACATTTTATCAACATCAATACCACAATTGATGTTGCTAGAGAATGTTCGTTTATATCGGAATTGCTCCTGAAAGGAGATCAAACCTGTCACCTCTGGCATGAAAGACCAGAACATAAATCTACTCGGTCACCGCATCTCTCTCTCTCTTACTCCAGTCTTTTTGTATGGGTATGAAGTGACTCCATGCATAGCATTTCTTCTCAACCTACTCACAGTTGTTTACAATTGGCTGTAATGTAAGTGCAAGCCCCACTTCAGAACTTACTCAAGCTAATAAACTATTCCAAACGAGTTGCAAAAGTGCAAAAGCACGAAAAAAAAGACCGAAAAAGGGTCGAGCGAGACCAACGCTCGACATTACAGGTACTCTCTCTGCACACCTCTTGCATTTACCGAGCACATGCGCAACAACTGTGACGTCAATTCCTTTTTTTCCGCCATCGTGCATGGTCAGAATTTTTATGACTTGTGCTGCTCAGCTTGTTTTCTTCGAGATCAATTTGAATTTTTCACTAGGATTATTGTTATTTGTGCATTCTAGGATTGTATCCTTTACTCAGGCTCAAAATTGATTGTGTTTTTATTTATATTTATGCTCATTTTCGCTTATGTTCTCTTTACATATCTTGCCTTTTCCATTCGCGCAAATGCGACCCGTGTTGATTGGTTTTCCACCGGTGGGAAGCTTGATTCTTTGGAATTTTGGTGGGGATTTTTCCCACTAGAAATTCTTCTGTCATCTTTTTGGACAATGCCCAAAACTATTCCTTGACCTTCATGTATGCAGGTGAAACATGTAGATGATGTTCACAGTACTTGTGTCACTTACAACAATTGTTCTCAGGCCCATCCCTGTGGTGTTTGTGGGGTTTGGTCTTCCAAGTTCTGGGCTTCCGTTAACAAAGTGGTTCTAACCAGAGCTAGAACCCTTCGTTGTCGGGGCAAAGGTAGCCGTTCCTCTTCGGATATTTCTGAGAGTGCACATGGCGACTCTGTCATGCAAGATGTTGGGCAGCCTATTTAGGTAGCAAGTTCCTCCGCATTTGTTGGCAGTGCTCGTGAAGGGATGCCTGAATTCGGGACTGCGGTCTCTCTTCCTTTGGCTCCGTCAGTCACCCTTGAGCCAACTGTTTTCTTTGAGAGTTTTTCCGAGGTCAGCTTGGTCACTCTCTCCGGTTTGCCACCTGCATCATCGGTAGTTGCTGAGGAAATTGTTCATGCTGCTCCTATCTTGCATGATAGTGCTTCTGCCATCTCTTCCAAGGATGGTTTACATTTTCGGGGGCATAAGTCACATGGCTCCCAGTCTTCCTTGGTTTCTCAGTGAAGCTGTACAGGTTTGCTGGCTGCTCCGTCTCATCTGGCTAGGTTTGCTCCAGGTCGGTTGGGATGCTCGGTTGCTTCAGCAGCATTTCCTTGTTCCTTGAGGGAATCGTTTGTTGTTCAGCCTTCCCCTGCTGGTGAGCCGATTGGCAGGATTGGGCTGGGACATTGGCATCCAGGGCCTGCTGTTCGGCAGAGGCCAGTGATGGCTCCTGTTAGCTGTTACTCTTGAGACCTTCCTCTGGTGATTTCTCACTGTGTACCAAATCTGGCTGTCGATCGATGCTTGTCGTCAGTCTCAGAGGATGGGCGGTTGGGGCCTTCTGTCAAGCAGAGGCCAATGGCAAGTTCCTGTCATTCTTGGGGCAATTCTCATCGTGGCCCAAGTCCAGCTACCAATCGACGTATGCCGTCGGTCTCTCTGGAGGATTTGCAGGAGGGGCCTTCTGGTTTGCAGAGCTCAGTGAATGCCCCTGGGCGTCACTCTTGGGACTGTCCTCCGGTGTCATCTCACCGTCTCCCTACTCTGTCTGCTGATCGACGTTCGTCGTCGGTCCCTTCTGAGGATTTGGGTTCTTTTTCTAGAAGGGTCCATTGGGAAGACACTCCTTCGGGCACGGCTGCTCCGACGGATTCTCAGGGTGAGCTGAGGCTGGCCATGCTGGCGCACACCCAGTCGCTTTCAAGCAACCCTCAAGTTGGCTTCCTTGTGCCTCCTGAGACGCAACCTCCTTTGGTCGGTCGCAGAGATTCCTCGTCTGGCCCTTTGGATGCTGTTCAGCATTCACAGAAGGTTTCCACTGGTCAGCCCGAGTTGGGCTAGGTCTCCTCTGCGACAGAGAATGACAATTTGCTTGAAGGCAACGCGCCCCCCCCCCCCCCCCCCCCTCGTCAGTCTTGGGGCAGGCTTTAGATTTTGTCTTTGGCTTATTGCCAGACATTCAGCCTTCAGGCCAGCCTTCAGTGACCGTCCGGCTATGGTCCTCTGTGGAGCGCTGCAACCCTGTCAAGCCTTCTAGCTCCGGGTTTTGTGCCCTCTGCAACGGCTCCGGTTGTTGAGTCCTTCCAGGGCCTGCATGCCAAAATGCTTTCCAAGGCCCTGAAGGGTTCTTTCTTTTCACGATCTGATGCTTTTCTGCCTCCATCACGGTTTCGTGTCTACGAATTCGTCTGTCCACCAGTCTTCCAAGGGATGACTACTGTGGACGAGAATTCTTTCCTCGGGTTGACTAAGCCTAAGTCGGCAGTTCTCCCAATGTCGGTAGTTCTCCCAATGTCGGTAGTTGAATCTATGGTGGGCCTGTCCCAAGTGATGCTGGGCATGTTGTCTCTCGCGGACCACGTCGTCGCTGCCCTTGCTTCCTATTTTCCGCCAGGGGAGTTTGATGATGCTCAGACACCTTTGCGTGTTTTGTCGCAGGCTCTTATGAACCTGACACACGCTCACGCCTGCAACATGGCTAATTTGGAGCGTGCATGCCGGGATGCAGTGTTGGACACTTCTCCATTCCTTCCTTCTGAACAGCGTGCTGTTCTGTAGTCTGCCTCTTTGGTTGGACCTCAGCTGTTCCATGGTTCCATGGGAGCTGTCCGTTGTGAGGCTCATCGTCATTTGAAGGACCAGCTTTTGGTGCGGCAGCTGGACCAACCTGCTGCTGCAGGTGGTCGTCGTTCCAGGCCCGCCAAGCACCCAGCTACGTCGGCCACGCCTTTGGCTCTGTCTGCTCCTTCTGCTGAAAAGAAATGCTGACGTGGTCGGTCAAGCTTGCTGGCAGCCCCAAGGAGGAAAGTCTCAGGACTCTGTTGCTTCCCGAGGGGGTGGTTTATCTTTTTGGGGGCCTCATCGAGGCCACGAATGAAGGTCCTCACCACGGTTCTCCTTCAGTCGGAGGAAGGCTGTCGCTGTTTTTCGACCATTGGACAGAGATAACGTCGGACCCTTGGGTCCTTGACGTCATCCAATCAGGTCTGCGACTGTTCTGTCGGCACCCCTGTTTATCTCGGGTGCCCCTCCCGACTCAGGTCTCTTCCGATCCTCCAGTGCCGAGACCTGGTGCAGAAGATCAACAATCTTCTCTCCAAAGGGGCGATCGAGGTGGTCAGGAACACCCTTTCTCCGGGGTTCTACTCGAGACTTATCTTGGTGCTGAAGAAAAACAGCCAGTTTCATCCTGTCATCGATCTGAGTATCCTGAACGAGTCCATCATAGCACCTCTTTTCAGCATGGAGACTTTCAGGTCGGTTTGACAGTCGATTCATCAGGGCGATTTTGCAGCCAGTATCGACCTGAAGGATGTCTATTTCCATGTACCCATTCACCTGGCGTTACAGAAATACCTTTGGTTCTCGTTTCGGGATCGTGTCTTTCAATTCAAAGCTCTCCCATTCGGTTTGAACCTGGCTTCATGGGCCTTCACCGTACTCAGTCGGCTGTGACTTCATCAGCCTACCTGGACAACATCCTCCAATGGCCCCACAATGCTGCAGTCCTAGAGTCCGACCGTTGCTTGGCCTGCTGGCGTCGGTGGGTTTCAGAGTCAATTGCGAGAAGTCGGATCTCCTTCCTTCTCAGGAATTTCGTCATTTGGGAATGGATTTCGACACTTTTCACAATGTGGTGTCGGTTCCCAATGCTCAGGTGGTGATCCTTTCCGCCTGGACTCGGAACCTGCTCTGATCCTCCTCGGTCGCGGCCAGGACTTTACTTCGGATGCTGGGACATTGCGGTTCGATGACAGATCTCATTCCGCTGGGTCTCTTGTTTGTCCGACCTCTCCAACACTTCCTGTTGGATCATTGGCATCTGAATGTGGATCCTCTTTACCTGGAACTTCCTATTCCTCGGTCCTTGCTTTGTCACCTCGACCCTTGGGCCGATGTTCCCTGGTTGACTCAGGGCGTCTTGTTGGATCTTCCTTCGGCTGATCGCATCCTTACTGCGGATTCCAGCAATCGGGGGTGAGGTGCGACATTGGATCCTCTTGGTCTGTCAACTCACGGCGAGTGGGACAGCGAGCAGATGGCCCTTCATATCAACCAGAAGGATCTCCTTTCCCTTTGTTGAGTTTTCAGCAATGGATCTCTCACATGTAGGACCACACAGTCCTGCTTCTTTTGGACAATTCGGCAATGGTGACCTACATACGGAATCAAGGTGACACACATTCGATTCCCATGTATCGGCTATCTCGGGATCTTCTTCTGTTAGCGAGGGGATGTAAACGTTCGGGTGGCCATTCGGCACATTCCCGGATGTCTCAGCGTCCTAGCAGACTCCCTGTCCTGACGGGACAGTGTCCTTTCCACTGAATGGATGCTGCATCGGTTGGTGTTTCAGGCGATCTGCGGGCAGTGGGGTCGTCCTCTTGTCGCCCTTTTTGCCACTGGCTGGAATCATCAGGTTGAGACCTTTGTCTCCCCTTGTCCGGTTCCACTAGCCATTGCGGTAGACGCTCTATTTCTGGACTGGAAAGGTTGGATCGGCTATGCCTTCCCTCCTGCACCGATTCTTCCTCAGGTGTTGGCGAAGATTCGAGCTTGCATTTGCAGGGTCATTCTGATCGCACCCCCGTCTCCACAGATGGTGTGGATCAGTCAGCTGTGGCCTCTGTTGGCAGATCGGACAATTCATCTACCTCCACGCCACGATCTTCTTTCCCAGGGTTGGCCCAGGAAGTATCACAACAACCTGGCGAGCCTGTCCCTTCACGCCTGTCTTTTATCAGGTCCTGTCTCTGACGTAGAGGTTTTTTGAGATGAACAGTGGAGTGCATTTCTGCATCTCGGCGACATTCCACTGGCATGACTTATGCTGCTAAGTGCAAAGTTTTCTGCAGTTGGGGTACAGCTCAACATGTGGATTACTGTAATCCATCAATCGCTCAGATTGCAGATTTTCTGGTATACCTTTTTGACTCCAAGGGCCTCCTGCCTGTTACTATTAGGGGCTATCGGTCTATGCTGTCAGAAACTTTCTCTTATGTGGGAAAGCGGTGCATCGGTCGTAATCTCTTTCTTTCTAAACTGATTCGGCACTTTTCTCTGAAGAGGCCTTGAGTTTTGCGTCTTACACCCAAATGGAACTTGGCATGGGTGTTACATTGTTTGGAGGGGGCGCTGTTCGACAAGCCTTTATCTGAGACCGATATGCAATTTCTCACATATAACACTGCTTTCCTTCTAGAGTTTGCTTTGGCCAGAAATGTCGGTGAGCTTCATGCACTTTCTGTTGATTTAGCTTTCTTCAGAAATAAGGCTAACAGTGTTACCTTCACTACTGATTGCTCTTTTCTGGCCAAGAATCAACTTCCTGATTTGGTGCCTCCTCCCATCTGCATTCAGGCTCTCCCTGCTGTCAATGGCCGGAAGCCTCTTCTTTATCCTGTTCGTACGATCAAAACTTATATTAATCGCACATAGTTCATTCGTAGGGGTCAAAAGAGATTCTTTCTGTCTCTCATTCCTGGGAGGCAGTCTATCTCTTCCCATTATATTTCCAGATGGATATGTCTCGCAATCAAGCTAGTTTATTCCTGTTTGTCTGCTTCGTATCTTGTTTTGAACCAATTTAATGCTCATGAGGTTCATGCCATTCTACTTCCTGAGCGTTCTTCAATTCTGTTTCGCTCAGGGACGTTATGAATGCGGCTTACTGGAGGAATGCTTCTACTTTCTCCTTCTTTTATCTCTGCCACCTACAGCGGCAATCTGAGGACCTTTTTTCTTTAGGCCCTCTCGTTTCTGCTCAGGCTGTTGTGCACCCTCGTTAAATATATTTTTTCAGGTTTGTGCATTTTTCAGCCTAACAACCTTGTTCTTTTCACATGCTTCATTCTTTCTTCTTTTACAGGTTTCGCTGTCATTCTCTGCCCTCCTTGCATTTCTTTCTGCTGTGCTTGTTGGTATTGGTTATATGATTCACCTCCTATCGTTTATTCAGCCAATTGTAAACAATTGTGAGTAGGTTGAGAAGAAATTAAAATTTTTTAGTAAATTTTGTTTCTTAACCCTCTGCTTACTGATGTCAAAACGGAAAAGTTTTCAGCAGCAAATATTTCCCATAATGCAGTTTGATATTTAACCAAATATACCTTATTTGACAGAGCTCGATGAGCTCTGTCAAACAAGCTATAATTGGTTAAATTCATATTTAAACAAGAGAAAAACAAGGTGATTTGAGAAAGTTTTGTTGCTCTACCTGAGTGCTAGGGGTTAACATACCTATCACAATTGTTTACCGGAGGCCCACCCTCCTTGGGGTTATCTTTGATATTGTTGCCTCCCCACTAAATCACAAACTTTTCGTTGGTGGAAATTCGGAATTGACATCACGGTTGTTGCACATGTGCTCGGTAAATGTAAGAGGTGTGCAGAGAGATTAGCTGTAATTTCAAGCGCCGGTCTTGCTCGACCCTTTTTCGATCTTTTTTTCGTGCTTTTGCACTCTTCCACTTTTCCAACTTGGTTGGAAAAGTTTATTAGCTTGAGTTAGTTCCGAAGTAGGGCTTGCACTTACATTACAGCCAATTGTAAACAATCGTAGTTGGTATGTTAAGAAACAAAATTTACTAAAAAAATTTTAATTTCAGTAGAAAATGGAAAATGAACGAAAAAACCCGACACCCTATTAGTCAGTCATGCCTGGTGACGGTCTTTGTAATGCATCACTTTGTTAATAATGTTGATTAAGGTCAATGGCACTGCCTGACTTTTCATTTTGAGTCTATTTTCACTGATGGAATTGTATAGTTTGCAGTGTTACTATCGCCACAAAAATGCACTATTAGTCATATAAAACTGGATATTCTGAACTCTTTCCAAACTGAAGATCATTATTCATTGATAGGTAGGTTTGAGAAATTAACTGCACATCGTGCATGGCTCGTGGACATTCTAAAATCTATAGTCTATACTACTAACCTAATAATTAAACATTGTCAATTACTCAATGAAATATGAATTGAGCCTAAACTGAAACTTATCGGTAAATGTATTTTACTTGAAGTATGACTAAAATTGTGAAGACAAAAAACTACAAAGCCATAGACTTGACAAGCCCAAACTGTTAAAACCAATATCTTTGAAAATGACTTTGACAAAACAGTAAACTTTATAAATAGCATCTAATTTCAGTACACTGAAATGTAAATGCTCCTTCAATCTTAAAAAAATCTATACGTTACAAACAATTGGGGGGAGGGGGGTGCAGTTGTCTTGGTTGAGAATTGAGCTGGGCCAGTTGTCCTGTCTTCCAAAATGGACTGGGGCAATTAGTTATACTGTCTGCCAATTTAACTGATTGGGCTGAGGGGAGGAGGTATTTGTCCAGTTGTGCATTTTCTGACTGGGGTTGTTGCCTTGCATAAGATGGGAAAATGTTTGTACGCCCTTATATCTTGCTATAAAAAATGAAGGACCAAATAATTTTGTGCAAGAGATGGTGTATGGGAGACAGAGAGGGAGAGGGGTCAAGAAAGACTATGTTTTAAAACAAAACTTCACACCACTAAAAACTGAGAGCAAACTCACCCACTCCACCTCCATTATCAAAACAGAAAACCATATGCTACAATACAACTACTTTCAGTTAGCTATCACCTTCCTTTTTATGAAGCCATACTATACCTCTTAATATCTTCGGAAGAGATGTTGGGGGAGAGTAGTCTGAATACCTTTGCCATATATTTGATCACAAATTTTAATAGTTGGAAATATAGAGGCCTTCAAAACACAAAATACTGGAAATTCCATAATCCAAAGGAGCAAAATCTTTGGCAGCACAAGACTTTTTAGATTTCAATTTTGTTTGAATATTGAGATTTTTTAACGCCATTCAAAACAATATGGACTAGAGTTGGGATTGTGAACTTCAAATCAAATAATGTCAGTAGTCAGAAAATAACAGGCAAAAGCAGTATGAACTCAACAAAAAACTTAAAATTCTGAATACCAGTCAGGAAAAATTTCCCTAAGCAGGAGGAGTGTGAAATAAACTTTTCTCAGTTTGGATATTCATTGACCGCCAAAAGGCATGCAGTTGGAATTATGGAGATGGAACCTCCCCGACTATATTCAAAATTGTTTGGCTCCATCCATAATCTATATTCTCTGAGAGAGTCGAATGGGTAAATTATTGTCAAAGGCAGGTATATTTTGTATGTTAACCCTTTACCTAACACGAAAAGCAGACGACACTTGCAAAAAAATTTCTTGAGTGACTTATTTTTTTCATTTTTTGTCTCAAAAACATAGGTTATGACCCCTCGTTGGAACGAGCTCGTTCCAACGAGGGGTCATAACCTATGTTTTTGAGACAAAAAAGTGAAAAAATACTGAAAATTAATTGGCGATATTTGAGAATAGCGCTGGCCGGTTTTGGCCGTTATGTTGGGTAAAGGGTTAAGAGAGAGAGAGAGGGACTTTCATTTTTTTTTCTTTAAACGTTGCCCATATCACTGTTGATGAATAGCACAGACAGTGATCCACAACTGACGGAACTGGGTGCCTTCAAATGGGAGTTTTGTACAGTTGTTACATGTAATTAGAATACAATAACCTTGCAAGTTTGTAGGTACAAAGTTATTGTTCATATCAAAAAATATATCAAATATATCTGATTAGTTTATGCTTCTTAAGCTTCGTTACCAAAATATAAATGAATTTGCGATTACATGCTTTTTTGTTGCTGAAGATGTTTTTCATTTTGCAAGTCGCATTATTCATGTGCAAAATTATTTAATGTTTGCAAATTTTTGTGGATGGATGTGGAGGATTTTATTGGCATTCGATACCAGGGCACGGAATTTCATTAAGTTTTTTGTTCAGCCCATTGTAGCTTGGTTAACCTATTTATTGTTCATCCACCAACAACATGGTCAACTGCAAGTTATAAGTGACGCTGCACATTAAAAATTGAATTTTATGAGTTAAAATTAAAATACCGGTACATGTATCAAACTTTGGATACCGGTATGTATGGAGGGTACCCCAACTCACCTGATGACGTTTATTTGGTGTTTTTTTGTATCAGTAGTTTACTTGCTGTCTCCTTTGTCCCTTCTTGTGAAAAAGTGAGACCGCAAGACTGAAATCATGCAATACCTTACAAGCAAAATTTTACATGTTCAAGTTCAAATGTAGGTACCAACCTTTGGATGTATATTCACTATACGGAATATCACCAGATAGCATTCGTTTGGGGACTCTTACACACATACTTTGCCTGTGGTCTCTTGCACTCACATTTTCTATATACGGTCTCATTTTAATATGACATGATAAAAAAGGTGATGTGTAAAATGTTACGCTTTCTGCACTTCCGCTTGACTATGTTTTTTTTTTTTGTTGTTGTTGTTTAAAATGTCTTGAAATTTCTCAAGTAATTTTATTTAAAAGTGAAAATTGTCCCATAGAGGCATGTTTGGGGGAGGTCAGTTGGATGAATTTTTTTTTACCTTTGAATTGAATTTTGAATGATTTCGAGTCATTTTATGCGAAAAAAAATCACCCTATGGTGGGGACAATGTGGGATTTTGGTGTGGTCCCCATTGGGTGAGAGATATTGTTAATCCAGGTATAGCCCCATCCCTTGACTTGGGGCTATATATGTATGTGCCATATAATCTGTTCTGAAGGATCAATAGTCCAAACAGGACTAGGCAACACTATCCCTATTAAGGCTTTTGAGAACTGACCCTTCTTGGATTGTGATGTGTTTAAGAAAGAGGGGGCTTTTGGGATGACATACTGTACTGAATGATAAAATGTTTATTTTCTTCTGTAGATTATGGATTCCTCATTCAACCCAAACGAAGAAATAGAAGCAAATATTCGGAGCCTGCTGAGGGATTCTCCAAGGAACAGACATGGTCCATCTCCCAGTAGAAACAACCACCATAGTAGGATTATAAACAACTCAAATACTATTTTTCCTGCAGACCGACAGTATGTAGATCCTAGAATTGCTCCACGGTACCCCAGAACTGGTCAAATTGTGACTGACCCAAGATACAATTTTCCCAACACATCTTCAAATGACACTGCAAGATATGGTAGTCCCTATGGTAGTGTAATCAAACCTTTGATGGCCTGTGGTGGAAACTACAGTTACCCTCACCACCAAACCACTAATTTTCATGAGAATAGTGGTGGTCTTAACAGTGGTCATCCTGGTAACAGTCCTCAGAGAATTATTCAGAATCAAGGAAGGAATAAGGGAAGCCATATGAAGAACAGTCCACAAAAGATGCGATGTGATCAACAAGTAACTCCGAGAAATTCCACTGGTAACGATGGTTCAAAGAAAAAGAATTCACAAGGTGACTTAATATTTTCAACCCCTATTGTTTGACAAATATTAAAAGAATTTCCCACCATCATCTTTCTATGGCACAGCCTGTATGTCCAGTGTCTTTGCCATGATTTCCAGTGAAGTTGTGCCTGCCTTGACAAGAAGCCACTGCTTTAATGGTGCCGCAGTCAACTGGAATGCATCCTCATGATTGAATATTGCCGCAAGCACCTGTTTGGGCTCACAAAATTTGTTCAAGACTACAGGTCGTATTTATTAAGGGATTTCATTGTACCTTTGTAGGATGACTCAGTGTAATGCCTAGATGAGGACATCCCCCTTTGGTTGTGATGGGTCATCCATGATGGCTACACAGGCCCAAATCCCCAAAAACCTTTAGCACAGTCTACAGACCATATTTCTGAAGGGATTTCATTGTAACTTGATAGGATGACTCGTTTTGGAATAATTTCACTGACACTTGGTAACTTGGTTGACATACATTAACTGTGAGGGCTACATTAACCCATCCCTCAATTCTTTAGTACAGTCCACACCTCAGATTATTTTTATTGAAAACATAGCATACAGGGAACAGAAATTAACATATTCTAAATTATCAAAATTCTTGTCGTATTTCATAATCCTTTCTTAAATATTGAACATTATCCTCTTCTTCAAACACAGTCAAGTTAAGCTATAGTGTCATTGACACTTTCTTTATTATATGCTATGTGCCATTTTACTGCACAATATTCAACCCAATTAAACTGTTCACAGTTTCAAGGCAATAACAAAGATCTGCTGATCGTTCCTTCAAGGCAACGTTCAAGGCAATCTCAAGTAGTGAATTGTGTGGACCTGAAAGTATTATTTTTCATTCACACAGGTGCTCATGAAAAATAAAACTTTCAGGTCCACACACATGAGATAACTAGATTTTAGCGACACTTCAAACAAGATTTAGTAGAATAAACACTCATTTTAAAACCAAAATATTGAAAAAATGAGCAAATTCCTGTTAACTCAATACTCTTGTGAATGAATATTTCTCACAGAGACAAATTGACTATTCAATTAACAGGGTTCCACTGTATTTAATCAAGAGAATATCTTTTGAATCTAAATTCTATTTTTAGGTATTCTCATCTTTTCCTTTCTCATTTCAGATGTTAATAATACACTAGCTTTGTTTGATGATACAAAAGTAAAAGAACTGGAAAAAGAAAGAATATTTCTTCTCAGGAAAGTAAGCTTTTTTTCCAAGATGTTAGATTAAAGTAAAATGTACAGAGTGTTTTGGCATCCTCAGTTTTTCAACACTGGAAAAGGTTTTTTCAAGAAAGAGCATATCATCACCTTTTCATTAAAACCTTGTTAGTCATTCTTTGTTAAAAGTAGACTACAAGGTTTTGATCGAGGGTGGCAATATGTGAATTGATTTGTCAGTATTTTTGATGAAGCAATTTTATAATTCTTACACTTAATTCTCTTTCACCGACAAAAGAATGTTATAAAACATCAAGTATAAAAGTAAACTTTTATTGTGACCAGTGTCTTTCCATCTTATTCCAAATATACATTATGAAAGATTTGTTTGAGCATCATGCCAATGCAATACAAGGCTTCTTTTCTTCTACAGGGTCTGAATCTGGGCTCCTTTTCCCAGTCTCCCCTCCCCCCCCCCACCCCCCCCCCCCCCAACCCCCAAATATTTCATGCACAATTGGTGTCTTGATCTGGGTGGTCGTAAGGTCTCAAAAAACCCACTGTGCATTCAAATTTGCTTACCTAACAAAGCTAAGAAAGTGTCTGAATTTAAAGGCAAAAGACAAGTTCTTCTTTAATATAAGGTAGTTTAATAGAAACTGCAGAAGGCAGGGTGAACATAATTCCATGTAACTCTTTGTTCTTAGAATTACTTGTTATATACATGCAGTTGCTTAGTTGGGTATCAGTTTTACAGTTTTTTTATGGTCTCTGTTCAATTCAGATGTAAAATTTCTTAGTCTTTGGATGTTTCTTCTCCACCAAAACAAATTCCCAATTGGAGCCCCATGACACAAATTTTCTCAATGACATGGGCCCTGGACTCTTTCCCAAAGAGTGCAGACGAATCCCTGTATTTGTAAAATAACATGTTGCACCAGGAAGTCTATGAGCCAAAAACAATAAATATTTTGTTCTAATTACAGAAAATATGGTTGGTAAGTGGGCATTCAATTTTCAGTTGAGTTGAGTAACCTTGTCATGGAATGGGAATCCTATATTCATTTATGTCAGCTAAAATCAAAGAAATAACAACAAACAACAAATCAAAAAAACAATGTCAAGGGAAAAAAATGGAAACAAGACAACAGGCAAAGAAAAATGGCCCAAAGTCAGTAACAGATTTTAAAGCTACCAGATGTAAAGCAAGCTCTTCAAACGAAGAAAAATCGATACATCAGATGGAAGATGCATGACCCAAAATGACCTAACACCCCTGGGGTGAGGATGTAACCATGTGGATTTTGATAATAAGCCAAAAAGCTTTGGAGTTTTAACAGGAGGGCTACAAGGAGGGATAGGGAAGGAACACTTAACAAACAGTGGATAAATCATTTGCAAGAATGATGATGTCGGGCGCATGTCCCGAAATTTGGAAAAATGAAATAATTTTTATAATTATTATAAAGTTACAGCCCTGAATGTTTCTAACCACTGTTGTTCACTTCCACCATCCATTTATACCCTTGGATCCACCAATTTTACCATTGATTTGTGTCTGGCATCCTCAAAAAAGGAGATTTAAAAGCACAGATGTCAGTTCGTTGTTGCTGACTTTAGGGCCAAACAAAGAATGATGGCTTGTGCCAATTTTGGTACCTTCCTGGATACTGCGCATGTGCAGATCAAAAAGTATGGAGGACCATCTAGGACTTGATTTTTTTGGTTTTGCATGCAAATTTTGAGGATTGGGGGGCAAAATTTGAGTTTGGCCCTGGATTAATTTGAATTAGCACCAGCTAGTCTGGGCCATTGGTAAGTATAAAAAATATACAAATTACTTAAAATTTACCATTTTCAGCACTGCCCAACCAAGCTTGCAAAAAATTATTGTATGTGGAAAGAGATGAACCCTATTGATTTGAAGTTTGTAGGTGTAAAGACAAAGATTCCAGAACTGTTCCTATAAATGGAACTTTTTCAAACAATTGATTCCTGGTTAATAACTTTTGTTTTATGTTTTCACCAGATTTACAGCTTAGGTACGCTACGTAAAGGGAAGAATTCTATTGATTTTTAGCTTAACTTGACAAAGTCAAGATAGGCTATTGCCATCACGCGTGCGGAAGTCTGTCAGTCTGTTAGTCTGTGAGTCTATTCACATTTTCCTTTAGCACAGGCTACACCCCGTGTTCTTATCCGATCATCACGGAATTTCACATGCAGGTTTGGGGTTATGTCTAGATGAGAACATCCCCTTTTGGTCGTGATCAGTCAACCGTGATTGCTGCCTGAGCCCAAAACCCGAAAACCTTTAGCACAGTCTACAGGTCGGATTTATTAAGGGATTTCACATTTTCCTTTAGCACAGGCTACACCCCGTGTTCTTATCCGATCATCACGAAATTTCACATGCAGGTTTGGGGTCTTGTCTAGATGAGAACATCCCCTTTTGGTCATGATCAGTCAACCGTGATGGCTGCCTGAGTCCAAAACCCGAAAACCTTTAGCACAGTCTACAGGTCGTATTTATTAAGGGATTTCATTGTAACTTGGTAGGATGTTTCTGTATAATATCTAGATGAGAATATCCCTTTTTGGTCATGATCTGTCATCCATGATGGCTGCCCAGGCCCGAAACCCAAAAACTTCTAGCACAGTCTGCAGGTCATATTTAATATGGATGGATTTCATTTTAACTTGGTAGGATGACTCTGTATGATGTCTAGATGAGAACTGGCCAATTATCACAATTCTTGTCTTATTTCATAATCCTTTCATAAAAATTGAACATTATCCTTCACATCAAACATAACACACAGACAAGTTAAGCTACAGTGTCATTGACACTTTCATTCAGTCTGCTATCATTTGTTCATGGGTTATGGGATAATTTCTATAAATAGTATATGGGCAAAAATGGTTTCTAGGCAATGAGTTTTGTTCTATATAACATACAGGGTTGATATCCTTCCTCATGGATGGAAAATTTTTCAGGTTTGCCAACCAAAGTCAAGGTCACTGTTTCCAAAAATAGCGCTTCTGATTTCTGGGAGATAACATTATTTCTGTTTATCACATCTCAACCAAAATCCTAGAAAGTAATCATATATTGGAAAAAGTAGAATCCCATAGATTTTGGAGTTGGTAGAATGGTAGTTGCAAGGTCAAAGTCTATGAGACAGTTACTTACAACACAACTTTGTTGAAAAATTGTTTGCTGGGCAATAACTTTTTTTTTTTTTTTCAGATATTCACCATATTTTACTGAGTTGGTGCTCCTCACGTCCTCAAGGAGAAGGGAAAGATTCCTGTTGATTTTGCAGTCTGCTTAAGGTCAAGGGACTGTTTCTATAAATATATCTTGGTTAAGTAATTATTCCCGGGCAATAATGTCTTTGCATCAAGACAATTATGTCATTGTGGACGCCATAGTAGCCTGTACGTTTACAGTATTCTCTTCAGTTAGGCTCTGTCCGCTGTCTATTGGGATTACAACCAAAAAAGATACTGTGCTTTTCTGTTTGTTTTTCCTAGGTGGCATGGGCTTTAGTCTTTTTGTTACACCATAGTAGCCGAGATAAAATCTTGAGTGAGATTTTTCAGTATTATGCAGTGAATTTATTATCTCTTGGGACTGCGGTCTCTTTGGGAATTCAGGGCTGTTTATATAGCGGCTCTTCATTCCCTACCTTGCACGACGATAACTGTAAGTCTCCATTAAGTGAGCCTTCAGGGTCTCAACTTACACCGATATATCTCTCTTCACGTAGATGAAGACTTAGAAGCTATGGCTAGCGTTGTAAGTCTCCCTAGTGAGCTTCTAGGGCCTCAGTTATCAGTTTTTAATGGTCTTCACATACAGGAAGACCTTTAGCTGCTTCATCTAGGCTGAGTTAGTTGTCCTATCGGACATGATACCGTTTGTTAGAGGAGGTTATTCTCTTCAAACCGGTATGGTTTGGTGTGAGTTATTATGTAAATACGGTGTATTTGTTCATCACGTCCTTCTCTGCCCTTAGTGGCATTATGGAGTCGGTCAGACGTGAGGGAGCCTTGCGGTTCCTATACTATTTGATGACTAACACAAGAACGATTCAAGTAATGCGGGTGAGGGGGTTTGAATTTGAATCTCCCCCCCCCCCCCCCCCCCCCCCCCCCCCCATCTCCACCACCAATGTGTTAAGAGGCGATTACCAGACAGAGCGTTGTTTTCTTCCCTTAAGCCTCGTATGCATTAAGTATATACATGCATTTCATGATTTCTCGATTGGCAGCTGGGTCGTGTTCTATGGCAACCTCATGGGCACATACATTTTTCAGTTGGTTGGTTTCCTGTGGTTGTTCGTCTATATGTCATATACAAGCATATGATTCATCATCAATAAATTGCTAGCCTTTGGGTACCTGTAAGGCTGTGTAGTCAGTTAACTGGTATTCAGATGATTACATTCGGGATTTCAGTGCTCATATGCATAATAAATGCATTATTAGACTGACGCATTATTGTATGTTATGGACCTTAGAAACAATGAATTATTTCGGGGGCGGTCCGTGACAAGTCTGTTAATCACAGCTTGTTCCATTTCTAAATCTAGGTTTCTAATAATTTCGGTACTCACTCGATTACAGCTTGTCTTTACACTCTCATATATTTGCACATTTCTGGGAGCATAGATATCGGATAGAACACGTCTGGGAGTGTTATTTATTGGAATTTATTTTCCACCTGAATGGGGTCACCTGTGGGTTACCTCGGAAGTGTGTTTACTCTCCAGAGATCGTCCATTGTGATTCTATTGGACATGTGTATATTATATATTATATCACCAGTTTTCGACCTATCTACATATGCCGACTCCGGTATACGTTACAAGCGGGCGATATTAATTACCGGAATAGCTTCTGAAGTGGCGTTAAGCACTAATTTATTAATAATAATTAATATCTGGGTGCCTCTTCGACGAATATATTTTGTTACTTGGTACCGTTTTTACTGATTCCAGAGTGCTCCCCCTCTTTGTTTTTGAAGAAGATTCCTTCAAAAAGGGTGGGGGGGGGGGGATTTTTTTACCTATCCTCTTATTGATAAGTGTGTAACTTTGAGTGAAGCTGTTTTGTCTGTAGATTAGATCCTATGTTTTATTGTATATGGCTTATGTTTGTGGGGGATAACCTTTCATTCTCAAATACGCCATCCTAATTTTTGGAGCTTAGTCCGGACTAGCCTTATGTAACAAACCTGAGCCCCGCCCTCTCAATTTACACCGCAGCTAGCGCCTGGTATGGTTCTAATCGAAGGCAGCGCCTCCTATAGACCTCCAAAGAGAAATGCCGTGCTTTGCCCCCGATCAAAACAAGAGGGTCCCATAGAGGTTCACAGTTTGGAAAAAACTGGGGGTTAAGAAGCAGGTTCTCATTCCTAGTGGGGTTTCCAATTGGCAAACAACAAGAAAATAGATGATATTTAATATAAACAAACCATTTCCAACACTTTTCAGTACATTATTCTACTCCTTACTCAAGTGGGGGAACTTGCGTCTTTCTCTTTTATTTAAATTGGCCAATGGGCCATTCAAGAAAACTTCTTTACCAACAACCTTAAGGAGGTTTACCAAAACGAGTAGGGCTTGTTTACTTGTGTAAACAAGCACTACTCCACATTAAAGCTAACGCGTTACCTTCTGCCCAATACCAGCCGCGAATGCTCAACCAATGCACGAAACAATAATAAAGAAACTACTACCCTTACTCTATCTCCGTCGGGAGGAGAGGAACTACAAATAGTTTCAGTTCTATGTACTCAAATGAGTTCCATTACAAAACTCCATGCCCAAATCCTGTACAAAGTACATACTCAAGGGAGTACCACTACCAAATACCATGATTATCGCGACACAATCTTTAACTATTCAATCCAGAGCAGACATCTACGGAAGTGAGCTGGCCTGCATAAATCGGATCCCAATCATTAACTATTTATCCAGCACAGACCTCTAAGGAGGTGAGCTGGCCTACATATACCAGATCCCAATCCTAACCATGTTCAAGTTAAAACGCTTATAAAACTTAACAACTCCTCCTGTACTTCACAGGTGGGGAGGGGCAAAAGTCTCCCCCACCTACAACCCAAGTGTGTCCCCCACTAAAGTGATCCGTCCATAATGTACTAGTTACGTTCCAGGACTAGGACATAATCTCTACAATTCCACTATATGTTGCCAAAGATTGCCTAAGGCGGAGGGGGCAGTATCTCGGCCAGTCAAAACTAGGGTAGATTCGGACTACTCGACCCACCCGGTTGAGTCTGCCTCTGGCTGAGAAGTGTGCAGCCCCTCTAAGAAAATCTCAGTTGAATTGCACAAAAGAAAATCTCAGTTGAGTTGCACAATTCTCAAGCACAGAATATTCAAAAAGGCAAAAAAAAAATATAGTAAATTTGCCTATAGACTCAACAGATCCGCCGAGAGAGGAAATTCCAAAATCCTTCCCAAATTCCGACTAGCAAGACATCGAAGCAATAATAATTTTCCAAATAAATATAGCTAAATTTTACCTCAGCTGCCTTCTCAAAATCCCAAAGTCTATTCATAGCGAAACGATTTTATACATGTTGACGCATTCAAGCTATTCATTCTTCATGTAATTATCGCTATGAGAAAGGAAATCCGTGCAGCTAGTGATGTTTGAATTACCCATCTCCGAGAATTATGATTTAACTCTTCCTCAAAGGCAAGTTATAACATTTAACTCTTCCACGACCACTACCATCGGTCCCAAACTGCGGAACCAAGCAGAGACATTTTTTACCGACCCTACCACGGCTGGATCGTTTCACTTAAAAATTGGGAACTCGTTTCATCCAATTAGCATAGTCTTCATGCTAAGAATATGGAATTACTTGAATTTGGCTCCTTATTTATATGTCTTCTCTGTTACTGTGTAGAAAGACAGTCATGTATTTCCTTTTAAATTTAATTTCCTTTCACCTTGGATTACGAGCTTGGAACTATGTTGGTCTCCTAATTCTGAAGTCCTAGGCCCTCCACCTTTTTACAATTCAGCTAGTCTGAGCCATTGGTTTATAGTATAAAAATATCAATTATGATAAATTTAAAGTAATTTGTTTATTTTTTTATACTTACCAATGGCCCAGACGGGTATGGCCCTCCCATGAGTGGGCACTCATCCCTCCCTACTGAGTTATTATGTAGTACTCTTTTCTACAAAGAATGATGTTGGTGCCAATTCCGGTCACTTCCTGATGGCTGCGCATGCCGGAGAGTAAAAGTATGGAGGACCAGATAGGACTTTTAATTTTCGGTTTTGCAAGCAAATTTTGTGGATGGGAGGTTCAAAATTTGTGTTTGGCTCTCGGTAACTTTGAGTTTGCACCAGCTAGTCTGGGCCAATGGTAAGTATAAAAAAAATACAAATTACTTTAAATTTATCATTTTCTTGTTTTTGTATTTGCAGAGATCTCAAAAGTTTCCAAATGCCAAGTTTTTCTGCAGATTATGTGACTTCCATTGCTTTTCATATGAAGATACAAAGGAACATACTGAAACATCAGCACATGTTAGAAGAAAAGATGTATGTATTTTCTTTCACCATTTAACTTATGTGAGCTATTTTACATTGTTGTAAGAAACTTTTGCATCTTTTCTGGTCTGGTGAATTAGGGGACAAATTGTTAGTTTTCTGAGTCTTCTTTAACAGTTTGACATCTATATAGATTATCACTATTACAGGGTTTCCGCTAGACCGGCTGCGGGTCCATTGACTGGACCCATTCCCCCCATTGATCATACTATGATCAGTCAGAAAAGCTGGTGGTTAAAATGTCGAGTACAATGCTGTATCGTGACGACACTCAGGATCCTTTGTTTCCACGTAGTATAGGCATAATTATGTTGAATGCTATGCCTACTATTACTGGCGACAACCTGATACTTTATAACCCCCAGACGAGAAGGGGAAACAAAGTTCAAATCCTAAACATCGACTATAAAATTTTGGACTCAAATTGTGTTTGGCCCGAAATCACTGGCTTTTATTTCGAGCGATAAATGATGTAATTGCACGTGCATGACATCACACGTCCGCAAAAAATGAGGATTCGTGAATTTCCAGGATTCGTGGATTTTGTGTTGTTTTGGGTTTGTATTTTTATGAAACCTCCGACCAGATGTAGTATTGTGTGTCCCGTGGGAATTTAGAGATTTGTTGGAGGAAAAAAATCATATTTTCCACTTCAATTATTCCGCATTTTAGCGACCAGAATGCCCCCAGTGGCCACCAGAGAGCACCTAAAAATCAAAATTTTCTTGGGGGGGGGGGGGGGCAGAGGGGGGAGACCCCCCCTCCCCCTCTATACGCACGTGCCTTCAGCACGTGCGGCAGGCGTCTGAGTTTCACTTTCTTTAAACTACCAGACCCATAAATTTTCCCCTAGCGGAAACCCTGTATTAGGTGTATGGTTGGATGTTTCACATTCAAAGCCTTCAAAGAATCTATATGACGGATGAGTTGTCTGTACTGGTAGAGTATAACTCTATTAACCCTTTACCCAACGGAGACGATATCAAAATTTATTATTTTAAATATCATTTTTTAAATTTTTTTCAAAAAATTTCAACAAAACCATATCATGTGACCCCTCATTGGAGTGAGCTCGATGGGTTCGTTCCAAAGAATGGTCCCATGATATGGTTTTGTTGAAATTTTTCGAAAAATAATATTTTTTGAGCTGCTGAATTTACATATTATGCAGCTGATGCGGGCCATTCATTGGATAAAGGGCTAACTGATAGGTTCATCACTAGTTAAATCTCAATAAACAAAGAACACAGACCACTCATCACAACTCGGATGATGCCATTCATTCATGACATTTAATTTTGTGAGTGACAAATGCAAATGGCTGCACCCATGCATATATGGAACACATTAAAAAAGTTCAACCTTGTATCATTGACTTTTTAGGTAAACTCTCCAACAGTCATATTTTCTTCAATATTTATGAAAAATTGGCTGACTTGTCTGATAAATGGAAAAAGTATTGAAATTTTTATACGCCTGTTTGAAAAAAACCCAGTCGTTTTGTGTAAATGGGTTGTCTGTCAGTCCATCTGTTTTTTACCTGCGTCGCCAGCGGCAGAGCAGGTCAAGTAACCGCTCAACTCCGTCCATCAGTCCGTCATTCCGTCAGTCCATCAGTCCGTCCGATACACTTTTTCCGTCAAAGTTTTCTTGGCTTCTATGAAAGGGAATGTTTTTATATTTGGTCTGCTGCTTCATAATGATAAGTTGTATCGTGTATCTAATTTTCAGATCTGTTGCATGCAGCGACGCAGGTCCAGACCCTTTATTGGTCTTGGCTTGTTTTTGTCTGGAGATTTACTTGGCTGTTCAAGGGCCATTCCCGTCAAAACCTGTTATGCATGTTCACCACCATGGGAACCTGTGTATATACAATTATAGTTTTGGTGGTACTATTTTTGCCAGAGTTATGCCCTTTTTCGACGAATAATTTGCCCCATCAGTCTGAAATATGTCCAGAGATTTTCTTAGAGGTTTATAGACCAATTCTTTCGAAACTTGGCAGCATACATGTTCACCACCATGGAAACCTGTGCATGATCGATTGTAGTTCCATTGGGTCTATTTTTGCCAGAGTAAGGTCCCTTTGTGACATATAATAATTTGCCTCATTGGTCTGAATTTTGTCAGGAGATTTTCTTTAAGGTTTATAGAACAATTCTTTCGAAACTTGGTATGCATGTTCACCACTATGTAAACCTGTACATCTGTGATTATAGTTTTGGGTGGACTATTTGTGCCAGAGTTATGCCCCTTTTTTCGACTTAAAATTAAAATAATTTACCACATTGGTCAAATTTTGTCTGGAGATTTCCTTGGAGCTTTATAGACAAATTCTTTCAAAACTTGGTATGCATGATCATGCCATGGGAACCCTTGCACCTGTGATTATAGTTCTGGTCAGACTATTTTTAGCACACCAATGAAGTTGTGTGAGCTTATGTCATAGTCATCGGCATCAGCACTTGTGTTAAAGTCATTGTAACAGTCCACTTTGACTTTTCCACCTGTTACTATGCACCTCATACTGTTTCTATGGCTTACAATTACCCACGGACCCTTACCTAGTGATATTTTTTTTATTTTTAGATTGTTTTCGTTATGTTAGACTTTTTTGTAAGTATGGACTTGTTATCCCCGCATTTTAAAAAATGCGGGGATATTGTCATGATCTCCGTCCGTACGGCCGTACGTCCGGTTTTGTAATTCGAAACGCTGCAACTTTCTACAGTTGTTCGATAGGGTCTGTGCAACCCAAAAATACAACTTTTAAATTTTTGTGCCACCAGGTGGCTTCTGTGGAGCCACTTAAAAAATGCGTTATTTTTTCACTTTTTTGCTGAATAGTCCCAACCTATGTAATTCGGAGTTCTAAAATTACACTAGGGTGTTGCTAAATGATCTGTAGATATGTAGGAAGGTTTCAGATTTTTCGGGTGCCACGTGGCTGTGCCACCGTAGCCACTTTTGTGTTTTCTTAGACCGTTTCCGGCAAAAGGCTCGTAGGATATGTAATTCGAAATGCTAAATCCATGCTCAGATGTTGCAGTAGGGTCTATAGATGCGCACAAAGGTTTTGGATTTTTCGGGTGCCACGTGGCTGTGCCACCGTAGCCACTTTCATGTTTTCTTAGACCGTTTCCGGCAAAAGGCTCGTAGGATATGTAATTCGAAACGCTAAATCCATGCTCAGAAGTTGCAGTAGGGGCTATAGATGCGCAGGAAGGTTTTGGATTTTTCGGGTGCCACGTGGCTGTGCCACCGTAGCCACTTTTGTGTTTTCTTGAACCGTTTCCGGCGAAAGGCTCGTAGGGTAGGTAATTCGAAATGCTAAAACCATGCTCATATGTTGCAGTAGGGTCTATAGATGCACACGAAGGTTTCAGATTTTTTGTGTGCCACGTGGCTGTGCCACCGTAGCCACTTTCGTGTTTTTTTAGATCGTTTCCGGCGAAAGGCTCGTAGGGAATGTAATTCGAAATGCTAAAACCATGCTCATATCTTGCAGTAGGGACTATAGATGCGCACAAAGGTTTCGGATTTTTCGGGTGCCACGTGGCTGTGCCACCGTAGCCACTTTTGTGTTTTCTTAGACCGTTTCCGGCAAAAGGCTCGTAGGATATGTAATTCGAAATGCTAAATCTATGCTCAGATGTTGCAGTAGGGGCTATAGATGCGCAGGAAGGTTTTGGATTTTTTGAGTGCCACGTGGCTGTGCCACCGTAGCCACTTTTGTGTTTTCTTGAATCGTTTCCGGCGAAAGGCTCGTAGGGTATGTAATTCGAAATGCTAAAACCATGCTCATATGTTGCAGTAGGGTCTATAGATGCACACAAAGGTTTCAGATTTTTCGGGTGCCACGTGGCTGTGCCACCGTAGCCACTTTCGTGTTTTCTTAGATCCTTTCCGGCGAAAGGCTCGTAGGGAATGTAATTCGAAATGCTCAAACCATGCTCATACGTTGCAGTAGGGACTATAGATGTGCACAAAGGTTTCGGATTTTTCGGGTGCCATGTGGCTGTGCCACTTTAGCCACTTTTATGTTTTCTTAGACCGTTTCCGCCGAAAGTCTCGTAGGGTATGTAATTCGAAATGCTAAAACTATTCTCAGATGTTGCAGTATGGTCTATAGATGCGTACGAAGGTTTTGGATTTTTTGGGTGCCACGTGGCTGTGCCACCGTTGCCACTTTTGTGTTTTCTTAGACCTTTTCCGTCGAAAGGCTCCAAGGGTATGTAATTCGAAACGCCAAAACCATGCTCAAATGTTGCAGTGGGGTCTGTAGATGCGCACGAAGGTTTAAGATTTTTCAGCTGCCATGTGGCTGCGCCACCGTTGCCACTTTCATGTTTTCTTAGACCGTTTCCGGCAAAAGGCTCCTAGGGTATGTAATTCGAAATCCTAAAACCATGCTCAAATGTTGCAGTAGGGTCTGTAGATGCGCACAAAGGTTTCAGATTTTTCAGCGGCCATGTGGCTGTGCCACCGTTGCCACTTTCGTGTTTTCTTAGACCGTTTCCGGCAAAAGGCTTCTAGGGTATGTAATTTGAAATGCTAAAAGCTTGCTCAGATGTTGCAGTAGGGTCTGTAGATGCCCACGAAGGTTTTGGATTTTTTGGGTGCCACGTGACCATACCACCGTTGCCACTTTCCTGTTTTCTTAGACCGTTTCCGGCGAAAGGCTCCTAGGGTATGTAATTCGAAACGCTAAAACCATGCTCAAATGTTGCAGTAGGGTCTGTAGATGTGCACGAAGGTTTCGGATTTTTCAGGTGCCATGTGGCTGTGCCACTGTTGCCACTTTCATGTTTTCTTAGACCGTTTCTGACGAAAGGCTCCTAGAGTATGTAATTCTAAATGCTAAAAGCATATCTCAGATGTTGCAGTAGGGTCTGTAGATGCGCAGGAAGGCTTCGGATTTTTTGAGTGCCATGTGACTGTACCACTGTTGCCACTTTTGCATTTTCTTAGACCGTTTCCGGCAAAATGCTCCTAGGGTATGTAATTCTAAATGCTAAAACCATGGTTAAATGTTGCAATGGGGTCTGTAGATGCACTGGAAGGTTTCGGATTTTTCAGGTGCCTTGTGGCTGTGCCACCATTGCCACTTTCGTGTTTTCTTAGACCGTTTCCGCCGAAAGGCTCCTAGAGTATGTAATTCGAAACGCTAAAACCATGCTGAGATGTTGCAGTAGAGCCTGTAAATGCGCAGGAAGGTTTCAGATTTTTGGGGTGCTACGTGGCTGTGTCACCGTTGCCACTTTTGTGTTTTCTTAGACCATTTCCTGCGAAAGGCTCCTAGGGTATGTAATTCGAAATGCTAAACGCATGCTCAAATGTTGCAGTAGGGTCTGTAGATGCGTAGAAAGGTTTCAGAGTTTTCAGATGCCACGTGGCGGTGCCACCGTTTTGCTTTCATGTTTTCTTAGACCGTTTCTGGAAAAAAGCTCCTAGAGTATGTAATTTGAAATGCTAAAACTATGCTCAGATGTTGCAGTAGGGTCTGTAGATGTGCATGAAGGTTTCGGATTTTTGTGGTGCCACGTGGCTGTGCCACCGTTTCCACTTTCATGTTTTCTTAGACCGTTACCGGCGAAAGGCTCCCTGGGTACATGTATGTAATTCGAAACACTAAAGCCATGCTCAAATATTGCAGTGGAGTCTGTAGGTGCGCACAAAGCTGTGTCACCTGTGCCACTCAATATGATTTTGGTGTGTCATATAATACATTTCATCTTTGTATCAAGCATTCATACAAAGTCAAGGATGCAAATGCGGGGATACACTATAGTGTGCTTTGCACACAAGTGACACCATCTAGTTTTACTATTTGTCTGACTTGTTTTGCAATACATGTACATGAGTGGAGGCTACCACCAGTATGCTGTGGCTTTTATATTTCATATATGTGCTAAATGCATAAATAAATTGTTCTGACCTGTTTTGCTATGCATGTACATAACTGTACATTTTTTGTAGATTTGTAATAAGCCTAGATTTATTGCATGCCATGTGTTAGGTGACCTAATCGAGATGGACATGCCCCTCTTGTTTCATATATATGTTAAATGCATCAATATAAGACGACATTAACCTTTGACCGAACATTTTTTGCAAATTTTGGAGTTCTTTAATACAATGTTCGACTTTTTAGCTCACCAACAAAGTTGTGTGAGCTTATGTCATGACCTGAGGCACGTCGGCATCAACACTTGTGTTAAAATTATTGTAAGACCTATGATAATAATCATCTGACATGGACATTAGAGTTTTGAATTATTTCACGACTTCATTCCTCTGTAGTGTTGATGAACCATGACCATGAAAAAACGGTCGTATTATGGCATACCGCCATCTGTCTGTCCATCTGTCAGTCTGTCCATCCGTCTGTCCAAGCATTGTACAATAACTCAAAAACGCTTCGAGCAATTTTTGTGATTTTTAGGTGGAAAGTATATGTTGATGGAAGGAAGCTCCCTTTTGATTTGTGTCGCTGTCTGATTTGTCATTCCAGAGTTATGGGACTTTATTTGTCAAAATACAGGCAATACATGTATACTCATATTGTGTGCTTCCCTCTTGTAATTAAAAACGGGTGTACCATGCGCTCATGGCGGCGCAACTGTTTATTATTATAAGCTGTCTGTTTATAGAAAATGCTAGAGTCAAACCTCCAAACAAATTTTTTTCATATTTCTTGTCATATTTAATTCAGAAAATGCTTGCTGAGAAAAAATTGGAAGATTTACCTGAACCAACAGAGGATCACTTGATTGCCTTAGATAAAATTGTGAAAGAAATCTATGAAGCTCATGGACTGACAGAAGCTGAGTTGGCTGCAAGAGCAAATGTCACAAAAACATTGCAGCATCTAGTTCATAAAGAAATGCCAGGTAAAATTACTTATACCGCAATTCCTGTGTGTAAACAACATTGCACAATACAATACAGACATAGGAAAATGTGCTGCTTACAACATGCATGGACTCTGGGTTACACGTAAGAACATCATACTGTAGTGATCATCAGTGACTAGATTTAGGTTACTGTGGTAAACAAGCTCTATTTTATTGGTAAAATAGAACCCAGTAACCAATGCTTTATGTGAAAGTCCTCTAAAATGGGCAACATGGGTGTGAACGATTAATAAACTTGACTTTATTTCCTTGTTGCAAGGGTATAGGCTGTTGTCCATATGTTGGGTGGCCGTTGTGCAAGTAGGCATTGTGCAGAAATATGTGACCTTAAACACCAATAAATAAATGAATAAATTTCTTTTTCAACTTGGAATTAAATTTAAATTGATATTTGAAATTCTTGTGGGGATAACTCTTCCTACATTAATGAACCTATTTTGATGATGCTTTTCAAACATGACCACCACCAAATGACCATGCCTTATTATGCCCCCGACTTGAAAAGTCGAAGGGGTATCTGGTGGATACGTCCGTCCATGTGTTCGTCCTTCTGTACCAACATTTTCCCTTGTATCTCAGCCACTGCTACTCCGATTTGAATGATATTTGGTGTTGTGATAGAGCATCATTGGGGAACAATACCTGTATAGCATGAGTTTTCTTCCACATATTTTTTATTAGCTGCGACTAGCAGCTCTATAAGTGGCAATGTTGGTCTGTCTGTCGGTCTGTCTGTCAGTCGGTCGGTCTGTCTGTGACCAACGAGTTTCAAAACTCAATAACTTTTGAAATACTTGATGGAATGACTTTATATTTGGCATGTAAGTGTATCTTATTGATGTCTAGCCACTGTTCAAACCATGTGTTGTTCCAAATATTTTTCTTGGAGTTATGGCCCTTGATGAACTTAGAATTTTGTGAAATTGCACCACCCGTCTCAGCTACGGCGTCGATGTCGCAATTTTTTCTAGAGTTATAGCCCTTTTTCACTCTTTTGACTTGGACATTTTTTTGCGGTCGGGCCATTAGCAGCACCTTGTGATGCAGGCCTCTTGTTCCAAAATATTAAGGTTGTGATTATTCTAACCTAATTGTCTTCTCTTGAATTTGGACTTGATATAGAATTTTTGAAATCCCTGTTTTTGCAACTCCTGAATTGTTAACTGGTAGAGTGCTAAATTATTTTCACTTTCAAAATTTTTTCTCACTTTGCCTTGTTATGATTTGTGCCCATAGGCACTCAACCATCAATTGTTAAAAGGCAAATCCCTAACAACAAAATAATTTCACTTCAAAGATAATAATATGGAGCACATCCACAGAAAATGAAGCCTTTAAAATCATGTTCCTGCACTTAAGAATAAAACCCAAATATGGGCTTTCAGCATTCTACCAGTTAAGAGTGCTTGCAGTAAAACTTCCCAAACATTACCAATACAAAGTGAAAAGGTACATGTCCCCAGATTTCCAAACTCTTCGTTCAGAGATGCAAACGCAGCAAGGGTATTAACCTTCAGTGATAATTCTAGTGGAAAGTCATGGATTCTTTCCTTGTTGTATCAGCCTGGCTGACAATAAAGATTTGTTCATTATAAACTTAAAATATGATTTCAAATAGTTGTTTGCTGGTGAACAAGTTTTATTAATCCTTTACCCAACATAATGGCCAAAACCGGCCAGTGCTATTCACAAAAATCACCAGTTAATATTTTTATACTGTACCAATGACCCAGACTTAGCTGGTGCTAACTCTAACAAAACCAGGGCCAAACACAAATTTTGCCCCCCAATCCCCAAAATTTGCATCCAAAACCAAAAGAAATCATGTCCTATAGGACCTCCATACTACGCCCCCACTGCGCATGCGCAGTGTCAAGGACGTCCCGAAATTGGCGCCAATTATCATTCTCTGTTTGGCCCTTCATCAGTCAACATCTCACTGATCTTTGTGCTTGTAAATCTCAGTTTAAAGGATGCCAGACACGTAATTTTTGGAGAAATGGTGATTCTAAGGAGGATTTAAAAGGAGGAGAGGAAAAAGGAGTGACAAAAAATAATCAGGGCTGTACTTAAAATTTTTTATGAAATTATGTTAAGTTGCCTATTTTCGAGTCATGGGCCTCTTGTTGTCATTCTTGCTAAAAAGTTGCACTGCTTATTCAGTGTTTCCTCTCCCCTGGCCTTCTAAGTCCCCCCTTGCAATTCTCCCATGCTTTTGGCATATTTTGAGCAAGTTCATTTCTAAAATTCTCTTGGGAGAGTTGCTTGGTTACAGAATGTTTTCTGTTATTTTCCCCATAGTTACGTTTTCACCCATGGGTGTATAAACGTTGTGTTCTGCATCTTCCATCTGATGTTCTGCAGATTCTCCCCTGGGAGTCTCTGTCTTGCATCAGATAGAGTGTAATTTTGATGACTGATTTCGGGCCAGTTTTTTCAGTGCCTGGAGTCATGTTTTCTGGTGTTTTACACTGTTTGTTTACATTGGCAACAGTCTTTTTTGAGGGGGGCTGTTTGCCTTTGGTGTAGTTTATCTCACTATAAGATACATTTCTATTATCCGTAAGTGTCTCATTAATTATTTAATATAAATTTAAAATTTTTGACCACACTTTGCCATCGGATCCATTGGGGCTCAACGTTACTTTTCAGAAACTTGAGCTTCGCTGAAAAAATATTTTTTCAAAATTATTTTGATTTGCAATTGTTTTTTCATTTATTAATGGATCATGTTATTATGTATCTTTGTGTCAGGGGTTTGTGCGAGTAACTAGGACTTGTTGACTTTTCACAATGAAAGGATATTGTTCAAATTGTAATGGGAAGAAATCTTCCTCTGACTTTCATGATCATTGTATTAATTGTAGTCAGTGTTCTCACACTAATCCCTGTTCTATATGTCAATATTGGGATGACAAACATTGGAAACGTGTGTCACGGTATGTTGTTACTGGAGAAAGGGCTATGCCGGCTCTTTCTCCGCAAGGTCACTCTACTCTCTCAGTTTCTATTTCAGAGGAACAACAACAGGGTGATGTTTCCATGTTATCTTCTGCAAGTGCGCTTCCGTCGTCACAAATGAATTCAGAGCTAGCGGCAAAAGTGCTCATGGAGATTAGACAAATGTCGTCCGCTAGCTCGCCCGGTGTAGCATCCATTCACCGAATGGTTCGGCAGCCGGGTTCGTCCGATGCGGTCCAGGAGGAAATGTTGGGTGATGCCAGCACTACACCCAGTGACGGCGGATAGTAAGCGAGATCGGAGGAAGCCTTTGAGTCCGGTTCCTAGCTCGTCCAGGTCCAGCCGGGCCGCGAGCGAGAGAGGCCCCTCTCTCGTACAACAACATCTGGGACCAGATGTTGTGGTACAAAATGTGTCGCAAGCGGAGCATACGTCCGTCGCTCGGGACGCTCCGTTGTATAGGCAATCCGCGGAGACTGCTAAGGCTTCCTCTTCTCGTCAGCGCACACGACCGCACCTTGGCTGCGTGACCGCCGATATCTTACCAGCTTCGCCGGTCAAGGATTCTTCGGCGACCAGGTCACACCATCCGGCAGCCAGGGACACGAGGCCGATGGACTCCGGACGTTCGCATAGAAAAAGTATGCGGGAGCCATCTGATGCGGAGCTGCCCTCGTCGAAGCAGCGAAAGACTGTGCCTCCGCAGGTCTCGACGCCGGACATTCTTGTGCAGATAGCACAGCTTATCGCAGCATCCCAGCAGCCGATAGAAACGGTGTCGGATCGAGAATTATCCGACGGCACTGGGTCGGTACGCTCCGCCGAAGCATCGGGGGCAGACGACCGGGAGCATCATGAGGTCCGACCGGATGGTGAAAGGGATACGGATGATTTGGAGCTATCCCTTTCGGAACAACATAAAGCTGCCGTGGACTTCATCCGGCACTTTCTCCCTCAAGTTGTTCCGTCGGGCCAGACTGCTGCGGTTCCGGACAAGAGGATTATAGCGTCATTGGACTCTGAATTTTTTGAGCGGTTCAGGGACATCGCTCCCGAGTTTACGTCGCAGTCCAATAATGTTGCAAGAACATTTGAATTATTGAACGACGCTTTATTTAAACTTGCTTCCAAGACGGGGAAAGCAGGTTTCTTGTCCGCCAATACTCTTAACCTGCCTTTCATTAATGCAAGGAATAAATTCGACACGGCAGGACAGGGTATTCTGAGAGTTCCTCTGCGTATGGACGACGAGGCGGAAGACTTAGAGCTATCATTACCGTTGTCGGCTTCTATTCCAACCGCGGTGTTGGACACAGCTATTTCGTCTAACAGAGCCAATTTGGATGCCTTATCTTACGCAGATCACCTTACTAAGGCGTTATCACTGCGCCTTCAAGGGAAAGAATTTCAGGATATACAATCCTCTTTAAGACTTCTTTCAAGGGCAGTAGCTTATTCCACGTGTAACTCCGCCCTTTCTGTGGCAAACCTGGAGTTGGTTAGACGTGACGCAGCCCTAGCTACATCCACACTCGTGGATACTAAGGTGAAGAACTCTCTTAGAGTCGCTTCGGTCTCCAGAGAACTTCTCTTTGACGGCAAGCTTTCTGCTATTTATGATAAAATTACAAAGAAAGCTTCGGATTCTCTGTTGTTTAAATCTGCTTCTAAGAAGTCAGATACAGCAGACAAGAATAAGACAGGCACTTCTGGGTCTAATGCGCCCAAGAGAGGCCTATAGAGGTTCCGGTGCAAAGTGGACTCAACTTCCGTCAAATCCGCAGAAAAGAGACGCTCTGTTATCAGAGGTGCAGTCTCTTTTAATGAAGAACGCGGTAGAGGTCGTAGAAAACCAGGAGA
Organism: Pictodentalium vernedei; assembly: GCA_031216915.1. NCBI lineage: Eukaryota > Metazoa > Mollusca > Scaphopoda > Dentaliida > Dentaliidae > Pictodentalium > Pictodentalium vernedei. The sequence continues at coordinate 140,299,672 of CM062293.1, forward strand.
CTCCGGGATTCTACAGCCATCTGTTTCTGGTTCCGAAACCAGACGGCTCGTTCCGTCCAGTCATAGATTTGAGCTGGATAAACAAGCTGATCGTCGCTCCGAAATTTTATATGGAGACGATTCGGTCGGTCAGAGCGAGTATTCGGGTGAACGATTATGCAACAAGCATAGATCTCAAAGATGCGTACTTTCACGTCATGGCACATCCGACATTCCGAAAGTATCTACGCTTCGCAGTCCTAGGAGTGGTGTATCAATTCCGGGCGATGTGCTTCGGACTGAATCTAGCACCCTGGGCTTTCACTCGGGTAATGAACTCGGTAATGATCTATTTCCGAGCTCATTCGTCTGCGGTAACGTCGGCCTACCTGGACGACATTCTTCAGAGGTACGGCAACGAGTTAACGCTTCAGAACGATGTTCAGAATCTACTTCTATTGCTCCGACGTCTCGGTTTTATAGTAAACGAGGAGAAGTCGGATCTGGTGCCGTCCAAGTCATTCACTCATCTGGGAATGAGCTTCGAGACGCACAACAATCTCATTCGTCTGCCGTTAACCAGAGCGAAATTAGTCAGTTGTTACGCTCGCTATTGTCTGCACGCAGACAAAGTCACAGCGAGAGAATTTATGAGACTGATAGGTGTGTGCGGAGCTGCTGCGGATCTCATTCCGATGGGGCGGTTACGCACGCGTCCTCTCCAAATTTTCTTGACTCAGAATTGGAGTGTGAAAATTCATTCGCTCGACGTAGACGTTCTCTTGTCAGATCAAGTGAAACAAGAGATTCAGACTTGGGCAAACATTCAGTGGTTAACTCAGGGAGTTCCGCTGCAGTTGCCGGATCCGAGTTTTACCATTATGACGGATGCCAGTCAAACAGGTTGGGGTGCATCATTGATCCCAACGGATTCGAGATGCCAGGGTCTTTGGGATCCGCAATTCCTGTGCAAGCACATAAACATCAAGGAAATGATGTCAATTTGGCTTGCGTTATGTCATTGGATGGACATTATTCACAATGCTCATGTCCAAATCCTATCCGACAATATGACAGTAGTGGCGTATATACGGAATCAGGGAGGCACTCATTCAGTTCCGTTGTTCAATCTAACGGAAAGAATCCTTCTGTTTGCGCTAGAACATCAGGTTCTTCTTTCGGTCCGTCACATACCGGGTCGTCTGAATGTGCTAGCAGACTCCCTTTCACGAAAGGGTCGCTTGTTGCCATCGGAGTGGACTCTCAACAAACAAGTATTCAATCAGATTTGCTACCAATGGGAACGGCCAATGATAGACTTATTTGCGACACATCTCAACAATCAGTTGCAGACATATGTGTCTCCGTGTCCGGACCCCAAGAGCATTTGCAGTAGACGCTCTGTCGATCCCTTGGGACGGAATGATAGGATATGCGTATCCTCCAGCGCCATTAATTCAACAAGTATTGCTAAAGATAAAACAATCTCAATGCAAGATTCTGTTGGTAGCATCTCTGTCTCCACAGAGACAGTGGATAAATCTACTCAGGTGTCTGTTGTGGGACCTACCACGAAAGCTTCCTCCACGGGAGGATCTTCTTTCGCAGGGGAAATCGCGTCAACTCCATCACAACCCGCAAGGTCTCAACCTTCACGTTTTTCTGTTGTGCGGTCCTTCTTGCATGGCAAGCACTTTACAGGACGAGCAGTGGACGCGATTTCTAACTGTAGGAGGACCTCCTCTTCGCTAAACTATGCGGCTAAGTGGAAGGTTTTTCGTCGTTGGTGTAGGGATCATTCTGTAGATATTTTTGATCCCTCTATACCAGACATTGCAAACTTTCTAGTATACTTGTTTGACAAAATCAAACTGCAGCCTGTTACTATTAAGGGTTATAGGTCTATGTTATCTGATACCTATGCACATCATGATAGTTTACAAATTGGATCTAATGTCTCTTTATCTAAGTTGGTTAGAAACTTCTCGATAAATAGACCCAGAACTCTTAGATTAATTCCTAAATGGAATTTAGCTCGGGTTCTTCTTAAATTGAAGGAAAAGCCATTTGAACCTCTTGGGACAGTAGATTTCAAATTCTTATCTTATAAGACAGCTTTTCTCTTAGCTTTCTCTTCTGCTAGAAGAGTCAGTGAGCTTCATGCACTGTCGGTGGATGATTCTCACTATCGTAGTGTCGGGAACACTATCACTTTCACTACTAATGTGGGTTTTTTAGCTAAGAATCAGGCTCCTAATAAATATCCGGAACCTATTGTTATTAAGGCTCTTCCGTCTTCAGACGGGCGTAGGCCTTTACTCTGTCCTGTTAGAGCGTTACGTATCTATAAACAGAGATCTCAGTTTATCAGAAAGGGACGGAAACGTTTCTTTCTGTCTTTGATGCCTAATAGAAGGGACATTTCGGTCCATTCTATTGCTAGATGGATTCAATTAACTATCCGTACTGCTTATGAGAGTTTATCTTCTTCTCAGCAGTCTGTGCTTAAGATTTCCGCTCATGAAGTAAGAGCTCTTGCTACTTCTTGGGCTTATGCTAATAGTGTTGCTATTACAGATTTAATGAAGGCTGCTTATTGGTCTCAGCCATCCACATTCACAAATTTTTATCTCAGAAATATTGAGTCCATTTCTGGAGACCTGCATTGTTTAGGTCCGTTATCTGTTGCTCAGAATGTCGTCCACTAAACAGTTGCAACTATAGTTATGCAGGCTTTCTGTTCCGGCAGTGACTCCGTCCGGCTGCCCTCTTCGCTCTGGGCTATTTGACCCAGGGCAAGGGGAAGGGGGGGGGGGGGGGGGGGTGTTCCCTTAGGTCACCTGCTTTATAGTGAAAAGCAAGGGAATGCCTCCTCCAAAGTCAGTATTTCTGAGTCGCTTCCGGGATAGTTTTAAAGTGTAATATTAATGTTAAAATTCATTCATGTCTTATTTTTAAAGTGTAGCTCGGTGTGAAGCATTTGTATATGTCAAGTGTCAAACGGGCTTTAATATACAATACTCGGACACTTTTAAAAGATTATAAAGAGTCTCAATTCTCTGGACTACTTTATTTATTGGCTTACTTTAAAAATAATTAGTATAAGGGTTATACTGGATGTTAATAGAGAACATGAATATTATTGTGCTCAATTATTAAGGGTATTGTATCTTTCTAATTTAATATTAAATAAGAAAGATACATGTAAAGCCTAATACTCCTTTTCTCCTTAAGGGGTTACCTCTTTATTATATAGTTGAGCTTATTGGATTTTCCTCTATGTCCTAGGCCCTCCAGCCTTTTTGCTATTCAGCTAAGTCTGGGTCATTGGTACAGTATAAAAATGTTAAAAAATTTATAGTAATTTATATATTTTTTATACTTACCAATGACCCAGATGGGATGGCCCTCCCAGGAGTTGGGAACTCTTGCCTCCCCGCTGAGTACATAGCGCTGACCAGGCACTGCCAGTAAGAATGATAATTGGCGCCAATTTCGGGACGTCCTTGACACTGCGCATGCGCAGTGGGGGCGTAGTATGGAGGTCCTATAGGACATGATTTCTTTTGGTTTTGGATGCAAATTTTGGGGATTGGGGGGCAAAATTTGTGTTTGGCCCTGGTTTTGTTAGAGTTAGCACCAGCTAAGTCTGGGTCATTGGTAAGTATAAAAAATATATAAATTACTATAAATTTTTTAACTTTCATTATTGTTTTCATTTTTTGTCTCAAAAACATAGGTTATGACCCCTCTTTGGAACGAGCTCATTGAGCTCATTCCAAAGAGGGGTCATAACCTATGTTTTTGAGACAAAAAATTAGTTACTCAAGAATTTTGTTTGCAAGCATCGTCTGATTTTCATGTTAGGTAAAGGGTTAATTATCAATTTCTTTCAGTTTGTGATGTTGAATTATATGGATCATCATTGACTGGTTTTGGGTTAAAGAAGGCAGATGTCAATATAGATCTGGTTGTGACATCTGAAAAGGTGAATCCGGCCATCACCCTAAAGCAGTTGTTTTTGTTGTTAAGAGATAGAGGTATGTATTGCTGTATAGAGTTGCCATGGTTCCTTGAATTCCTAGAAAGTCCCTGATTTTTTAAATATTTTTTCAAGGCTTGGAAAATGCCTGAATTTTTGCATGTTTCTGAAAAGGTCTTTCAAAGTACTTGAAAATTTTCAGACTGAAAGTTTTCTGTATTCTGTAGTACTTGATAAATAGCTAGACTGTGGCCTATAAAACAAATTTCTTGTTTCTCCTGCATTTTTTCCTCAATTTTATAATGATGGAGGGAGGCTTAATTCACAAAACAGTTTTTTTGACCCTGCTCGAAATTTCTATTTTCTGAATCAATGGTCTGATTTGAACCAAATTTGATATGTGGTATTATTGAGTCATAAGTCTTAATTCATGCTAAAAAATAGAGCTAAAAATAGAAATATTTTCAAATGTCCATATTTCCCAAACGACATGAAACAGAGAACTCTTATTTGGTATGAAGCATCCTTAGGACCAGTAGAATTAAATGGTAAAAAAAATTGCCATCGCTTTTGTCAGGGTGTTCAATGGGGGGGGGGATGTCTGAGGGAGGGAGGGGTCATCGAAAAAGTCAGCATATTTGCAAAAAATTTTAAAAAATTTTCTCCACAACCACAGATCAGAATCTTTTAATATTTAGTATGCAGCATCCATAGGAGGATCAGATACAAGTGTGTTAAAATGAAACCCCTTGGTTCATATTTGGGCACAATACAGGAGCCCAAATTTTAAACTTGGGGTAATATGGGGAGTGATCTTTAAAAATCTTCTACGGATCCACCAGTCAGAATGCTTTGATATTTGGTATGCAACATCTTTAGGAGGGTCAGATTCAAGTTTGTTCAAATCGAGTGCCTCGGTTTATATTTGGGCTCTCCATGAGAGGCCAAATTTTAACTTGGTGCAATATGAGTGAATTTCTTTAAGCATCTTCAATCCTGTCCTTGGGCAAAACACTTCACCCTCCTTGCCCATGGAGGCACGGTGACGTTGTGTACTAAGGTGTACTGCACATTGATGGTGCACCGTCTTCAACCAATGCTAACCATGATTGTGTGGAGTTAGTATGTTGGGGAGCTGACATTTGCTCGCCGTTGCTCGGTGGTTCTCCCTGGGTACTCTGGCTTCCTCCACGCGTAAAACTGTCGAGGTCATGATTAGCCATTGTGCAGAAATATGTGGCCTTAAACATCAATAAATAAATAAACAACTATTGTCAGGTGAGCTCCTCATGCCCCATGGGGTCTCTTATTTTTTAATAACCTAATAATCTGCAATCATATTTTTCTTCTATCCTGATACCTATGCCAAGCCCAAACTGATCAGTCTAAAATATTATGGTTAAATCCCATAGTTTCTCTAATCAAGCAGATGAAATGCTGTTATGTGACACTGTTGGAAAGGGCTCATGGAGCCCTTTCCAACAGTGTATCACATAATAGATTTTATCAGCGAAAGTGAAGATACATAAAGATGTCATGCCCATTTTTATAGACGTGGTCGTGGCACTAAAATAATAAAACTTTGAAAACTCATGAATTTCACCAGGAAAGAATTGGGCAAGTGCTTGATTTTGAGCTGAAAAGAACCTTGAAAATTCTTATAACAGGGATGAAAATTTTCAGGGCTTTCCCTGAAATCAGGGGTTTTTTATGAGAAAATAATCAGTTTCAGGGTTTATTTCTGGTGAAAATGGACCATTTTTTTTAGTGAAAACCTGTCAGATCATCGAAGTTCAGTATATTTCATCAACAGTTACTCACATTCCTGTTGTAAGCTCTTGAATTTCAACTGCAGAAATGTGCATAAACTTTTGTGTAAGTTCTTTCTTTTTTATATGTAAATTCTTGAACTCCATACATGCTGCTAGCAGAATTCCCCTGTTTAGTACAGTCAAATTGTATTCAGTAACAGTGGCATAAATTAAATTCTTAACTTGGTTGCTCTTGAACTTGAGCATGGTGGTTTGCTTCGTAGACTTTTGATCAGAAGGATGTGAGTTTCATAGCTGTAGTCCCCTATGTTGCTCCCTTAACCTAGTCACTCAACCAACTTACCTTGTGACTCAGTGTGCTAAGGGAGGGTTTTGCCCTTGGGCAGTCCTCTAAATGGCCCAGTCCAGTTGATAAATAAACACACTTGAAAGCTCCTTCTAAATAAATCCATTGGTAGGTTTTGAAAGAAATAATACTGTATTCTGAAAGATGTGTTATGTGTGTTTTTTCAGATATTTTTACAGCTCTGAAAAGTGATTTCTCTGCAAAGGTTCCTGCCATATATTTTGAAGACCCGGAGAATAAGTTGACCTGTCAAGTCACAGTCAACTGTTATAGATCCTGCCTTACAAACAAACTTTTAGCCATTTACAGGAGAATGGACCCAAGAGTGCTTCCACTGGCAGCTACCTTAAAATATTGGGCAAAGGTTAGTAACAATAGTTTGTTATTCACTTTGGAAATTAAGCTATGTTAATTTAGACATTATCGAATACCCAGATTACAAGAATACTGACATTAGTAAAAGAATAAAATCCAATTCAAAACTCTTTACCTAACATGATGAGTTGAGAAAACGATGCTTGCAAAGAGTTTTCTTAAATAACTGAAATTTTTATTTTTTGTTTCAATTATATTGCTTATGACCTCTCATTGGAATGAGCATGTTCCAATGAGATCATAAGCTATCTTTTGACAATACAAAATTTTAATGCCGATTTTTGTGAATAACACTGGCAGATTTGACTGTTATGTTCGGTAAAGGGTTAACAATCCAGAAATAAGCAGACGTCATCTGCAAAATGAGGTCCCCACAGGGTGAATTTGGTGATGCAACCCTGCACAGCAGGGTAGCATCACTAAATTTACCCTTTATGAACCTCAATCTGAATCAAGGTCTCAAACATAAACAGAAAGAGGTACCCAGAGGACAAACGGGACCACTGTATGGGATAACATCAGCAAATTCAAACTCTGGGGACCTTATTCTGCAACTGGCTGACTGCTTATTTTCAGGCTTGAGGGTTAATGGTGAGTCACACCCAATGGGAAATAAAAAAATGTTATGTTTTTGAGAGAGAAACTGAAAATTTCTTATTATTAAAAAAATTACAAGTGCTGTCTGTTAGGCATGTTAGGTAAAGGGTTAAGTTTTACTCATAACTTGTGCTCATTGTGCATTGCAGATTTGCAAAGTAGACAGACAAGAGGAAGGAACGTTGCCATCCTATTGTATGGGTTTATTGATTGTGTACTTTCTTCAGAAGTGTGAACCTCCAGTTTTACCGGTACTGTCCCAGGTAAAGTAATTGTTGTTATTCCAAGTTTCAGAGTAATGAAACATTTACTCAGTATGCTAACATTTGATATGTATTACACACTAACTTGTAAAAATGTCCAGATGGCACAGGGGCATGCAAACGGGGGTATTTGTGTTCCATGAACATGTTCATTCTAGTTTGCTTTGTAGCTACAGGTACTTGGAGGTAGGGCTGCACGGTATGTCGATAAACCGATATATACCGGTATTCAAACCAATATCGATTGAATACCGGTGTAATTACAAAAATATCGGTTTATCATCATTATTTATTTACCCACAATTTAATTTTCAAGATGTCTTGAGTTTTTTAACTGTAGCTCCGAATGAATAATATTATCCCTTTATCCAAGGAATCGTCTGCTTGTGCACTAGTAATATACAAATTCAGCCGTTGAAAAAAAAAATTTCAAAAATTTCAACAAAACTATATCATGTGACTCCTCATTGGAACGAGCTCGTTCCAATGAGGGGTCACATGATATAGTTTTGTTGAAATCTTTTGGGAAAATCTGATAAACTAATTTTGAAAATGATAAATTTTGATATCGTCTGCGTTTGGTAAAGGTTTTTCAAAACGCTTCATCAAGGAACGCTAATTGGTCCCGACTGTGATGCCTCGAGTCTCAATTGTGGTACTTGTATTCATATATCTGAACAGTTTTCGATATACCGGTATACCGCAGTATTTTTTTTTAATACCGGTACCGGTATTCAGTTTTGAATATCGTGCAGCCCTACTTGGAGGTCCTTGATTTCAAAAATTTATTTTCAAAGCTGAAAGTTCTTGAAAACAGTTATGAAACTTCAAAGGTGTTTGAAAGTACTTGAAAACATTTGTCATTACCTGAATCACTAAAACCTTTCTAGGAACAACTTTACTAGTCCCAACAAAGAACAAATCTAAGAAAAATATTCTAGTGGTTATCCACTTATTTCAGCTGGTACAGTATATTTATTATATGCTAATCAATAGATTATGGAAATGATCAATTTGTTCTAGACAGGGACCAGCCTAGAGGGGGAATTTTAGGGAGACTTCAAGTCTCCCTCCAGAAAAAATAGGGAGACTGCAGAGTCATGTAGGGAGACTTCATAGGCAAGTGGGGAAAATTAAGAATATTCATGTACCACCGCCGCCGCCCCTTCATATTTTCAATTTATGGTCCTCCATTAACGTACAAATAATCCAGGTCCAGTTGTCTATGATGCATCTGTGCCAGGTTAAAAAATCACAATGTAATTATTGACTGAAAATCTCCCACTGCTACCTTCTCCTTCATGACCCCTCACCTCTTCTTCGTGCCAATCCCCCATCACCCTCCTGTGGTTGCCTTTCAACAAAGTCTACTAAGCTAATAATTTCCTAAGTCTGAAAGTGTGAACAGGACCAGATGTAAGAAGGTTGCTTGGGAGGTACTTTGTTAGTTAATAAACAAAATACATTCTGGGGTCGAGTATTTTGTAAAAGAAATGTCATTCCGCATCATTTTTATGGCATTCCGGTGTCATTCCGCATCATTTCATGTCATTCCGATGTTTAGGAGGACCCTTTTTCAAGATCTTCCACATGCACACTTGTGTCCTGTACAAAGCTTTTCTTGACATCACTAAAGCTTTTTTTCATGTGTTTCAATTCCATTCGTGTTTTTCTGGGAATAGACAGCCCAACAGTTAACAGTCGTCAGCAAATCGAAATGAAAATAATGTGTTATAAAATACGTCCGTTGTGTATACATTTTTGGCATCCTAAGCGACGTAACCTACTTTCAAACTGGGTTGTTTTGTTGAGTCGCGAAGTCACCTATTTTCGTTTCGACACTTGAAGCTCCGACTGGAACGCAACAAAATAGAAATAAAAAAATCCGCCAAAAGCGACAATGGACAATTGCTTATCGTGTGATTTCAAATAAATGGACGTTTATTTGACGAATTAAAATGCCTATTTATCACACTCGAGCACATTCGATTTTTGAAAAAACTCGTTTTCATGTAAACCTCGTATCACTCAGTTCAGCCTTTTCTCATTTTGGCCAATTTTTAGAGGGCGACTTGTAATCGCCCCGACTATTTTTCTAGGCGACTTTGGGCTTAGAAGGGCGACTTAATCGCCCTAGTCGCCCTCACGGCTGGTCCCTGGTTCTAGAAATGTATAATGAAAAGGAAATCCATTTTTTTTAGTGGATACCGTTCATTTCCAGCAATAATTCAAATCATATTCATCTTGAATTGATGCATGAAATCCGCTTGTCCAAACATGGCCTGAAAGTCTGTAATATAAGTTTTTGGTTTAATACGTCCTTTCTAAGGACATACCAAACCAAAATCTTACATTACAGACTTTCAGGCCATGTTTAGAGTAGAAACCCACCATCTGAATCAGATTGCAAGGCATCATCTGTTCCGAGTATCGATCAAATCACTTCCGTGTATCAATGATCCAATGTGCAGCTTACTTTCATGCATCAATGCATCAATTCATGGTTGAAATGAGCGGAATTATCAGATTCTTATAAAACACATATAATAAAAAGAAAATCTAGTGTTTTTGAGTGGATACCGAAAATTGTCTCATTTGTGATTGATACAAATAGTTATTTTTGCTCGCACAAGTGCTCACAAAAAATAAACATTCGTATCAGTCGCTCATGAGATAATTTTTGGTATCCACTCAAAAACTCTAGATATCCTCTATGTATCCTAATGATGTAATTCAAATATCAAAGGACTTTGAAAGGCTTTGAATTTGGTGCATTGTGGTGCCTGGCAAATCTTGAATTGAACTCAGAAAAGGTCCTTGAAAGTCCTTGAATTTGGTTCCTGACATTGTGAGGGTACCCTGGTTTGTACATACAGTTTTGGTTGAGGATTATTGTGTGAGAAATGAACAGTGGAAGCCAATTTTACAGAAATTTCTTTTTGTATTTTCTTATCTATTGTTCCCCTTTTCTTCTGTAATATTTGGTCTTTAATGTTTACTTGCTCTTTTCAGACAATTGGTAATGGAACAGAGAATATTGCTGATACAAATAACCTTATTGGTTTGAGAAAAGAGGTATTAAATTTAAACCGTATTTGGAATATTTTCACATGGATATCAAACAGTAATATCATACCTCAATTCTTTCATACCTGTGCAATTTGTTGTAATTTCTCTTTGCCAAGTTTAATGGTGTGGCCCATAATCAAATGTCACTGAGCCAAATACTGTTGTAACAGGAAATCCCCCCCCCCCCCCCCAGACATCCCTGGGGAGTGGGGTGGAGGATATCCTAGGATATCTTCCCCCACTCTGGATATATTCCCTCACCTAACTTTTTAAATGTGCTCATCAAATTTTGTTTCTTTTACCATTATTTCATAATATTTGATTACAATTGATATTAAACAGCTAAATCTGTGTATAAAAGTATTCAGGAACACAACAAAATGTTAAATAAGTTAGGGAGAGAAATATTTTGAATGAATTTTAGAAACAATTCATCTTCCACCTCACCCTGTCAAAATCTTTAAAGAAAGTTACAGAGGTTCTAAGATAGGCTGTTTCTAATTTATTAGTGTACAAATATCAGTACAGCATTCCAAAATTTGTTTTCTCGATTAATAAATATTTTGACAAGGTGAGGGAAAAATACTCAGTCCTGGACATCTTCCCCCTCACCCTGTCAAAATCTGAAAAACTGTTACAAAGATTGTAAGATTGGCTAATTCTAATTCAGTAGACAAGATTTAATAGTATCTAAATAAAATAGATATATATTATATATCTTCCTTTTTTCTTGACTGTGATATAGTTTGAAAATGTGCATTGGAAGGGAACTTCTTCCCTTCCACCCTCTCCCATTTTTGGCCAAAAAATTGCTGCAAGGTTCTAAGATTGTCAATTTTTGATTCACTGCTTCATTATTTAACAGCATACGGTTGGAAATTTTTTTTATCTTCCAAGTTTTCTATATTATATTTTGACATGGGTGGGGGAAGATAACTTGGCCTGGATATCTTCCATTCCCCCCACCCCCGTCACCTTGTCAAAGTCTTGTAGACATTCATACAACCTTTACAACCATTGTTTGGACTTTATTAAGGTTTGGTGAGTGTATAAATAAAACCTGTTTATTTTTCAAATGGTTGCTAAGTTTTTTGAATTGGTGAGGGGGAAGATAATCAGGTCTGGATATCATCCCCTCCACCCTCTTCCATTTTTATCCCCCCCCCCCCCCCCCCCCCGAATTACTGCAAGGTTCTAAGCTTGTCTCTTTCTGATTCACTGCTCTTGTTATTCAACAGTATATAGTTGGAAAACAAAATTCTTTCAAGTTTTCTATATTATATTTTGGCATGGGTGGGGTGAGGGTGAGGGAAATAACCTGGTCGGGATATGCCCCCCCCCCCCATCCCCCCCCCCCCCCATTCATCTTGTCAATGTCCTGTAGACATTCATACAACCTTTATAACCATTGTTTGGACTTAGTTCAACTGTATGTGGGTCAGACATGCCAGGATCACACCTGTTTTTTCCACATTTTACACACAAAATATATAGAAAGTGCATAATTATACAAATTTACTCATTCTATTTTAAACCTAAAGGGCTTAATTCCAACTTAGATCACTTTTTACTGCTACAGAACAGGTGCGTCAACGTACTGACTCTGGGAAAACTTACAAGTTGCATTCTAGGTCCTTGACAGTCATTTCTTGGAAAGAACTGAAAACCACAGGATGTAGACTGTCTCTGGTTATGCTCTTCAGATTTTAGTTACCAACATCAATAAAAGAACATAAAGTCTCCAGGTTTTGAAGTAATATTGGAAGATACTGCAAGGCAATAAAAACATGCAATGAGAAGATTCAATTTCAGGAATTTGAGGAATTGCCTGAGAATCAAAACAGGTTTTTTTTGGCCTTACATTTGCATTCATTGAATTGGATGAATGAGTTATTTGGCTCATTTGTGTATGTCTCTCAGGTGTTTGGGTATGTATAAATTTAATAAAATTACTTGTATACTTACAACATTAATACATATGTCAGATTTATTTTAACCTACTGAAAACAACACCAAAAAATTATGATGTGTATTTATTCAAGTGATTTTTCTCAAAAACAGATGAAAAAGCAGATCCAAAAGGGTTTTACAATAACAAAACTGCACAGCTGTAATTGATACAATATCAAGAGCACCTTTTCAGTCCAAATAAAAATTTACGTTTTATTGTATTTTAGATTTTGAAATGTCAGTAACTGTTACTGAGATTCTTCCCATGGGAACACCAGGAAGTGAGGTAGTGCTTGTTTAGTGTTGTAAACAAACTCTGTTTTACTGGAAAAATAGGACCCAGTCACCTTTGTATGGGGTGGAAGTCCTCTAAAATGGGCAACATGGATATAAACGATTGGCTGGACTATACTTTATCTCCATGTTGTGGTCATGGTTAGCCATTGTGTGGAAGTATGTGACCTTAAACACCAATAAATACTGAAATTAATTTAATTTTGGAATGTCCTGAATTTTAGCCCTCCCCCCCCCCCTCCCCCCCCAAAAAAAAAGAAAGAAAAGAGCAACAGACACTGATTTATAATATACTGGCATGGAGACCTGTTTGAGATGTTAAGTAAATTCAGATATTTAGCCATTAATTCTCTTGGGTTTTCAGGCAGCCAGTTGGAAGAGTAAGAACACGATGCATTTAGGCCAACTTTGGTTAGGACTTTTAAAGTTCTATACATTTGAGTTTGATATGAACAGCACTGTTGTATCAATCAAGAGTACCAACAAACTTGACCGGAGGGAGAAGAAATGGAGCAGTAAAAAATTTTGTATCGAAGGTAACTTTCAAGTATTGATGTAAGCTTCCTGTAAGCTTCCTCTTAATTGGATATTTCTTAATTAAATAATTGCATATTACTTTCAAATACCAATCCATTTACTTAATCACTGTACAGATTTGACCTAATAATTCCATAGAAATTCTAGAGTAAACTTGTGTTAATTGAATCAGAAATCTTGTTATCTATCAGTTTATTACGCTGGACAACCATTGAATTCCCAACCTTTATAAACCTATCCTACCTTAGAACATTCAAAAGAGCATTTAATATTTTATATTGGATTTCTGAATCAGCATAATAAAGTAATTTCCATGAATTCTGTAAAACTAAGAATTATTAAAATAAATGCTCAGCAATGCCTCGATTTTGAGGTGATTTATTTACCATACAAATGTCAGAACTGCCAAATGATTAATGCCGGAAAACAGAAATTTCCCCCAATCAGTGAGCTATTCCAAGAACATAATGTTCCTGATTCAGAGAGGCTAAAATGTTTTTGAAGATCCAAAAAGAAACAATTTGTATTTCCCCCAGCGTTCATTCCGTTGTCAGACTAAGAGACATATGAGTATCGGAATATCATAGTGGCCTTTATCGGTGCAGTAAAACCTGTTTTGAGTGACCACTTGTCTGAAGAGACTGCTATCACCTTGTACCATTCAGTAATAGACCTGAAATCCTGGAGAATGTGTCAGGAGGCCTTGAAAAGCCTTGAAGTTTGACAAAATAGAAATGCTGATGAAGCATGTAATCATAACTATATGTACAGAGTCAAAAAAGTAAGTATAATAGAAACAAATGTGAAAAAATAGCATAACGGATGAAATATAATAGTTCCAATGTAGCATTTTTGTGGACAAGAAGTCGTGCAAAGAGTTTAATGACATGTTGTTGTTGTCCACCCAACTGTATACAATTCTGCTACAGATTTCAAAATAGCATGTGCTACCCGAGAATGTCAAATTGAATGGGTGACCGGCGATTTTCTTTGTGTTATGTTTTGCTAGAGAGCCTAGGTTATTGAGAAAACACGCTAGTTTTTGTCTTCCGACATTTTAAAAAATGCCAAGGTTAACTGAAAATCAGAGTTTGCATGCAATTGGTATGCATGAGGCTGGGATACCTCCAGATGAGCTTGCTGCTGAGTTTGGAGTCACTGTGGCCACTATTTACCATCTCATTGGAAGGTAGAGAACCACTGGATCTACTGCCAATCAACCGCGTTCACGTCGACCAAGAGTTACAACCCCTGCACAAGACCGACACATCAGGACATCTCACTTGCGGAATCGCTTCCTGCCGGTGACGAGAACAGCAGCAATTACTCCTGGAAGAACTACCAATAGAATCACTGCACAAACTGTCCGCATCTGAAGTGGGCATCCATACCATGGACCAATCCTTACCCAGTATCATTGTACCGTCAGAATGGAATGGGTACATCAGCATGTTCGCAGCGATGGAGCACAGTTCTTTTTAGTGACGAATCACGATTTTGTCTACGGCGCGCTGATGGTAGGGCAAGAGTGTACCGCCGATGAGGAGAGCAGTTTTCTGATGTTTGCGTGCAGGAATGCGTCCTTTTCGGTGGGGTAGTGTAATGGCTTGGGTAATCTGAACGGAGAGCGATATAGGGACGAAATTCTTAATGCTGTTGTTGTCCCGTTGTTCAGTGCGAACATCGGATTGCAGTTATTCCAGCAAGACAATGCCCGATGTCACGTGGCGCGTATTGTGTGACTTTCTTGAGCAGAGCATCAAAATACCTCCCTGGTCCCCACTTTCGCAAGATTTGTTGCCAATCGAGCACCTTTGGGATCAAATGAACCATCGGGTACAAGTTCATGATCTTCAGACGTTAGGTGATTTATGTAATGTTCTTAGGCAGGAGTGGAACACAGTACCACAGGGTAACATCCAGAGACTTATCAGGTCCATGCGTCGTCGATGTCTTGCCATCCAAGAGGCAAACGGTGGACATATACGCTATTGATTGCTTATGTGATTTATTCATTTCACCCCATGACTGTATTGGGGACGTGATACTGGCAACAGTAAGAACGTGACATTATGCAAATTCATACAACTAGACTTGCAATATGAATTTACAATAATTTGTTTGGGATTAAAGTCGATAATACTAAAACAAATTGCTCCTCAATGTTTATTATACTTTCTTTTTTAACTCAATATAGTTTTATATATGCCAGAGTTTGTGATGGCATAGACCTAACAAGGAACCTCCGGTTATTACCCACTCCTTCCACTTTCCTTTTAGGGAAATGGAGGAGGGGTAATGATCTGAGGTCCTAGTTCGGACTAGTGAAGTCAGGGCCTTGAAAAATGCTGAAATATATATCGAGGAATAGCCTTGAATTTTATCAGTCCTTGCCTGCAGGAACCATGACACGCACCTGTTGAGTGGAAGAAAATTATCTTTGGTGGTATCAATTGATCTTGAACTGCATGTCGTCGAGCCCCTTTCTTCATATTATGGAATATCATTTCCCATCCATCCCCCTATCCATCATAACATTTACGTTTTGTCACATTCAGTCCATATTCATTATGTTTTTTTTAGCTGCGACTAGCAGCTCAATAAGTGGCAATGTCGGTCTGTCGGTCTGTCTGTCGGTCTGTCTGTCGGTCCGTCGGTCTGTCGGTGTCTGTGACCAACAAGTTTCAAAACTCAATAACTTTTGAAATACTTGATGGAATGACTTTATATTTGGCATGTAAGTGTATCTTATTGATGTCTAGCCACTGTTCAATGCATGTGTTGTTCCAAATATTTTTCTTGGAGTTATGGCCCTTGATGAACTTAGAATTTTGTGAGATTGCACCACCCGTCGCAGATACGGCGTCGATGTCGCGATTTTTCTTGTATGTATCAAGGTCTTAATAACAGAAACACATCAGTAGCCCCAAATCGAATTCTGTATTTGTAAAACTAAAACCAAAGGCCCAGACTTAGCTGGTGAAACCTCAACATTATTAAGGGACAAACACAAATTTTGAACCCCCCAATCATTTTTCTTTTTGGCCCAAAGTCATTAACAACTGAACTGACATCTGTGCTTTAAAATGGCATTTTTGAAGACTCCAGACACAAATCAATGATGGTTTTCATGGAATCAACAGTGTAGCAGGATGCTGGAAGTGAAATATGTTCGGTTGTTCAGGGCTGTAACTTTCTAATTTTTATGTAAATTATTCATGTTACCCAATTTCGGGATATGCTTCTGAACGTTGTCATTATAATATGACTCCACTGTTGTTTTGTTAGTATCACTTCCCTTCCCTCACCTGAACCCCCCTGTTATGCTCCTAAACTCTTTCGGCTTTTTTATTCAAGAATTTTTTTATTAAATTCTTGGGAGTTTAACTTGTAAATCGGAATAGGTATTCCGTTTATCCTATGCTTACGTCCTGTTCATTACTGTTCAGGACGTTTTGTATTCTTGCATCTTCTATCTGATGCATTGTTTTTTCTTCATATGAAGATCTAGCTTTGCATCAGATGGTTGTTGATAGGTTACTGACTTTGGGCCCCTGTTGTGCCTGTTATTGGTTTGTTTCCAGTTTTTAGCTCACCAACGAAGTTGTGTGAGCTTATGTCAGGACCCGAGGCACGTTGGCTTCGGCACTTGTAATAAATTTATTGTACCAGTCCACTTTGTTGTTCAGCCCTGTTACTATGCACCTCATACTGTGTTTCTATGTCTTACAATTTCCCACATACCCTTAACCAGTGATATTTTATTGATTTTTAGTGTTTTTGCAATTAGGCCTGCGCGGTATATTCATAAACCGATATATACCGGCATTCAAACCAATATCGATTGAATACCGGTGTAATCACAAAAATATCGGTTCATCGTCTTTATTTATTTACCCACAATTTAATTTTCAAGATGTCTTGAGTTTTTAACTGCAGCTCCGAATGAATAATATTATCGCTTTACCCAAGGAATCGTCTGCATGTGCCCACTTAGTATACAATTTCAGCAGTTGAACAAATAATTTTCAAAAATTTCAACAAAACTATATCATGTGACCCCTCATTGGAACGAGAGCGTGTTCCAATGAGGGGGTCACATGATATTGTTTTGTAGAAATTTTGGGGAAAATTTGATAAACGAATATTTAAAATAATAAATTTTGATATCGTCTGCATTGGATAAAGGTTTGTCAAACAGCATCATCAAGGCATGCTGATTCGTTCCAACTGTGATGCCTCAAGTCTCAATTGTGGTACTTATGTTTAGATATCTGAATAGTTTTCGATATACCGGTATACTGCGGTATTTTTGGGGATGCCGATACCGGTATTCTGTTTTGAATGTCGTGCAGCACTCTTTGCAATGGTAGACTTTTTTGTCAGTGTGGACCTCTTTTCCTAAAAATGAGTGGAGGCTGCCACCGGTATACTGTGGCTTTGATATTTCATATATGTATTAAATACATCAGTATAAGATGACATTAACCCTTGGCTGGACATTTTTCGGAGATTTTGAACTTTTTTAATGCAGTGTTAGACTTTTTGTCAGTGTGGACTGTTTTGCTCTGCATGTACCTGACCCGACATTTTTTGAAGATTTGCAATAAACCTAGATTTATTGCATGCCTTGTCATTGGTGAGCTAATGGGATGGACACACCCCTCTTGTTCCTCTTGACATTGTTGTCTGTTCAATATAACATTTGGATTCATATTATTAATTCAGTGTTTAGTTAAAAACAATTATTGTTTTTTCTATTAGGATACATATTATATCTTATTCCGGTAGTTTGGCTTTAATTAGTTAGTGCTTGTCCACACTTAGGCTCTATTGGGATGACCTTGGGCTCATGAGATTCCCTTGGGGCACTTAGGCTTCATGCAAAATTTTTCGAAAAATTTTTTTTTCAAAAATTTTTGTGATTGTCTATGTTATGTATCTTTGCAATGTTTATTCTGTATTATTATTGGGAGTGCAGTGGACTTATGTTTTTGGCTTCATCATTCTTGTATACATTATAATAATTGGTACTTAGTGAAGTCCAGGAAGCCTTGGGATAAAGACTTGTTGTTTGCCGATAGTTGCGGCGCACCTTCAGTACTTGTACTATGGGATGCGAATGTTGGAAACGGGTGTCGACCTGTGTGGTGGGCAGTGGAGTTCCGATGTAGGAGCTTTCACCGCTGGCTAATACTAGTCTTTCAGTCTCTTTTTCAGAGGAACAAGAACATGGTGATGGTATTTGACACCTGTCCGTTTCGTGCTGCCGTCGTCGCACTCTGATGAGCCCCGTTCTGATGAGTAAATAGAGCTAGCTGCCAAGGTGCTCATAATAATTGCATAGGATTAAAGCTGAGTAGCTTAATTCTCTGCATGCAGCTAGCTCGATCGGTGAAGCGGTCATCCCTATATGGGAGTAGGGACGCCAGGTAGGTCTGTGCATTCAAGTAGTACAATGTGGGTAGAGTGAGCACCTTATAATATAATGCTCACCCAGCGATGATGGCAAAAGGAGAAGAAGCCTAAAAGTTTCTCCACGGGATGCTTGGAGAGATCTGGGGTCAGATCGCAAACTGGAGAACCCTCTCCATCCTGTTAGCAGTTGTGGTCGACTGTGTCCGTTTCAAGAAACTATAATGAGTCAGAACACGTGTCGGGTTGTTCCCTTCACACTGCAGCCGGCGTTGCCTGCGGTTATGGCTTCTTCTTTTTATATGGAAGCTCACACAGAGATTAGCCTACAAGTTTCTCAGCGGGATACTCGGCAAGATCTGGGTTCAGATTGCGAGTTAGAAGCATTCTCTGTCCTGTTAGCAATGGGGGTAGACTGTTGTCTGTCGTGAGAAACTTCAATGAGTCAGAGCATTCGTCTGAAATGTGCGAATCGGGATGCTCCTTCCACACTTCAGCCGAGGTCGGGATAGAAGCCTACAAGTTTCTAAACGGAATGCTTGGTGAGGTCTGGAGCCCGACCGCAAGCTGGAGAACCCTCTCAGTTCCGTCAGCAGTCGAGGTCGACTGTTTTTGATTCGAGAAACTTTAGCGTGTTGGAATGCCTGTTCAGGCTTACGGTTCGGGACGCTCCTTCCACACTGCAGCCGGAGCCAGTTGTAGCTATGGCTTCTTCCTCTGCTTCATCGATGAAGCACGTTAGACCGCAGACTATATATCTGACTTCGCATGTTCATGCTGTTCCACGGAGATGTTTCCAGTCTTCACCACCGAAGTTGATCAACCTGTAGCTAGTCGTTCAAGGCATTTTTATACGGGACATGAGTCGAAAGATCTGAGGTCAGATCTCCGTCCTGCGAGCAGCATATGGTGAAGAAGCGAATAATCACTGCTCTGCAAGCCTCGTTCACAGACCTGCTGCTGCATATTGCACAGCATATCGCAGCTTCTCAGTAGTTGCAGGTTCTGCCGTCAACAGGCTCCGGTAGTGAGCTATCGGACGGTGCTGGGTTGGTTCAGTCATCTGTACATTTCGAAGGTGTTGACCATGTTTTCAGAGGGTGAGGGGGCTATGAAGGTTGATTCTCCATCCCGCACAAAAAACGGTCGTATTATGGTATACCGCTGTCCGTCCATCCAAACATCATACAGTAACTCGAAAATGCTTCGAGCAATTTTTGCGATTTTTTGGTGGAAAGTATATGTTGATAGAAGGAAGCTCCCTTTTGATTTGTGTCGCTGTCCAATTTGTCGTTCCAGAGTTATGAGACTTTATTCGTCAAAATATAGGCAATACATGTATACTCATATTGTGTGCTTCCCTCTTGTAATTAATAATGGGCGTATCATGCGCTCATGGCGCAGCTGTTTATTATTCATAAGCTCTTCGAATCTTGTTCCATCTGAACAAAAGTCTGCATTTTCTAGGCAAAAAACAGCTTAAGGTACTGGGCGAAGAAAAGACGAAGATCTTTCCTTCCCGGATCTTTTGGCTCAGGTGTTGAAGGCTTTTGGTCTGATTAAGGATGCCTCCCTTGGCTTAGCAGTAGTACAAGAAAGGCAATGATCTATTCCTTACAAATAGAAGATTGATAACTTATAGATAGGCTGAGACAGCTGTCTTGTTGGAACAGAGCCGTTTGAAAGAATAAGTACATCTTTTCCATTTCGGTGTTGTATTCCTAGGCATCAGAGACATTTAGTGCTATTGTGGATGCCATAATAGCCTAATGTACTGTTAGAGCAGTCTTTTCTTATACATTAGCAGCTAACGTCGTAAGTCTCCATTTAGTGAGCTGTCTAAGGCCGCAGGGTAACACACAGATATCTGTCTTCACTGATAGATGACTTCTAGGCTGTGTTAGCTACGCAGAGACTGGTAGCTTTTTGGAATAAGGCCGTTGGAAGGAAAGGTTACGTTTTCCTTCTCAGTGTAGTATTCCTAGGCATCACAGGCAATTAGTCCTATTGTTATCGACTTAGTTTGGCTTTTGTGAATTAAGAATGGTCTGTGACTGTATATCATTAGAGGCTAACATCATAGTGGCCTTATATCTTTTACAGCAGTGTTTGTCTTATGCATTGCAGCTAACATTGGAAGTCTCCATTCAGTGAGCCTTTTAAAGCCGCAGGTTACACAGATATTTGTCTGCATGGAGATGAAGACAAATAAACTAATAAACTGTGTCAGCTAAGCTGAGACTACTCTCTGTTTGGAATTATGGCAGTTAGAAGTGCGGTCCTTTATTCCTTATCTTGAGCAAATAATGTTGTAAATCGCCGTTTAGTGAGCTTTCAAAGTAGCAAGTTTTACCAAGGTATCTGTCTTCATGGGATGAAGACTTATTAGCTGCGCTAGCTAATCTGAGGCTGCTGTCTCTTTGGAATTAGGGCTGTTGAAAGGAAAGAGTTTGCTGTTTCTTTCTCGTCGTTGTATTTTTAGGCGTCTGGGGCTTTTAGTCCTTTTGTTGTCACCTTATAAGAATCAAGGGTGGCCCTTTTCCCTTAACTTGAGCGACTAACGTTGTAAGTCTCTGTCTAGTGAGTTTTATAAAGTCGCAAAAATTACATCGTGATATCTGTCTTCACAGAGATGAAGTCTTATAAGCTTTCTTAGCTAGACTGAGTCCGCTGCCTTTTGGGAATAGAACCGCTAAAGGAAAGAGTGCATATTTTCCTTCTCAGTGTTTCATTCCTATCCTTTCGTTTATCAAGGAGTGATTACTCTTGAAATTGAAAATTTCTTACACTAGCTGCGGTTATAGTTTCTTATCCATCATACAGACTGCTGTTGTTGGAAATTTGACTGGCCTCTCAAGATAGGTGGTCTCGCAAGGAATGTTTTACTGGATGTATACTTTTCAAATTGCAAACCGTTTCAAATACATGGTCCACAGTGATGGATCCCATTCTTTTGTATCTAGTTATCTCTTATAAATATCGAATTTTATCTCTGTCTCATTCTCTTTAATCCTTTATCAGCTCACCTGACTGAAAGTCAGGGTGAGGTATTGTCATCAGTTTTTGTCTGTCCATCGTCCGGTGTCTGGCATTCGTCATCACACGTTAAGTCTGAATCTTCTCCAAAACCAGTGGGCCAATTCAAGTGAAAGTTTGTGTGAGTGATGGTCCCGAAGGGGCATTGCATTTTTTGTTCAAATCAACATCCCTGCCCCCCTAGGGAGGGGTTAGGAAAAATGCTCCAAAATTTTGTTAAAATTTTCTCGTGAACCAGTGGGTACAATGACTGGATATTTGGTTTGAAGCTTTCCTTTTGAGCTGTAGAATCAAGTTTGTTTAAACTAAATTTGTGGAGCAATATTTACCTTTGTAATGGGAGGGGCTAAATTTTTGGCCCTGCCCAAAATTTATATTTCCTGAACTGATGGTCTGATTTGAACCAAATTTGGTATGTGGTGTTATTGGGTCATAAGTACTTGACTCATGCAAATATATTTTTCCTGTGTCCCTTGGTGTCCCTATGCTAAAAATAGAAATATTTTCAAACGTCCATATTTCTCAAACCACGCGTAACAGAGAACAGTGAAGGCATGGTTTAGAGATTATTGACAGGAGCTTACACAAAGCGACTGACTGATAAGCAAGTCGTTGTTGCACGAGATATTTCAGTTGAACTAAATACATAATACTTACCTCATTGGTTAGAAGCACACACAAAATACACCGAAACATTATCCAGTTCCCAATTTTAGCCGTTTTTTGTTGAGTGGAATGTTGCAATAATTCACCTGATTTTGTTTTTATGGCCTGCGACTTTGACTTCTCGTCCAACTTGTAAAATCGGGAATGGAAGGTGTGGAGACTAAGCAGGCTAAAAACGCCTGCCTTGGATAATTTTGCACGGGCAGTAGGCGGGCTGCCCAGCTTGAAAATGCCAGCCCTGAATATGAGGGAATTTGTTTAAAACTCTTTTTCAAATTCACCAATTAGAATCCTTTTATATTTGGTATACAAATCTCTAGTCTTTCTTCAGGTTTGTTCAAATCTTGTCCCTGGGTTAATATTTGAGCTCCCTATGGTAGCCCAAATTGTTTCATATTTGGTATACAACATCTGTAAGGGGTCAGCTTCAAGTTTGTACAAATTGGGTCTCTATCGCAGCCCAAATTTTAATCTAGTGCAATATGAAGGAATTTCTTTAAAATCTTCCTCAGATTCACTAGGTCAGAACACTTTCATATTTGATATACGTCTCTAGGGAGGGAGGGGGGGGGGGAGGGCAGATTCAAATTGCAGATCGAGTTCCTGGGTTAATATTTGGGTTCCCTATTGAAGCCTGTATTTTTCACTTAGTCCAATATGAGAAGTAATCTGTAAAACTTTTCTCCAGAAACACCAGTCAGAATCATTTAATATATAGCATACAGAATCTTTGTAGGGGTTGGACTTTTAACGTAGTCCAATATTAGGAATAATCTTTGAAAATCATCTTCTTCAGATCCATCAGTCACATTCTTTTGATATTTGGTATTCAGCATTCTTAAGGAAGTCAGATTTTTGTGTTGCTTTCCAAAATTGAAAGTCTATCTATTGTGTTGAAGTTGTGGCCAATCAAATATGGCATCATAAAAGGAAGCTTGTTAAATGTACTATTTGGGAAAATTATAAACCAAAAGTAAACACAGTACACCATCAGCATAAGCATGTAGTTCATCCTGCAGAATGTTTTTTTTTAATGGTGACCAACAATACACATATTGCAATTAGCAATTAGTGACCAGCTTTTATATCGCTTTAATGGCATGTTGTGTTGCATAATGCTATGTGGTACTGGTTAAAATATTCCCTTGAGCTAAGTATACTCATCTCCAATGTACATCAGATTCCCTGACACTGATGATTCAGAAAATATTGGGCAGGAAAATCCATACAAACTGGGCAGATATTCCTTGTCAAATGACCTCTGCCTGAATAGGGAAACAATACCTGACTAGAAGCAATAGATTACTTCTGCTACTCAAAAGATTCAATCAATCCACCCAGCAACTTCTAATTCAGTGTGATAATAAAAAAAGCAAGGTGCTAATCTGTAACAAAGTTTTGAAAATGCTAAAGTCTCTCACTGACCCACTGCTTGTTTAAAGTGTAAAAGTTCTACAAGCACTCTTTAGAGGGCATTTGAGGATTCAATGCTTTGGGTTGATTTTATTAGTTGGGGCTATGTGTACATAAGATGCATACATCAGTTTTCGTCTTGAATAGAATCCAGCAAAAGGGTGTAAAGCAATTGGAATCTCAAATCAGTTTTGTGTAAAACTTTGTTATCAGTGGGGATACAGAAATAATCATTTTTTCCAAAAAAAAAATCTTGAGTAAGGCCAAATAAAAAAACGAATTGATTCTCAGGCAATTTTTTTTCAAATCAGTGAGGGAGGGAGGATTTTATTTTTATTTTTTTTTTTTTCATTTTTTTTCTTCGTGTAAAGGGTTGAGTATACTCAGTAAATCTTTTTGTTGTCTTTCCACTTGAAAAAGAGAAAAGGTTGTATTTTAGTGTAATTATAGTTTACCTTTTTTTACTAACTGCCGTAACAACAGCTAAAAGGATTTGTATTTTATTGTTCTTTTTAATGGTATAGATCTGTCAAGCATCATGATCCATTAGAATAGGCCTCAGTAACCAATGCTTGGGGTAGGAGTCCTTTAAAATGGGAAACATGGCTCTAAATGATTGGTTAAACTTGAGTTTATATCGGTGTTGCAGCCATTTTTAGCCACTGTGCAGAAATATATGACCTTAAACACCAGCAAATAAATAAATAATTGAATCGTGATCCAGTATATCAGAATTTGCCTTGTTACAGTTTATGGGAGAGTGCCTCTGGGCACTCTCCCATAAACTGCAACAAGAAAAAACAATTTACTGCAAACAGAGCTAAATAATTATATGTTGAGAAATGTGAAAAAATTACCATTCCAAGTTTTCACAAATTCTTTAAAAAACATGATATAATAAAAACGTCTAATGAGGAGGTTTAAATCCAACGAGGGAGGGCCTGAGAATCAAAACATTATTTTTTTTTAGCCTAATTGTGTCCTTTGATGAGTAGCAAGAATACATGTACACTTTACACACAGAATGACACATGTGTGAATGGGTTAATCGATATGGCGCGAGTGCCAGCGTGGAAGGACAGAATGAGAGACTGCAGACCTCGAGTTTTATCCTTCCTCGATGGCACAAGTGCCATATCGATTAACCCATTCACACATGCCTGTCATTCTGTGTTTATTACATGCCTTTACACTCACCAATTCATTTGACAACTATCAACAAAAAGAACACAATTCATCGCTAACCAGATTTGCAAAGTAAACCTGCGTTACTATTTCGTCTCCTGAGCTCCAATGTGTTTTTAGCTATCGCTAGCAATTCAAGTTGTAATTGCAGGGCACAATTTGTAGAAAATTCCGGTGAAGTTTCTCTTCTTTATAAAAATAGTGTCTGTCAACGATTTCCGCTCTGCACATTTGTGCGGAACCGATTTTCATTTTCCACGTGATTTAGTGTTGCTGTAGATGGGGAATTCATAGAACAGGCATATAATAAATCCTAATACTTGAATATTTAATGTTCATCTTTTGATTTGTTTGTTTTACTGTTTTTCCAGATCCTTTTGTATCAAAAAGAAATGTTGCAAGATCCTTAAGTAATACTAGACTGTTTGAGTATGTTTATGATGCTCTGCGGAGGTCATACTTTTACTTCAGTACACCACAAGTAGAGAAAACTGACAAAAGAATTACCAAACAAGTCACAAATAACACATCAAGTAAAAAACATAATTCACCCCATACATCTGTGAGTGATAATATAAAAAATCAACCTGATTGTTGTAAAAAGTCATCAAGCAACAAAAAGCAGCATTCTTCATTGACAGACAGTGAAAAAAATCATAAGCCTTCAGAAACATTCCATTCTGAGGCAAAAGCTTCTACTATTAAAAGAAATGATAGTGGTCCAGATTCATGTCACATATCATCATCAGATAAATCATCAGAAGAAATAAAAAAAGATGCATCTCATCTACTTGACATGTCATCAGCATCTTGTACTTCAGAAAACTCAAGTACTGTTCAAAATGTCTCTCAAAAGTCTTTGGATGACCATCATGAATATTGCGATTATGTGTTTCTGATGGATAGTAAAGTTGAAGTTGTACACGGTTCTGATGTTTCGTCTCAAAAGGTTGATGCATTAGATGTTTCCAACACAACTTCAGAATCATCAAAGTGCTCTGTCTCCAGTGAAAACTGCTCAGATGATGTTCATGTTGGTCAATTACTGATTCTTGAAACTAGTGGTACCAAAGATGTTGTATCTTCAAGGGAACTTTGTGAAAATGTTTCAGATGATTCAGATGATGATAATGCATCGCTTGGAGGCAAATATTCTTTTGAGTTTGCAGAATATAATATGACAGATGGAAAGGTATTCTGTTAGTTACATTAGAATTAGAATCATGGTTACCTAAAGTTTAACCCTTTTTTAGCCTGACTGTTGACAGCGAGGGCTATAGTCATGACTTTTGTCCATCTGTCTGTCCGTCTTAACATTTAGAGTCTTGGTTAAAGTTTGTGGTTAAAATTTTTTAATTTTTTTATTTTTTTTTATTTTTAAGTGAGCTTAACTTATCACTTGCCGTCCGTCGGCATCATCCGTCGTGACCTTTACATTATTGACTACTCCTCCCAAACTACTAGATCAAATTGAACCATATTTGGTGTGCATGTTCCCCATCATATGTCAATTCAAACTTGTACAAATAAACTTGCCACAAGGGGCATAACTCTGATTGCACCCATGAATTTCTTTCCAAAATTCAAAAAAATCTTCCTATTCAGATCCACCAGGCAGAATTCTTTCGTATTTGGTATACATCATCTCTAGGGGGGGGGGGATCTGATTCAAGTTTGTGCAAATCGGTCCCCTGGGTTCATATTTGGGCTCAGTATAGGAGCACGAATTCAAACTTAGTGCATTTCAGGCAAATTTCTTTAAAAATATTCTTCTCAAGATCCAGCAGGCAGAATCTTTTGATATTTGGTATGCAGCATTATGGGGTGGATCTTATTCAAGTTTGTTCAAATCGGCCCCCTGGATTCACATTTGGGCTCAGTATAGAAGCCCGAATTTGTACTTTGTGCATTTCAGGCAAATTTCTTAAAAAATCTTCTTTTTCCAGATCCAGCAGGCAGAATCTTTTGATATTTGGTATGCAACATTTTGGGGTGGGTCTGATTCAAGTTTGTTCAAATCGGCCCCCTGGATTCATATTTGGGCTCACTATAGAAGCTCGAATTTGAATTTAGTGCATTTCAGGTAAATTTCTTAAAAAATCTTCTTCTCCAGATCCAGCAGGCAGAATCTTTTGATATTTGGTATGCAACATTGTGGGGTAGATCTGATTCAAGTTTGTTCAAATCGGTCCCCTGGATTCATAGTTGGGCTCACTGTAGAAGCTCGAATTCGAACTTAGTGCATTTCAGGCAAATTTCTTTAAAAATCTTCTTCTCAAGATTCAGCAGGCAGAATCTTTTGATATTGGGTATGCAGCACCCTTGGGGGGTAAGATTCAAGTTTGTTCAAGCCATGTCCCTAGTTCCATAAAATTTGTCTCTCATGACTTCATTCCTTTGTAGTGTTGATGAACCATGTCTAACTGAATGTGACCCCAAATACTTCTTTGAACCACTTTGGCTGGTGAGTGATTAAGGCTCCTTGGGGCCCCTTGTTTTTTTCCTGCTTAGTCATGACTTTCGTCTGCCCATCTGTTAACATTTGATGTTTTGGTTAAAGTTTGTGGTTAAAGTTTTTTAGTTAGCCTTAAAGTTTTTTGTTTTTTTTTCTTTTAAATTAATATTGCTATTGATTGTATCATTCTCATTATGATTATTTTTTTTTTATGTTTCATATTATTTTGGGAAATATTTAACCCTTTTTATACCCCCCGACTTAAGTCGGGTGGCATATAGTGATTGAAGTGTGCATGTGTCCAGCTGGCCATCCATGTGTCCATCTGTCCATCTGTGTGTGTGTGAGGGTGTGTGTGTTGTGTGTTGTGTGTGTGTGTGTGTGTGTGTGTGTGTGTGTGTGTGTGTGTGTGTGTGTGTGTGTGTGTGTGTGTGTGCGTTTGTCTTACCAACTTGACGAGGTAACTAGACAAAAGAGTTTGCGTGTTTCGCCTTACCGAGGTACAAAAGACAAAAGAAACCCTTTACCTCGGTTGTTTTCCCAGAACTGTACCGGCAAAACGAGGTAGAAACCGTTAGTCCACACAAAGGACAAACAATGGGGTACCTCGGTATGTAGGGTAGACAAGACTGTGTGTGTGTGTGTGTGTGTGTGTGTGTGTGTGTGTGTGTGTGTGTGTGTGTGTGTGTGTGTGTGTGTGTGTGTCAATAACTCGAAAACTGTTGGGGCCACAGTCATCAAACTTCACACAATTATAAAGGACCATGGGAGGATGTGTCACACACCATAGCCGGGTTTGTATCTTCAAGGTCAAGGTCACATTTCAAGGTCACACTAAAAATTGGTCAATATTCGTGTCTCAGCCACAACTCAGAAACGAATCAGAGTACAATTGTTAAACTTTTTACAAATGTTAAAGACAGTCTGAAGGTGTGTCGTGTTTAATAGTTTCTGCCGCATCTGCAGGGTGAAGGTCTCGGGGGGGGGGGGGGGGGGGGGCATGTGTTACCTTAGTAACATCCTTCTTGTTTTGTATGGCAATTTAACTTACAACTTCCAGGTTAAAGGTTTTTTTTTAGCTCACCAACTTTAGTTGTGTTGTGTGAGCTCATGGCATGGCTCGATCGGTCGACGTCAGCATACGTGCCCAATAATGTTAAAGCTTCTGTTTAGGTCACTTATTCACCCTATTTCCATATTATGGCCTTTATAATGCTGCTATATGATGATTATTATCATTCTACCATGATTTAACCCCTCATACCCTGCATTTTAAACATTTTTCTTGACATTTTTAGTTGAGTTTAATTTTCTGTTTAGCTCAGAATTTCATGTTTAACTAAGTGTTTAGGTCAGCTGCTGTGCTCCTTCTCTTCCCATGGCACTTATATTCCTCATACATGTTCCTCAGTATCATTGTTCCATGATTAACCCCTCATACCCTGCCTGCATTTTAAACATTTTTCTTGACATTTTTAGTTGCGTTTAGTTTTCTGTTTAGCTCAGAATTTCATGTTTAACTTAGTGTTTATGTCAGTTTCTGTCTTTTACTTCTAAGAGGTTGTGTTTAGGTCAGTTTTGTCGCATGTTATGAACCTGTTTGATACAGTTTTTGTGTTTGCCAAAGTTACTATCAAAGAGGAATGTTGGTGAGCTATAGGGCATTGGCGTCCTTCTTGTTTTTGTGGGGGGGGGGGGGGGGGGGTGTTAAAATTACACCTTTAATTCTTCAAACAGTTTAGTGGAATGTCACCGTTTCCTATTTGGGACAATGTCTACTATCTACTGAACATTTCTACAGTGATTTTCATTAATATCGGCATGATTTTAACCCCTTTTAAACATGTTTTCAGACTTTCTTACTTTCTTTGTATATGGAATTAGACTTTGCCACATACTTTCTAACTCTAATTCTTGCATGGTTAATACAACTTAATGATTCCATTTACATCAATGATTTATCGGTTTTAGAAAATATTTAACCCTTTTTTGCCAATCAATTTTACTTAGTATTCCCAGCTTAAAGTTTCGGATTAAAGTTCTGCTTTTCAGGGTTCTACCTTTCATTCTCCAAACACACTGTTACAACGTCATTTCTTTTTTTATTTCGAGCAAGGTCTGCTGAAGCTGAACACAGTGGTTTCAAATAATATAGGCATTAATTTAACCCTTTTCGCAACGCTTTTCAAACTTATTTCTCTAAATTTCAAATTAGGCTTCTACCACATACTTTGTTACTTTTTATCCCCTTCCACAAGGGAGAGATATGGCACAGAGCTCGCTCTGTCTGTCTGTCAGCCCATCCATCAGTCCGTCCATCTGTCAGTCCATCCGTCTGTCCGAACTTTCTTTATGCCATAACTTAAAAGTTAACAGATTTCAAATCTTT
The DNA here is from genome assembly GCA_031216915.1 of Pictodentalium vernedei. NCBI lineage: Eukaryota > Metazoa > Mollusca > Scaphopoda > Dentaliida > Dentaliidae > Pictodentalium > Pictodentalium vernedei. The sequence continues at coordinate 140,329,395 of CM062293.1, forward strand.
TCAGTACATATCTCTAGGTCAAGTTTGATGACCATAATTATCCAATGAAATCCGTCCGTCCATCCATCAGTTCGTTTGTTAACATTTAGAGTTTCAGATAAAGTTTGTGGTTAAGGTTTTTTTTAGTGAAGGTTAGAGTTTCTTTTCTTTTTAATTAATATTAATTACTATTGATTGCATCATTCTCATTATGTTTTATGTTATTTTGGGACATATTTAGCCCTTTCTTGCAGTCAATTTAACTTAGAACTTCCAGGTTAAAGTTTTTGGTTAAAGTTTTTTATTTTACAGAGTTACACCTTTAATTCTTCATCAGTCTTGTTCCATTAATAGGTCATGAGGTATGTTTTGGGGTAGAGAAATGAAAAAATAAAATTTGAATAGCAATTTGTGTATATGACGAGTGCAGATATGGCAGATTCGTTAGGTAAACAGTTAACAAAAATTGGCTCAGACTATTTTGTGTCTAAGCATTGCTATTGTTGGGACAGTTGGGCTGCATGCGTGACATCACTCTAGTTTCATAAGGATTGCCAAGCGAGGTCCTGTGTTCATATGGGTCTTTTGTACATTTATTTTTGTACATTTATTGTACAAATTGTTTCTAGGCAAGTTTTGGCTGTTTATATAGGCAACCAAGACTTGCCTTAAAACTTGAACGTACTTGAAAATCATACCTTCTTGGAAAAAGTTATGGAAAGTCGTGTTGTGTCGAAGAAGAAAGTGATTAAAGTAAAGTTGGAATTAGGCCTCTGAAGGTTAAAAGTGAATGAATTTTAAAACTGAAATTCAGACCCTTGATTGTGCTTGAAAATTGTACCTTTTAGTTACAAGCAGCCCCCCCCCCCCCCACCCCCCACATTCCTCCCCTCCCCGCTTCAGGGAAACTGTCTCCTTCACTGTGTGTCTGTCAGGAAATATCCTACATCCCAATTTCAAAGTCACAGTTGAGAGTAAAATACTAAAAAAAAGTCACATTTGAGTGTTAAATACTAAAAATAACACAAATGACACAAAATAGTTTAGAATTTACAGAACTGTATCTTTCCGATTTCCATTTATAATTCACAAGCTCGAATTTCTTACCAACCTACCCACAATTGTTTACTACAGGCTTGCACTACAGTGGAAGTCCCTAACTCGGATAATATACTCTCTATTTTTGTCTTTTCCAAGCAATTTGGGAAAGAAAAGTGGTGCAAAAGCACCAAAAAAAAATAAGCCAAAACTGGGTCGAGTGCAACCGGCACAGACCCAGTACGGGACGCTCTCTTCCAAGTACAACTCCACGACTTCCGTTGCCAGTGTGCATAGGCATCGCTAATGACTCATTCTTTTTTTATCCAAGACACGTGAAGGATGTGTCCCCGCCATA